>CM059432.1:12505810-12539554 GCA_030390025.1 Squalus acanthias | reverse complement strand
TTTTTTTGCTCATTGATGAGCCGTCTTGGTGCTGCTACTTTTGGCAGCACCAAGCACTGCCAGGTCAGGTAAAACATGGTAATGGACTAACCTTTTGTACTGTGCCTGAACCCTAACCTCAGAGAACCACCCCTTACGCCCATCCTTTGGGTGCCTTTAACTGAAACATCCGCTTTATTACTGAATTACAGATAGTTTTGTATTGCTGACCCACACCAACTGGGAACTACGTTTAGAGTATCCAAACTTTCATGACTGTTGCTTAACGGGGGTTGAAGAAGGAGACTTTCCATTTGAGAGGTGAAAGCATGTCCAATGGAATACACCATCAAGTCTCAATCAGCTCCCTTTAAACTCATTTATTGATTTTTTTTTTTTAAGCATTCAGACAACAACTGATCCCTGGTCACTGTGGAAATGTGCAGTTGCTGTGCTTACTGGACTGCTAAGTTCCCATTTTCTGTCACTTGAACAGAACGTAAGCTACCATTGTGTTTTTGCAGGCTATCTTATGTACACTTGTTCTTCCAAAATAAACTGTACCCTGATGGATATGATAAACACCGTGGGTTGATGCCAAAAATGTTGGAATTTAAGGTCTGGATAGAAGCCACATGCTTGGGTTGTCTCCAACTTAAAATAGAAGCCGGTGTTATGACAGTCTGGATATTTTAAGTATTGTAATAGAAAAATGTAATCCCTGTTCATAATTAATGGCCGATAGGAGGGCTTAATGTTTCCCTGATAGATTCCAGAAGATGTTTTGGTTCAATAGAGTGCCATTTTTTTTTAATAAAAGCAAGTAAACCTAGATTGGTATAAATAATTTTACAAAAGGCATTACTCTTATATAGCAAATCAAAATACTGTTAAATTCATTGTAGTTTATAAATGCCAAGTAAATCATATAATTATACTATGCTTATTTTGTTGTGTGTGCGCATATAAATCTAATAAGTGATAGTACACAGTGATAGCTGTTCATGTTGCATTTTTCTTCGGAAAGCGTGGCATCCACTATGCCTACTGCAAACTGTAACAAGCATGTGTATTTGTAGTCTGGTACATTTTGATTAAGGAACAGTTTTGCTACACACACAAGTCTTTCTACCCGTTCATAGAATTTACAGCACAGAAACAGGCCATTCAGCCCAAGAGGTCTATGCCGGTGTTTATGCTCCACATGAGCCTCCACCCATTTTATTTACTTCATCTCACCTTATCGACATATCCTTCTATTCCTTACTCCCTTATGTACTTATCTAGCTTTCCCTTAAATGCATCTATGCTATTCACCTCACCCACTCCATAGAGGGAGTGCAGCGAAGGTTCACCAGACTGACTCCTGGGATGGCAGGACTGTCGTATGAGGAGAGATTGGGTCGACTAGGCCTGTATTCACTAGAGTTTAGAAGAATGAGAATGGGATCATCTCATTGAAACGTATAAAATTCTGACAGGGCTAGACAGACTGGATGCAGGGAGGATGTTTCCCCTGGCTAGGGGGTCTAGAACGAGGGGGTCACAGTCTCAGGATACGTGATAGGACATTTAAGACTGAGATGAGGAGAAATTTCTTCACTCAGAGGGTGGTGAACCTGTGGAATTCTCTACCACAGAAGGCTGTGGAGGCCAAGTCACTGAATATATTTAAGAAGGAGACAGATAGATTTCTAGACACAAAAGGCGTCAAGGGGTATGGGGAGAGAGCGGGAATATGGTATTGAGATAGAGGATCAGCCATGATCATATTGAATGGCGGAGCAGGCTCGAATGGCCGACTCCTGCTCCTATTTTTCTATGTTTCCATATGGTACCGAGTTTCACATTCTCTCCATTCTCGGAGTAAAGAACTTTCTCCTGAATTCCCCATTGGATTTATTGAGTTCCGTGCATTTATTTGACTCACTTCTATTTTCATGTGAAAACTTGACTTCCTGGATTTGTGGCTGAGTCAAGTTGCAAGAATATAATCCCTGACATAGCAAGGTTAGTTTAGTTGTACTCACTACTTGGGTCTTTCTCTCATCCTGGTTTGCATCATCTGTCGGAGGTGCCGTCTTTCGGATGAGACGTTAACCGAGGCCCCGTCTGCTCTCTCAGGTGGACGTAAAAGATCCCACGGCACTATTTCGAAGAAGAGCAGGGGAGTTATCCCCGGTGTCCTGGCCAATATTTATCCCTCAAACAACATCACTAAAAAAAAAAACAGATTATCTGGTCATTATCACATTGCTGTTTGTGGGAGCTTGCTGTGCACAAAGTGGCTGCCGCGTTTCCCACATTACAACAGTGACTCCACTTCAGAAAGTACTTCATTGGCTGTCAAGCGCTTTGGGATGTCCGGTGGTAGGTGAAAGGCGCGATATAAATGCAAGGCTTTCTCTCATTCTAGATTATGTACTTGAGTCTCTGAAGTGAGGCTTTAATCGACAATCTTCTGACCTGGAGGCGAGAGTGCTACCACTGAGCCAAGGCTGACACCTTTAAAAATAAAGAAATATGAGGGGCTGACAAAGTGATTTTTATGAGTTATGGCCCTTCACTGCAACTTCAGTTAGCCAGTGAAAAGCACAATATTGTAGTTGCATTTTTATCAAGAGTTAAAGCTTTGTACCACTAACTTTAAAAAAAAACACATACATTTTAATGGGAACTAATCAGGAATTAAGATCTGAGAGCAACATAGCCTTCTCGAAAGTGTTTAATGAAAGAACGTTTATATGGCAATTTATGTCCTCAGGACATCCCAGAGCTTCACATCCATGGGTTATTTTTACAAGTGTAGTCACTGTTATGTAGACAGATACAACAGGCAATTTGTGCACAAGGTCTCACAAACAGCAGATGAGATGAATGACCAATTCATCTTTTTTTTTTGGTGGTATTCATTGAGAAAGAGATGCTGGCCAGAGCACCAGGAGAACTCCCTACTGCTCTTCAAAGAGGAACATAGGAACAGGAGGAGGCCATTGAGCCCCTCGAGCCTGTTCCCACCATTCAATGAGATTGTGGCTGATCTGTGACCTAACTCCATATACCCGCCTTTGGCCCCATATCCCTTAATCCCTTTGGTTAACAGAAATCTCTCAATCTAGGATTTAAAATTAACAATTGACCTAGCATCAATTGCCGTTTGCGGAAGAGAGTTCCAAACTTCTACCACCCGTTGCGTGTTTCCTAACTTCTCTCCTGAAAGGCCTGGCTCTTAATTTTTAGACTAGTCCTAGACTCCCCAACCAGTAGTTGCTCTCTAGAGAAGTAGAGCTGTCGAAGATTTTAATGGTCACATTGAACAGGCATGGGGCCTCGGTGTATGGACTCATCTGGGACACAGCGCCTCCGATAATGCAGCATACCTTCCGAAGTGTTAAATTAGATAACGCGCTGATGTCTTGGGGTGGGGCTTGAAGTGACGATCCTCTGACTCAGATGCAAGTGCTACCATTGAGCCAAACTGGCACTTCCTTGTTGTGTGGAGGAGGAAGGAAGCCTGGTTCCTTTTGGCTCAGTATCGTGCACAAGTGCTGTGAGGCACTATTTTAACTTTTTTTATTTGCATTGTTGTGTTGTAAATCCTTTTTCTCATTTATTTACAAATTTTCACATTTCTCTTCCCCTCCCACCCACTACCAAATTCAAAATGGTTATTTTTTTTTGTGCTAATATTTACTGACCGTGAAGTGCCTCCCCTCTCAAACCCAGAGGTCTGTGATATGTAATCCTTCGTGTGTAAGGAGGATTATAAATAGGGATGAATATTGGCCAGGGCACCCTGGCCGCCTTTGAAATAGTGCCATGTCTATGTGTGTCACGTACAGCAGGCACCTCAAAGCACTGGAGGAGAGGTACCACCAACGCTGCCTCCGCAAGATCCTGCAAATCCATTGGCAGGATAGGCGCACCAATGTCGGTGTTCTCGCTCAGGCCAGCATCGAAGCTTTGACCACGCTCGATCAGCTCCGATGGACGGGTCACATCGTCCGCATGCCCGATACGAGACTCCCAAAATAAGTGCTCTACTCGGAGCTCCGACACGGCAAGAGAGCCCCAGGCGGGCAGAGGAAACGCTTCAAGGACACCCTCAAAACCTCCTTGGAAAAAGTGCAACATCCCCACCGACACCTGAGAATCCCTGGCCCAAGACCGCACAAAGTGGAGAAGCATCCGGGAAGGCGCCGAACACCTCGAGTCACTTCGCTGGGAGCAAGCGGAAGCCAAGAGCAAGGAGCGCACGTCAACCCAAGCACCCGACCCACCCGCCCGCCCGTCCCTTCAACCACCGTCTGCCCCACCTATTTCTCTAGATTGAAACTACTTCCGCTGGTTGGGGAGTCTAGGACTAGGGGGGCATCGTCTAAAGATTAAGAGCCAGACCTTTCAGGAGAGACTGTAGGTCCCGCATTGGACTCATCAGTCACCTGAGAACTCATTTTTTAATGTGGAAGCAAGTCATCCTCGGTTCCGAGGGACTGCCTAAGAAGAAGTCGTCCACCAGAGAGGGCAGACAAGGCCTCGGTTTATCAGCACTCCCTCAGCACTGGAGTGTCGGCTTAGATTTTATGCTCAAGCCTCTCGGAATGGGATTTGAACCCACAACCTTCTGCCTACAGAGGCGAGCGTGCTACCACTGAGCCACAGGTGAACACTTTAACTTGCCCACTAGCCACGATTCCCATTGTGTAAAAAGTCACAGATAATCACGTACAAGGCCTTGGTGAGACCACACCTGGAGTACTGTGCACAGTTTTGATCTCCTTTGATCTACTTGCCTTGTAGGCGGTGCAACGAAGGTTCACTCGATTGATTCCTAGGATGAGAGGGCTGTCCTATGAGGAGAGATTGAGTAGATTGTGCCTATATTCTCTGGAGTTTAGAAGAATGAGAGGTGATCTCATTGAAACATACCAGATTCTGAAGGGGATTGACCGGGTAGATGCTGAGAAGTTGTTTCTCCTGGGCTGGAGTGTCTAGAACTAGGGGGGGCATAGTCTCATGATAAGGGGTAGGCCATTTAAGACTGAGATGAGGAGGAATTTCTTCACTCAGAGGATTGTGAATCTTTGGAATTCTCTGCCCCATAGGGCTGTGGATGCTGAGTCTTTGAATATATTCAAGGTTGCGATAGATAGATTTTTGGACTCGAGGGGAATCAAGGGATATGGAGATCGGGCAGGAAAGTGGAGTTGAGGTCGATGATCAGCCATGATCTTATTGAATGGCGGAGCAGGCTCGAGGGGCCGTATGACCTACTCCTGCTCCTAATTCTTATGTTTTACTGTGTTGAAGCAGTTTGCTGATGGATACGGGGGAGGGGGGAGGTGTCTGCCTGATGTTGACAGTCTCAGCTTTCACCTCTGTGCCTAGATTGCCGCTAGGACAGGTGCGAGAGGACAGGGGTTGGAGTAGAGTTGCCCACCCTCCAGGAATTAAAAATCAAGCTCTGGGACACCGCTGCGAGCAAAATCATTGGAGCATTAAAAAAACAACTGTTTGTTTTCTTCATTTTCTTTGAATACTTTCTCTCCTTAGTATAAAAATATTGGAGATGGCAAAAAATGCTGTTTGACTGGGCTATGCGGTGGGAGTTCATGTAACGGAACCTCCAGGAATATGTCCAACCAGAATTGTCAACCCTAGGTTGGAGTCAGGGGGTGGGGTGGGGGGCTTGTGCTGATCGATGCAAATGGCAGCATACATATGGGATACTTGCCTTCATTAGCCGAGGCATAGAATATAAGAGCAGGGAGGTTATGATGGAGCTGTACAAAACGCTAGTTAGGCCACAGCTGGAATACTGTGTGCAGTTCTGGTCGCCACACTATAGGAAGGATGTGATTGCATTGGAGAGGGTGCAGAGGAGATTCACCAGGATGTTACCTGGGCTGGATCGTTTCAGCTATGAAGAGAGACTGGACAGGTTGGTGTTGTTTTCCTTAGAGTAGAGAAGGCTGAGGGGAGACCTGATTGAGGTGTACAAAATTATGAGGGGCATAGATAGGGTAGATAGAAAGGAACTTTTCCCCTTAGTAGAGGAGTCGATCACTAGGGGGCATAGTTTCAAGGTAAGGGGCAGGAGGTTTAGAGGGGATTTGAGGAAAAACTTTTTCACCCAGAGGGTGGTTGGAATCTGGAACTCACTGCCTGAAAGGGTGGTAGAGGCAGGAACCCTCACAACATTCAAGAAGCATTTAGATGAGCACTTGAAACGCCATAGCATACAAGGCTACGGACCAAGTGCTGGAAAATGGGATTAGAATAGACAGGGCCGAAGGGCCTCTTTCTGTGCTGTATAACTCTATGACTAACGTGAGGGCTGGGGTAGGGAAGGGAAGGGAAGCAGGGCTCCATGGAAACAGTGGGAGAAAGAATGGGAACAAATCCTTCACATCAACTATTAATAAAAACGGTGGGTTGTAAATACAGGTTGAGCGTCCCAAATCCGGAGTTCCGGAATGTTCCGGACTCCGGGACGATTGGTGGCAGGGGTCCGGAATCCGTAAAATGTTCCGGAATCCGGACACCCTGAGGGAGGCTTACCAAAAACCGGAAATAGCGCAACCTGGGCCCAGGCATTTCCGGACTCGGCACGTGTTTCTGATGTCCGAAGTCTGGAAATATCGCAACCTGGGCTCGGGCGTTTCCGGACTTCGGACATCAGAAACACGTTCCGAAGTCTGGGAAAAACCCCAAAACCGGCTCGGCCTCGGTCCCGAGGTTGCTGGATTCGGGATGCTCAACCTGTACTTTATAACTAAATCCTCCTTTCCTTCCCAACTTAAACGTACTTTTCTATCAGAAAAAATGATGGAGGCAAATTCTTGGTGATATCTTCTGCGTTTTTGCTGTTATTTTTACTCATGTTCGTGACAAGTATTGTTCAATATTACGTTGGTCAACTGCAACTTTAGCTGTAAATTCGTCCTGAGCGATTTTGTGTTGGGGATAGAAGATGGAGAATTAACTGTGGGGCACTGCGGCAGAATATTCTTCTTACTATATGAATACCATCGAAGTAAAATGCAAACCGGTTATTCATTTTAGAAGAATTTTCTATGCAACCATCATCAACTGGCTAGATGTCGTCAACTGTTATCCCGTGGTGTTTAAACTGGAAATGGCTCGTTTCTGCAGGCTTTCAAGAAGATAATCTGTGAGCCTCATCATTACAGCAAGGCAGCAGATAGGTAGATAGCTAGATGTAATGCTGTATTCAATGATGCATTTCTCCCTGGTGCTGTCAGTGTTTTAGCCCCAAGTAAAAGTAGCTAAAATGTACTCGTAATATTTTCGGGAAGCTGGAAGCCACGCCTGACTGGGACTGAAAGCTGTCGAATGCCATGGATCGCAGCAGAGATTGGAGGAGCCTCGTATCTCGTCAGAAACACCCTGGCACTTCAGCTTAGTGCCATTTATGGGTTATCCTGGGGTATCCAACGGCACATCGAACCCCTGAGAATGGATCAGGGCACTCACTAAACTCTTGACATTTACCATCCTTCTTTTGCACTCACCTAGTAATCGGTTACAAGAAACTCCACAATAGGCGACGGTACAATATTAGCAAACTTATTTTACATGGTCTCTGGCACGACAGAAACACAGTACGGTGCCAGCTACTGTACCTGCACATTCATGGGGTTAGCCGGACTTAAAACCACGGGATAACAGTTGACGACGTCTAGTCAGTTGATGATGGTTGCATAGAAAATTCTTCTAAAATGAATAACCGGTTTGGCATTTTACTTCGATGGTATTCATATAGTAAGAAGAATATTCTGCCGCAATGCCCCACAGTTAATTCTCCATCTTCTATCCCCAACACAAAATCGCTCAGGACGAATTTACAGCTAAAGTTGCAGTTGACCAACGTAATATTGAACAATACTTGTAACGAGCATGAGTAAAAATAACAGCAAAAAACGCAGAAGATATTGATCAACAACCCACTTAATCTGAAGAACATTCAAGGGGAAAACAATCATTTATGTTGAGTGTTTGTGACTACATATGCCTATTGGAACATAATGTGGAGATGCCGGCGTTGGACTGGGGTGGACAAAAATGAGAAGTCGCACAACACCAGGTTATAGTCCAACAGATTTATTTAATTTTACAAGCTTTCGGAGCAGTTCGCTCCTTCGTCAGGTAAGTTTAGCAGTGAGAGAATCTCCCAGAATTCACAATTTAAACACAGGCAAAATATATTCAAATCTTTCCCACATCAAAGAGCATAGCCAAGACAATGAGATGTGTCCCAGGGGGTCCAACGTGTCAAACCACCTGCTGGCTGCATATCCTGTCAATCTGTGTAGGTTCTTGTGTTAGCCTTTTTTTAAAAAAAAAACACCTGGGAAGACCGGCCATGATGTCAAGTCACGTTCTGTATCGTGACATGAACCCGATATCGCGATTGAGGCCCTCCTCATGAGTGCGGAACTTGGCTATCAGTTTCTGCTCTATGATTTTGCGCTGTCGTGTATTTCGAAGGCCGCCTTGGAGAACGCTTACCCGCATATCCGAGGCTGAATGCCCCTGGCTGCTGAAGTGTTCCCCGACTGGGAGGCAACCCTCCTGCCTGGCGATTGTTGTGCGGTGTCCGTTCATACGTTGTCTCAGTGTCTGCATGGTCTCGCCGATGTACCATGCTCTGGAGCATCATAGGAAGAGGAGGAGGCCATTCAGCCCCTCGAGCCTGTTCCGTCATTCAATTGGATCATGGCTGATCTGTATCTTAACTCCATCTACCCGCTTTGGTTCCTTATCCCTCAATACTCTTGCCTAACAAAAATCTTATCAATCTCAGTTTTTAAATTGTCAGTTGAGTCTCAACAGCTTTTTGGGGGAAGAGAGTTCCAGATTTCCAGTACCCTTAAAGATGTGCTTCCTGACATCACCCCTGAACGTCCTAACTCTAATTTTAAGGTTATGCCCCCTTGTTCTCGACTCCTCTCCCCCCCCCCCCCCCCCAGAGGAAATAGTTTCTCTCTATCTACCCTATCAAATCCCTTAATCATCTTTTTAAAAAAATGTAATTGCTAGAATTAGGAATGTTCATACAATTTCCCCACGCTCCCACTTCTTCCGTTAACAAACATTTATATAGCGCCTTATCACATCTCAAATGTCCCTGTGGCTTCATATAATTAAATGACCATGAACTAGGTTGAGTGTTATGTGAACAATTGATGGGGCAGGCACCTCACTGCTGAGTTTCTCATTAAATCCTCTCAAGAAGGTGAGGATCGCTGGTTGTAATTTTTTTTTCTCGTTCCCCTCAGATGGGTAGCACGAGTAATCTCATGATCTCTTTTCTCAGAATCAGAGACACGTACATAAAGGGAAGTAGAGTTTTCGTGTTAGTCAAAGCTGGAATTCCAACTAAATGGGAGTTCAGCAGTTTGAAGCTGTGAAAGAAACAGGTCATTTTACTTTATTTACAAAGCAAAACCCACATTAGATGTGGGTTAAGACTCATCAAATGCTGTTCAAATGAGTGTCCAAAAACCAAGATCCTCTTTTCTGCCTCTACCACCTCCCCTTCCTAACTGAGCTCCACCCATCTTACTAAATTTATTTTTCCAAGAATCCTGGTCCCTCAAGCCACTCTTGTCCAAGCTTCTAACCACTTAGAGTCCTCTCCGTAGCCCAATGCTTGCCAACATTATCAATCTGCCTCCATCTTCTAGCACAACTTTTATATATTTCAAAACTGCTATCATTCCCCTCTCAAAAAAACTACCCTTTAACCTCCTTCCCTTCGCTCCCCTCTCCTCACCTCCCCTCCCTCCCTCATTCTTTCTGACCTTCCCGTTCTCTCTCAAGTCCTGGCACTAGCCATTTCCTTATAATAGTGCACCCATCTCTCTCTCCATTTCCTGTTAGAGACCCACCAATCAGGCTTCCGCCCTGTTCACCGTACTAAAACAGCCCTGTTCAAAGACACAAACTGTACCCACAGCTCAGTGTCTCATCTTCTTTGATCTTTCCGCTGCGCTAAACACTGTTGAGCATCCTTAAATCTGCCACACTACTCCATGACACTACTTTTTCATGGTTCCACTCTCAATTGTTGCATTATAGACCTATCACCTTCTAAGGTTTCTCCTCTGTTGCCTGCACAGCCGCCTCTGATGGATCCCAAGGCTCCATCTTTCCCCCACCGCCCCCTCTTCAGAGCTGAAACCTGCTCTAGCTAAATGCTGGCAAAACTAAAGCCATCCACTTCAGCTCCCCTCAAGCAGCTACTATTTACTCAATTCCATCAGCCTTCTTTGCTGCCACCTCGGGCTAAGTGCAGAACCTTGTTGTACTGCTTGACGTCAAGCTCAGCTTCAGCTCCCCGAAAATCTTATCTGTCACCAAGACAGCGCCCTTTCACCTCAGTAAAATCGCCTGCCTCCACATCTACCTCACTCGCCTGTCAAAACCCTTAGCCACGTCTTGATTATTGTACATGATGCGGAGATGCCGGTGTTGGACTGGGGTGGACAAAAATGAGAAGTCGCACAACACCAGGTTATAGTCCAACAGTTTTATTTAAAATTACGAGCTTTCGGAGCGGTTGCCCCTTCTTTACCTGAAGAAGGGGCAACAGCTCCGAAAGCTCGTAATTTTAAATAAAACTGTTGGACTATAACCTGGTGTTGTGCGGCTTCTCATTTTTGATTATTGTATGGCACAATTCTTCCAACATTTTTCTTGCCGGTCTGTCCACCTTCCCCTTCGCCAACTGCAGCTGATCCAAGATGCTGCAACCCAACCTCTTCACCTACACCCCCTCCCCCTCCTCCCCTCCCCCCCCCCCCCCCCCACCTCCCCCCCCCCCCTCCTCCTCCTCCTGCCCACCTCTCCCCCCCCCTCCTCCTCCTCCCCCCCCACTCCTCCTCCCCCCCCCCCCTCCTCCTCCCCTCCCCCTCCTCCTCCTCCCACCATCTCTGGACTCCAAGGAATGTGGCACTCGCTACCACAGGGAGTGGTTGAGGCGAATAGCATAGATGCATTTAAGGGGAAGCTGGATAAAAACATGAGGGAGAAAGGAATAGGAGGATATGCTGAAAGGGTGAGATTAATTGGGTGGGAGGGGGCTCGGGTCGAGCATACTCAGCGGAATGGACCAGTGGGGCCAAATGGCCTGTTTGTGTGCTGTACATTCTATGTAATTCTATGTAACACATCACCTTGCTCTTAACTATTGTTTTAACAAGTTGGTTGTTCCTAGTTCAAAAAGAAGAGGAAAATAGAGAAGGGAGCAATTAATTCCTGCTAATGTCTTAATTTTTTTTACTTTTGAGTGCAATAAAGGCTGAGGCTGAATACAATATACTGTTGGTTACATTCATAACCCCAAAGGGTAATACTTAACCAGTTATAGCATCCCACTCTAGTCAGTATTTGTTTTATAAATATTGACTGCAGTTGAGGACAATTTGGCAAATTATTTGCTCCTTTATTGACTGCAATTGAGGGCTGTTTGGTAAACAATTATCCATTGGGATCAAGAAGTAACCAATATGTGTTATAGTTAGTCATGGGTATTGTTGTGCACTCAGCATTTTCGGCCATCTAAAGGACAATATTTTACTGACTGGCCTGAAGATTGTAACTAACATTGCACCTTTGACTTGGTTGACGAGATGAGGAGAAATTTCTTCACTCAGAGGGTTGTGAATCTTTGGAATTCTCTACCCCAGAGGGCAGTGGATGCTCAGTCGTTGAGTATATTCAAGGCTGAGATAGATAAATTTTTGGACTCTAGGGGAATCAAGGGATATGGGGACAGGGCGGGAAAGTGGAGTTGAGTTAGAAGATCAGCCATAACCTTATTGAATGGCGGAGCAGGCTCGAAGGGCCGTATGGCCTACTCCTGCTCCTATTTCTTATATTATGTTCTTAAACTGAATAAATCGTGAACTCCACAAATGCTATTGAAATGTACAGGTCTGCAATCTGTATGGAAGAAATATTTTGCTCAACACCTATATTAATAATTACTTTATGCCACAAGTATCAAGGGGGAAAAATTCAGCTGCTTGCGCCTCCCGTTAGCGCCTTAAGAGGGCGCTAATGGGGCGTAAAGCAGCTAACGCCTGGGCGCAGCACCGCCCACGCCGCCCGTAAAATTCAGCGGGAGGTTAGCGGCGGCGCCAGCCGGTAGCGCCCTGTGGCGCTGCGCCGCCGGCGATGACGTCATCGCCGTGCGCAGCACCCCGCTCGCGCTCCAGCCGCGATCTTCAGTCGCGCCCCCTGATTTACCGCCAGACGCTATGTCCGACGGGTTCAGGGAGGCGTACGTGCGGCCGGGGCGGCGATAGTTAAAGGGGAGGTGGCAGGCGGCCATTTTTGTTGCTGGCCGCCTGCCAGCACCTGCCCCCGTTGCTGTCCCCGGCCCCTGTGAAGCCCCCCCACCGTGAAGTGCCGACTGCGCTCCAAGAGCCCGGCACTTCTCTTGAGTGCCGGGCTCTTTTGCCGGCACTCCCGATCCCTGGGGGCCCAGCTGGGCCCCGGTTCGCGCTGCGCAGGGTCCCTCCCCTTTAAGAAGGGGAGGAAGGCCTGCAGTACCGCGGCGCGACGTGCCGCAGCGCCTGGCGCTGCGGCACGTAGCGCCAGGATATTCCCTCGCAGCGCCCCCAAGAGGGATGCGGGGTGCTTCCAGTGGCGCCCCGCTTCCCTCTTGGGGCGCAACCACTGAAGTTCCGGCGCGGGGCCGCTAATTTTTTCGGGGCGCTAAAAGTCGCGCCCCGGCGAGGTTAGCGCCCCAAATGGGGCGCGACTCAATTTTTACCCCATAGAGTCATAACGGCACAGAAGGAGGCCATTCGGCCCATCGAGTCCGCGCCGGCTCTCTGTAGAGCAATCCAGTCAGTCCCATTCCCCTGCTCTAGCCCCGTAGCCCTGCAAGTCTATATCCCTCAAGTACCTATCCAGTCTCCCCTTGAAAACATTGAGTGTCTCCGCTTCCACCACTTCCGTCGGCAGCGAGTTCCAGGTCATCACCACTCGCTGCATAAAAAAGTTTTTCCTCGCATCCCCCCTGTATCTCTTGCCGAACACCTTAAATCTGTGTCCCCTAGTTCTTGTACCATCATCACAGCCCCAGGACATCGCTGCAGGAGTTCCTCAGGGCAGTGCCTAGGCCCAACCATCTTCAGCTGCTTCATCAATGACCTTCCCTCCAACATAAGGTCAGAAATGGGGATGTTCGCTGATGACTGCACAGTGTTCAGTGCCATTCACAACTCCTCAGATAATGAAGCAGTCCATGTCCGCATGCAACAAGACCTGGACGATGTTCAGGCTTGGGCTGATAAGTGGCAGGTAACATTCACGCCACAGAAGTGCCAGGCAATGACTATCTCCAACAAGCGAGAGTCTAACCACCGCCCCTTGACATTCAATAGCATTACCATCACCGAATCCCCCACGATCAACATCTTGGGGGGTCACCATTGACCAGAAACTTTACTGGACCAGCCACATAAATACTGTGGCAACAAGAGCAGGTCAGAAGCTAGGTATTTTGTAGCGAGTGTCTCACCTCCTGACTCCCCAAAGCCTTTCTACCATCTACAAGGCACAAGTAAGGTGTGTGATGGAAGACTCTCCACTTGCCTGGATGAGTGCAGCTCCAACAACACTCAAGAAGCTCGACACCATCCAGGACAAAGCAGCCCACTTGATTGGCACCCATCTACCACCTTAAACATTCACTCCCTCCACCACCGGCGTACCATGGCTGCAGTGTGTACCATCTACAAGATGCACTGCAGCAACTCGCCAAGGCTTCTTCGACAGCACCTCCCAAAACCGCGACCTCTTCCACCTAGAAGGACAAGGGCATCAGGTGCATGGGAACACCACCACCTCCAAGTTCCCCTCCAAGTCACACACCATCCTGATTTAGAAGTATATTGCCGATCCTTCATCGTCGCTGGGTCAAAATCCTGGAACTCCCTACCTAACAGCACTGTGGGAGTACCTTCACCACATGGACTGCAGCGGTTCAAGAAGGCGGCTCACCACCACCTTCTCAAGGGCAATTAGGGATGGGCAATAAATGCTGGCCTTACCAGCAACGCCCGCATCCCATGAACAAATTTAAAAGAACTAGTGGGAACAGCCATTCCCCGTCTAGCCTATCCAAACCCGTCATAATCTTGTACACCTCTTATCAAATCACCCCGCAACCTCCTTTGCTTTAATGAAAAGAAATCCAGGTTCTCCAACCTGTCCTTGTAGCTAAGATCCTCCATTCCCGGAACCATTCTGGTAAATCACCTCTGCAGCCCTCTCAAGGGCTTTCACATCCTTCCTAAAGTGTGGTGACTAGAACTGGACGCAATACTCCAGTTGTGGCCTAACCAGCGCTTTATAAAGGTTCAGCATAACTTCTCTACTTTTGTACTCAATACCTCTATTTATGAAGCCCAAGATCCCATATGCTTTGTTAACCACTCTCTCAATATGTCCTGCCACCATCAGGGACCTATGCACATTAACTCCCAGGTCCCTGTACACTCTTTAAAACTGTGCCATTAAGTGTTTATTGCCTCTCCCTGTTCCTTCTGCCAAAATGCATCACCTCACACTTCTCTGTATTAAATTCCATCTGCCACTTGTCTGCCCATTCTGCTAGCCTTTCTATGTCCTGTTGCAGTCAATTGGTATCATCACACTGTTTGCCACATCCCCAAGTTTGGTGTCATCAGCAAATTTAGAAATTCTATTCTGTATTTCAATATCCAGGTCATGCAGTGACCCCAGCACTGACCCTTGAGGAACACCACTGTCTACCATCCTCCAGTCTGAAAAACAGCCATTTACCACAACTCGCTGTTTTCTGTCCTTAAGCCAATTCCTTATCCAAGCTGCCACTGACCCACCTATTCCACGAGCCTCAATTTTGTTAACCAGCCTTCTATGTGGTACTTTGTCAAACGCCTTCTGAAAATCCATGTAGACAACATCCATTGCATACCCTTTATCAATCCTCTCTGCTACTTCATCAAAAAATTCAATTAGATTAGTCAAACACGATCTGCCTTTTACAAATCCGTGTTGGCTCTCCTTAATTAGCTTAAACCTCTCCAATTTACAGTTGGTAAATCAGTCAATCGCAACATTAACAATTTTAAAAAGAAAAAAAATGCTATCTTATTAACAGAGAATCTTACTTTTAAATCTTAACTTCACTACAGTATTATAGTTCTTAAAGTGTTCTACAGGATATCCACCAATATCAAATACCTTTGATCCCGAGGTACAAAGTGTTGGAGACTTACAGAGCCGCCTCTGAAGCCGAGAATCGCTTTGCCCGATTAAAGCGAGTCTGTTATCCCATTTGAGAGTTCAATATTTATACCTTTTTCCAGTGGTATTTCCTTTAAGGTTTTCTGCTGATGCAAGTTAATTATCTCTAGTCATCTTTCTGCCGGCCTCTGCAACTCTTACTGCCACATCAGCTGGTAGTATTACAGAATCATGTCTCAGGTGTTCTAAGTTTACCGTATAAAAACGGTGTGACGGCAGGTGTTCCTTACTTTATGTCATCTTTACGAGGGCAGATGTTCCTTATCTTATGTGCTTCTTTACGAAGTGTAAATTAGAACACCTTATCCAGGGTGAACCATTGTTTCATTCCCAAAAGTTCAGCCTGTCGGAGCCCTTCACCATCTGTTTCAATAAGGTTATTTATTCAGGGTCAACAACTATCTTATCTCAATAGCCAGAATTCTTTCATAGCTATTTCATAGTTAGGTTTCTAAATTTCCAAACCCAGTTTGTCATGTTTTAATAAGGCCAGAATTCTTTCATAAGATAGTGTATTTTTCTGAATAGGTTATATGGCTTATTCCTTCACACTAGTACATCCTGTCTATCAATTTTCACCCCTTCCATTGCTTCTACCTTTTCCACTTCTACCGATATTTTGTCAGCATTCACCTCCTTAGTAAACACCTATAAACAGATATAGTCTAAAAATGTTGTGCTGGCTGTTGTAAGTTTGGATGATGTTTTGATATTTAACATTGTTCAGTGATGGCCTTTACCTCTCTGTTGAATCATTTGGCCACCATCTTGAAAATTCTTATCGGAAAGTAAAGTTTAAAAGGAGGGGCCGGTGTTGCTCCCAAAATATTACAAGTTTAATCGTAATAGACAAAACAGAGCAGCGCTCGTCAAAAGGAAGGCAAGCAAATGGTCTACAAGAAACAATTATTCCATGCGCAATGGTTTTCTACGCTCCCACACCACCAACCAAAACTAATGGGGAGACCATTGGTCCATAGGGAACTCTTTAGAAGGGAACTGACCACACAAGTGAAGGTCAGGTTCCCAAAGCCAACTTAATTCAGAATCCAAATAAATAAAATCCAGTCCCAACCTCGGATGTCATGAAGCTGGTTCTTTCTATGAATTGTTTGCTCAAACACAGTAGCCGCGAAGCAGCTTATTTAGTGTACGGCAACAGTGAACTCTTCTGAAAGCTGTTTCATAGTTCCAGAAGCAAAAAGCAGAACTTGTAACTTAAATGCAAGCAGCGCCACTTATAATGGAAACCACTGGAATTACAGATGCGTACCCTAAAACTGTAATGGGACAAGTCCACAGCGGACCTCCAAGATAAGATGTCTTTAGGTAGTCGAAAAGCAGATAGGGGACGATACCCAGGACTACAACAAACTGAAATGGAAAGGCTTCCCACCCTGAGCCCTACTCAAAAAATTATTGCAATTGATTGAGGATTTTAAACTATGCAAGAAGGAACCTGGCATTATAGATGGGTGCACTGAATGTTTTGGGCATTATAGATGGGTGCACTGAATGTTTTGGGCATTATAGATGGGTGCACTGAATGTTTTGGGCATTATAGATGGGTGCACTGAATGTTTTGGGCATTATAGATGGGTGCACTGAATGTTATGCCCACTATCAAGCTACAAATTCAAACCAGTGCAGCCTGGGAATGCACACACACCAAGTGTGTTTGGGCATCGCAAAATTCGGAACATGTAAATATAAATTTCAGAGTGGAAGCCGAGAACAATAAAACAAACAAACAAAATGCATAACTATAGATCATCACTAAAAATGTTAAGAATTGGGAAGGTTTAGTACCTGATCATTTACTGGTATAGTCAGTGGTTCTACATTTATTTCCTGTTTTGAGTTTCTACTCCCATTTTCCCAATCATTCTAGTTCACAACCTATCCATGCAGTGGAAATATGGCTGATCTATTAGTCATAAACTAATCCCAGGATGTAAAAGAACGAGCAGGCAACAGTCTGGTATAAGGTGACTTGACAAGCCATGTCAAAGACCAAAAATTCTAAATGTTACTAATATCACAGCACCATCTCAATCCATCGCTCATTGATACTGTAAATGCTACAAAAATATAACTCAAAATGTATTCATTTTAGGGGGAGGGGTACGATCTTGGCTGGCTGAACACTAACAGCGGGGAATGGAAACCTGTTGTATCTATATTCAGCTGAATAGGGAACTATAATGGGGAACGAGCAAGGCCACAATGTTCAGAGGAATTTATAGTGGTTACAGTCGCAGCCAGTTATGTGGCTAGCTACACGGCAAATTAATATTGTTTTTAGACCAGTGATGCGCTATTGTGGAGTGTCTAATTAAAAAGTAGTCCCATTCATTGCAGGCAAATAAAATCTGGAAACGCAGAGTAACAATTTAGAAAACTAGTAGGGTGAATAACTACCATTAAATTTAAAAAAAAAAAATTCAATTTCATAATTCTGAATTTCAGACATCATCATCACCTGAACTGTATTTCTCCACCACCTCCTCACTCCAGGAATGTCACCTTTCACCCCAGGAATTTCACATTTCACCCCCCTCACCCCAAGGAATTTCACCTCCTAAAACCACCCCAAGGCGCTTCACAGGAGCGTAATCGGACAAAAGTTTGACACCGAGCCACATAAAAATTTGTAGGACAGGTGGCCAAAAGCTCGGTCAAAGAGGTATTGTAAGGAGGGACTCAGGAGGAGAGAGAGGTAGAGAGGCGGAGAGGTTTAGGAAGGGAATTCCAAAGCTTAGGGCCTAGACAGCTGAAGGCACGGCCACCACTGGTGGAGCGATGGAAATCGGGGATGCGCAGAATCGGAGGAGCGCAGAGACCTCGGAGGGTTGTCGGGCTGGAGGAGGTTGCAGAAATAGGGAGGGGGGTGAGGCCATGGAGGGATTTCAATACAAGGATGAGAATGTTAATGGCGGAGCAGGCTCGAGGGGCCGTATGGCCTACTCCTGCTCCTGCTTCTATTTCTTATGACTGAGTCAAAAAAGAAATATTGTGATATGAATAAAACGCATTTCGGGTGGTTACCTGAAAAAAAGCACTCATGGCTAGCACCTGCATAGGATTTATAAGCTATGCACCTGCCGCTGTTTCATTTTTTGACAAGCCACCAAATCCCATCCATATCCTCAGTATGTAAAGCAGTCAGTGTATCTATGACAATCCTAAAATTAGCAAAATCTGATCAATCGCTTTATATAAAAAAGTTGAGATAGCCCTCAAAAAGATAACCGCTCCAAAACAGCCCATGATATAGGCCTTATGACACATTAAATCGGCTGTGGCTCAGTGGGTAGCACACTTGCCTCTGAGTCAGAAGGTTGTGGGTTCAAGTCCCACTCCAGAGACTTGAGCACAAAAAGCTAGGCTGACACCCCAGTGCAGTGCTGAGGGAGTGCTGCACTGTCGGAGGTGCCGTCTGCTCTCTCAGGTGGACGTAAAAGATCGGATATTCCGATCCCTATGGGTGGGTACGCGCTGTGTACTCACCCGTAGGGACATCGGGAATGCCGGTTTCAGGCATGCACTGTGCATGCGCTGGAAACCGGCATTTCCGATCTGTCAAGAAAGCTCGACAGATCCTCCAGCTCGGCCTCTGCGGGCGGATAGTTCTGCTTTTTGGAGACCCTCCGCCCGCAGAAAACACTTACAATTCTTGCGCCTGGTAAAAGGCCTGCTTTTACCAGGATAAGAGTTGAAAAAAAGTTTTTTAAAAAAAATTTCCACTGATTTATCATTTAAAAATACTTTAAAAAAAGGTACGTTTATTTTTAGAAATTATTTTCAAAAATTTAAAGTTTTGTTTAAAATAGTTAATTTATTTGTACTTTCAAGTCATTTAAAATGTGATTTTTAAAACATTTATTTAAAGTTTTACTATGTTTTGGGGGTGATCTCCATTCATATATTTGACAGGTCTTCCTGTCAAATGTATGAAGGGAGATTCCCTTCTGTGATTGGCTCCCCATGGCCCACGTGATCCCAGGGGCGCTGCGAACTACCTGCGCCCCTGGGATACATGGGCCCTGTGCACCGGCAGTTTGGAGAGGCCCAGCATCGGAACTGTGCGCCTCCCGGGAGCCCTCGGGTAAGGGCGCAGATTTTTCCACATTGCAGGCCTCCGCCTGCAGGAGGCCTGTGATCGGAATATCTGGGCCCCTATGTTCTATTTCAGAAGATGAGCAGGGGAGTTATCCCCGGTGTCCTGGGGCCAATATTTAGCCCTCAATCAACATCACTAAAACAGATTATCTGGTCATTATCACATTGCTGTTTGTGGGAGCTTGCTGTGCGCAAATTGGCTGCTGCGTTTCCTACATTACAACAGTGCCTACACTTCAAAAAGTACTTCATTGGCTGTAAAGCGTTTTGGGACGTCCGGTGGTCATGAAAGGCACAATATAAATGCAAGTTTGTTCTTTCTTTAGAACAAGAAGTTAGGGGGAGAAATTCAGTATCGCCCCATTTGGGGCGCAATTATCGGCCGGGCGCAAAGATTAGCGCCTGGGGCTAATTATCGCCACCGACTGCAAACTTGACTTTTATCGCCCCTGCAGGTGATTGGAGCGCTAAATCAGGCGCTTCACACCTGTCTTAAGGCGCAAAGGCCGAGGAGCGAGGCGCTACCTCAGAGCGCTGGCGAAGCTCATGTGATGTCAGTCAGCAATGGAACACACACACAATGGCACGGGCCAGTTCTTAAAGGGAAGGTTTGATCTTGCTTTCCATCCACATCCTGCTCATTGCAGCCTTGAATCTCGGCCTGGAGAGACCTGTACATCAAATCTGCTGGAAAGAACAAAGGAGAGTACCAGGCAAAGAGCTCAGAGTGCAGCCCCCACAGTCTCTTCTAAATCGATACAAGGAAGGGCAAATCAAAATGAACCTGCAAAGTGCTGCTCAGTACCAAAAACTCCTTCACACAGCGTTGAATCTCTCCAGAAGTCTCTCTCTCTCTCTCTCTCTCTCTCTCAGAAAGCGTGGTTCAAAAATGTCACCAATAATAAAAGGCAGGAAGCGGTCGCCTTTAAATAGTGCTCCCCCAGTCCCTTCCTGACTGCAAAACGCTCCCCTCAACCTGTCGTTGCTAGCGGCAGGCGGTAAGGCAGGGGGCGCCACTCAATATCCGCTCCGGGGCGATACCGGGGCGTTGCGCACTCGACTGACGTCACGATCTGCCGGCGCAGGAGATTGTGGCGGTAGTGTTTAGCGCCGCCGCAAAATGTCTAGTTAATTTCGCGAGCGGCACAAACATCGCCGCGCCCGGGCGCTAGATGATTTGCGCCCCATTAGCGCCCTCTTAAGGTGCTAACGGGAGGCGCAACCAACTGAATTTTTCCCCCTTAGACTCAAAGTGCAGTGGGACACATTGGCCCAGAAATTAAAGACGGAGCCTTCCTGCGGGGGTAAGGCTTCCCCGCGATGTCTCACTGCGCGCCTGCCTTTTCCTTCCGAGCTCACACGAACTTTAGTTTCAAGGCTGCAGCTGTGCAGTGTGTGCGTATCCCAGAGACGCAGTTAATTCGTGCGAGCTGTGGGATCACGTGATTCAGTTAGAGCCAATGGCAGCACACCATCTTTCATTCATAGTTTTGACAGCAAGGGCTGTGAAAGCTATGAATCTATACCCCCCCCAAAAGAACAGCTAAACCTCAATTAAATTTAAAAAAAAAAGCCATCACATTAATAAAATAAGTATAGTTTATTAAATTAACCACTTTAAACAAAAAATTAAATTTTTGAAAAAATTTAAAATCTTTTTAAAAGTTATAAAAATAAACTTACCTTTCTTTAAAGTCTCTAAAAAAGATATACCTGTTGAAAAAAATTTAAAATAATACTTAATTAACTACTTACCTTGTTAAAAGAGGGTCTTACGCCTCCTTTCTTTATGTGCAAAATCTTCCATGCTTACCTGCGCGTTCAAAGCACTAAGTGCACTGCGTGCGCGCAGCCTGTAGCGCGCACGCGGTTCACTTAGGAACCGCCCCCTTTTGAGTTCACCAAGTGCCGGTTTTCAGCGCATGCGCAGTGCATGCAGAAAACCGGCAATTGGAGACAGAATACGCGAGAGTACACAGTGCGTACTCTCGCGTACTGAGACTAATTTTTGGGCCATTGTCTTATCAGCCCTTAAGCTGCAGGTGTACCCGACATTCCATCACTTTCATTCCAAGGAAAAAAACTTTAAAGTGCCAACGTTTACAGCAGTGGTGAACTTAGAAAATACTGCAGGCGATTTTGGTGCTGAAGCCCTGCGGTGTGGATGTAGCTTCCCCCAAACCCCCTGAAAATGTTGATTATTGGCATTTCACTTGGTGAATGTTCTGGTATATTTATGAATTTTCTGCAATTCTACCTTTTCAAGCTAAAAAATAATTTTCTCCTGGATAGGTTACAAGTATTTAAAATACGGAAAAAAAATAGCTGTCACTGCTCTGGATCCCGTGGCAACCCAGAAGCAGCTGAGGGGCAGGGTGGGTTACCTCGATTGAGGGTATCTGATAGCCCACTTAAAATAAACAGGTAATGCCTCCATTTAAGTAGCAGACAGAGGAATGTTGTGTGAAAGCGGTTGTGTGAAAGCGTTCATGTGCTGTCATCCAGCTTATCTTGGGGGTTTTTTTTGACTCTGTCATAAAGGTTCACTTTCATACACTGAAACTAAGAACCATTACAGGAAACTTTCGTTTATCCGGCACCCAAATATCCGGAATTCTCGCTTAACCGGCAAAAATCATCCTTCGAAAACTCCTCTCAAATAACCGGCAATGTTGCCGAGTCGCAGTCGAGTCTCCGCGAACGGCGAGTGCTCCGAAAACTCCTCTCAAATAACCGGCAATGTTGCCGATCCCGAGTCCGAGTCCGCGAACGCCGATTTAGTCAGTAGGGGTACTTTTCAAAAGTGCCACTACTCGGCCTCCTGGCGCTGTCGGAAGTCCGAAACACTACAGTAGCAGGAGTTGATTCTCCCGCGCTGCCTGGAGTCTCTTTGTTAAAAATAGCCTCGGTAGATATAACTCTCCGTTATCCAGTACTTTCGATAAACCGGCACCACGCCGGTCCCGTCGATGCCGGATAAACGAAAGTTTCCTGTACTTACTGCAGTTGCTAAAGAAAACTAAAATTGCACAAAAAACATGGTTTGCAAAGGGGGAGCTGAGTTTGTGCTCTCGAGTGGACCTGACTGGCTCCAGTCTGAGGATCTGCAATCTATTGATTATTAATGTCATCCCTCACATTTTGCCCTGGATGTTGACTACTCTAATGCAGATGTTGTCACCTCTCTCTCTCTGGTCCCTAAAGTAACATGAGCGCGTAGACAAACTGCAAACAGCTTTCGGTGTTACAGAACGCAACCGAGTGTTGCACTCACCGATAAGCCAGTGGTCCACATCTCCGTGGAGCACTGCAGTAAAATCCGAGATATGGGAATTCCAGTGTATTTTCTTTTTAAATCATCTCTCCAACCCCTCTCCCTATTTTAATTCCAAGTCTTGGCAATTCTGTAAGTGCAGTTACAGGAATGTTTAAAGAAAGTTAGTTTTACATTCACACAAATGAACGAACATCTTCCTTATCTCAAAAAAAAAAGCATCTGCGTCCAATCGTGAAGAAGACACAAGACGAACAACTGAGCACGCCCAGGAAGTGCCTCTTGAGGGGGGGAAAAAAAATGAAAATGGAATGAAAAACACACCATTGGTTTTTAATGCCCCTATGAATTTTCTCCTGGGTTGCGCGCAACAGTGTCCAGGAATTAACGATTAAACCTCCTGGGGACTGCAGGTCAACATGGGAGGGTTGGCCACCCTAAACACACCATGGGTTGATCTCTCCAGTGCTCTCCCACTGTCTTTCCCAACTCCATACTTCAGTTAATACAGAAATGTATTCATCCTTCAACCCCCCCAGTTCCTCCTCCATCCCTCAGTTTCTCCACCAGAAATATATTCATCCTCCCTCTCCCCCCAGTTCCTCCCTCTCCCCCCAGTTCCTCCCTCTCCCCCCCCCCCCCCCCCAGTTCCAGCGTCTCCCCCCGCAGTTCCAGCGTCTCCCCCCCCAGTTCCACCGTCTCCCCCCCAGTTCCTTCATCTCCTTGCCACCTCCACCAACTTCCTGCATAATATCCACCTCTCCTTGAACAGCTGCTCTGGAGAGGGTCATTCTGCAGCCTGGATTAATGTAACGTGTTCTTCATTGCTGGAATAAGCTATATTTAATTCTTCAGTTATCAACTAAGTTGTCTATTCCAGCCTACTCTTAAGCGCAAAACCTATATGAAACATTCATACAGTTGTATTATGTGTTCAACTGTATGGACAATGATTAAGTGTATGTATAGTATAATAGTAAGTACATGTAGGTGCACGTTTATGTGTGTGTGCATGTGTAGTTCTCTAGATATGTACGAAGTCAGGAAGAGTGGGTGAACCGTGCAGTTTTGCAGCTGTTAGAACTACAGGTCCCCTGATTCCGTGTGACGCTGTGTCAGTGAGAAAGCAGACGGAGCCGGCTGGCAGGAAGCGGAAACTGCGGCGATGGTTCCGGGGTCTCGGGAGCTCCTGTTGCCTTCTTTTGGTCGGCTGACCGCATCCACAGCGGAGCCCACCCTTGCACAGAGACAGGGAAACACAGTGGGACACTGAGCAAAATTAGGAAAGAATATTACGAGGGGAGGGGAGGGGGGCGGGCATTTATTAAAACAGGGAGAATATTACTGGGAAAGGGTCCATTTATTAAAATGGAGAATATTACTGGGGCCATTTATTAAAATGGAGAATATTACTGGGGAGGGGAAATTATTAAAAGCAGTGGCGTGTTTAGCAACGGTGGAGCAAGTTACTTGGGACTAAAGTGCTGGTTTATTAGAAGTGTGGGGAGACTGAGCGGAGATGGGGAAGTGAGTCGGGGGAGGAGGGGAAGTGAGTCGGGGGAGGAGGGGAAGTGAGTCGGGGGAGGAGGGGAAGTGAGTCGGGGGAGGAGGGGAAGTGAGTCGGGGGAGGAGGGGAAGTGAGTCGGGGGAGGAGGGGAAGTGAGTCGGGGGAGGAGGGGAAGTGAGTCGGGGGAGGAGGGGAAGTGAGTCGGGGGAGGAGGGGAAGTGAGTCGGGGGAGGAGGGGAAGTGAGTCGGGGGAGGAGGGGAAGTGAGTCGGGGGAGGAGGGGAAGTGAGTCGGGGGAGGAGGGGAAGTGAGTCGGGGGAGGAGGGGAGGGTCGGTGAGGCGAACGAGACGCCCCCAAAACCGCGCGACACTGACAGCCCGAGATAGCCGTGGTCTTATCAGCGATAACCGGCTACAAACTGCGATCATTTGCTCCATCTAGAAATTTGTGTCTCAGGCAGTGGCGCAGAACGGGCGGTATCAGATCGGCCGCCTGTTATAGGCGACTGCAGTGGAACGGAATATCAGGCGCTGTGTGTAGCAGGCGGCCAATCCGATACCGCCTGTTTTGCGCCACCGTCCGAGACTAATTTCTAGCCCAATATATAATGGGCCAGAAATTCGGCTCTCCGGCTTCCCGCGGGTGTAAGAATCGCGCGCGTACTTACATAGCGCGCCTGCCGTTGTGCTTCGGGCCCGTGTGGAATTCGGCTCCTGGGCCTCCTGCAGCTGCCGGCGCGCAGTGCTTGCGTATCCCAGGGGCACAGTTAGTTCGAAGCGTCCCCTGGGATCACGTGGGCCATGGAGAGCCAATTGAGCAGGGAATCTCCATTCATAGATTTGACAGGAAGACCTGTCAAATCTATGAATAGAGATCGGCCCCAAAACCTCACTAAAACTTCAAATATTTTTTTTTTTAATCACATTTTTAAAATAACTATAAATTACATAAATTAACTACTTTAAACAAAAATTTAAATTTTTGAAAAAATTAATTACACTTTTTAACGGTGCTAAAAATAAACTTACCTTTCCTTAAAGTATGTAAAAAAGATAAACCTGTTGAAATTTTTTTTAAATTGTACTTAATTCACCACTTACCTTGTTAAAAGCAGGCCTTGCGCCTCCTTTTTCCCTGCGCAGCTTCTCCTTACTTACCCTCACGGAGAAACCTGAAAAAAAAAAACGAAGTTCGAGGTCTACGCGCTGCCTCTCCGGCGCACGCGTTCGACCTCTGAACCCCTTCCTTCAGGGGAACGGAAGTTCCGGTTTCCAGCGCATGCGCGAAACCGGCACTTTCGTTGGGTCTACGGGTGAGTACCCAGCGCGTACTCACCCGTGGAGACCCGCATTTCTGGCCCATTATATAAGTTCTATTACTGAAGGAGTAGAAAGGACGAATCGACTGTGCAGAGCATGCCTTCCGCCTCATATAGAAACATATATATTAACACACAAACACACACATATATATAAACAAACACACAAACATATATATAAACACACAAACATCCATAAATAAGCATATATATATAAACTCAAACGCATATATATATATATAAACACATATAAATACAAACATATATATATATAAACACAAACATAAACACATACATATATAAACTCAAATACACAAACATATATAAACAAACAAACACATATATAAACACACAAACATATAAACAAACATATATAAACAAACATATAAACACAAACATATATATATAAATACAAACCCATATATATATATATATATATATATATATAAAACACACAACCATAAAAATAAACATACAAACATATATATAAACAACCACATATATAAATAAACAACCACATTATATATATATATATAACATACAACCATATATACATAAACACACATATATAAACATACACATATATAAACATATATATAAACATACAACCATATATATATAAACATACAACCAATTCATTAAATATATTCAAGAAGGAGCAACACGGTGGCATAGTGGTTAGCACTGTTGCCTCACAGCGCCAGGGACCCGGGTTCGAATCAGGCCTCGGGTGACTGTCTGTGTGGAGTTTGCACATTCTCCCCGTGTCTGCGTGGGTTTCCTCCGGGTGCTCCGGTTTCCTCCCACAGTCCAAAGATGTGCGGGTTAGGTTGATTTGGCTATGATAAATTGACCCTTAGTGTTAGGGGGGATTAAATACGTGGGGTTACGGGGGTAGGGTGGGATATGTGTCGGTGCAGGCTCGATGGGGCGAAATGGCCTCTATCTGCACTGTGGGGATTCTGTGTGATTCTGTGATAATTAAATAAGTATATATATATATATATATATATAAAACACAAACGTATAATATATACACAAACACATATAAATACAAACATTATATAAACAGAAACATAAGCACACAAATACATATATAAACTCAAATACACAAACATACATAAACAAACAAACATATATAGAAACATAGAAGATAGGAGCAGGAGCAGGCCATTCAGCCCCTCGAGCCTGCTCCGCCATTCAATGAGATCATGGCTGATCATCCAAATTCAGTACCCTGTCCCTGCCTTCTCTCCATATCCCTTGATCCCTTTAGCTTTAAGAAATATATCTAACTCCTTCTTGAATATATTTAATGAATTGGCCTCAACTGCCTTCTGTGGTAGAGAATTCCACAGGTTCACCACTCTCAGGGTGAAGAAATTCCTCCTCATCTCAGTCCTAAATGGCTTACCCCTTATCCTTAGACTGTGACCTCTGGTTCTGGACTCCCCCGCCATCGGGAACATCCTTCCTGCATCTAGTCTGTCTAGTCCTGTTAGAATTTTATAAGTTTTAATGAGATCCCCTCTCATTCTTCTAAACTCCAGCGAGTATAAGCCCAATCGACCCAATCTCTCCTCATACGTCATTCCTGCCATCCCAGGTATCAGCCTGGTGAATCTTCGCTGCACTCCTCCATGGTAAGAACATCCTTCCTCAGATAAGGCGACCAAAACTGCACACAATACTCAAGATGTGATCTCACCAAGGCCCTGTACAACTGCAGCAAGACATCCTTGTTCCTGTACTCGAACCCTTTCGCTACGAAGGCCAACATACCATTTGCCTTCTTAACCACCTGCATGCTTACCTTCAGCGACTGGTGCACAAAGACACCCAGGTCTCGTTGCACTTCCCCTTCTCCCAATCTATATATAAACAAACATATATAAACACACAAACATATATATAAACACATACAAACCCATATATATAAAACACACAACCATATATATATATAAACATACAAACATATATGTAAACAACCATATATATAAACAACCATATATATATAAAAAAATAAACAACCACATATAAATAAACACAACCATATATATATATAAACACAACCATATATATATAAACACAACCATATATCTATATATATAAACACAACCATATATCTATATAAATAAACACAACCATATATATATATAAATAAACACAACCATATATATATCTATATAAATAAACACAACCACATATATATCTATATAAATAAATACAACCATATATATATAAATAAACTACCATATATATATCTATATAAATAAACACAACCATATATATATCTATATAAATAAACACAACCATGTATATATCTATATAAATAAATACCGTATATATCTATATAAATAAATACCATATATATCTATATAAACTACCATATATATCTATATAAACTACCATATATATATCTATATAAACTACCATATATATATCTATATAAATTACCATATATATCTATATAAATAAACACAACCATATATATATCTATATAAATAAACTACCATATATATCTATATAAATTACCATATATATCTATATAAATAAACACAACCATATATATATCTATATAAATAAACAACCATATATATCTATATAAACAACCATATATATATATAAACAACCATATATATATATAAACAACCATATATATCTATATAAACAACCATATATATATATATATAAATAAACACAACCATATATATATATATATATAAATAAACACAACCATATATATATATATATAAATAAACACAACCATATCTATATAAATAAACACAGCCATATATCTATATAAACACAACCATATCTATACAAACACAACCATGTATCTATATAAACACAACCATATATATATAAGTAAACACAACCATATGCATATATATCTATATAAACACTACCATATATCTATATAAACACAACTGTATATCTATATAAACACACATATATAAACACACACATATATATAAACACGCACACACACACACACACATATATATATATAAACACACACATATATATAAATACAACCATATATATAAGCAGCCATATATATAAACAACCATATATATATATATATAAACATGTATATATATAAACGTGTATATAAACACAAACGTATATAAACACAAACGTGTATATATAGACACAAACATACATATACATACACACAAATGCATATATATATATATGCACAAACATGCATATATATACACAAACACATATCTACACACGAACATATATATAAACAAACATAACAACAAATATCACAAACACACAAACACATATAAACTGAAATACACAAACATATATAAACACATATATAAACACACAAACACATATAATATATATATAATTTTTTGCATTAGTTGAATTTACCCATGTTATTGGACTCGGTCACTAAAAGAAGTGACGGAAGGTATCTAATCCGGTTGGCACTTAAGCTTCGTTTCAAATGTCTTTGCACTTGCCATTTTTATTCTGCATTTTTTTTGTAGAAGTTAGTTCTGTTGGATTGGTGTGTGTGAGGATTTGTGCAGAGACCTGTGCTCTGTGTGTGTGAGTGAGGATTTGTGCAGAGACCTGTGCTCTGTGTGTGAGTGAGGATTTGTGCAGAGACCTGTGCTCTGTGAGTGAGTGAGTGAGGGTTTGTGCAGAGACCTGTGCTGTGTGTGTGTGAGTGAGGATTTGTGCAGAGACCTGTGCTCTGTGTGTGTGAGTGAGGATTTGTGCAGAGACCTGTGCTGTGTGTGTGTGAGTGAGGATTTGTGCAGAGACCTGTGCTCTGTGTGTGTGAGTGAGGATTTGTGCAGAGACCTGTGCTCTGTGGGAATGAGGATTTGTGCAGAGACCTGTGCTCTGTGGGAATGAGGATTTGTGCAGAGACCTGTGCTCAGTGAGTGAGTGAGGATTTGTGCAGAGACCTGTGCTCTGTGTGAGTGAGTGAGGATTTGTGCAGAGACCTGTGCTCTGTGGGAATGAGGATTTGTGCAGAGACCTGTGCTGTGTGTGTGAGTGAGGATTTGTGCAGAGACCTGTGCTCTGTGGGAATGAGGATTTGTGCAGAGACCTGTGCTGTGTGTGTGTGAGTGAGGATTTGTGCAGAGACCTGTGCTCTGTGTGAGTGAGTGAGGATTTGTGCAGAGACCTGTGCTCTGTGTGTGTGAGTGAGGATTTGTGCAGAGACCTGTGCTGTGTGAGTGAGGATTTGTGCAGAGACCTGTGCTCTGTGAGTGAGGATTTGTGCAGAGACCTGTGCTGTGTGTGTGTGTGTGAGGATTTGTGCAGAGACCTGTGCTCTGTGTGAGTGAGTGAGGATTTGTGCAGAGACCTGTGCTCTGTGTGTGAGGATTTGTGCAGAGACCTGTGCTCTGTGTGTGTGTGTGTGTGAGGATTTGTGCAGAGACCTGTGCTCTGTGTGAGTGAGTGAGGATTTGTGCAGAGACCTGTGCTGTGTGTGTGTGTGAGTGAGGATTTGTGCAGAGACCTGTGCTCTGTGTGAGTGAGTGAGGATTTGTGCAGAGACCTGTGCTGTGTGTGTGTGTGAGGATTTGTGCAGAGACCTGTGCTGTGTGAGTGAGTGAGGATTTGTGCAGAGACCTGTGCTCTGTGTGAGTGAGTGAGGATTTGTGCAGAGACCTGTGCTCTGTGTGTGTGAGTGAGGATTTGTGCAGAGACCTGTGCTGAGTGAGTGAGGATTTGTGCAGAGACCTGTGCTGTGTGTGTGTGAGTGAGGATTTGTGCAGAGACCTGTGCTCTGTGTGAGTGAGTGAGGATTTGTGCAGAGACCTGTGTGAGTGAGTGAGGATTTGTGCAGAGACCTGTGTGAGTGAGTGAGGATTTGTGCAGAGACCTGTGTGAGTGAGTGAGAATTTGTGCAGAGACCTGTGCTCTGTGTGAGTGAGTGAGGATTTGTGCAGAGACCTGTGCTCTGTGTGTGTGAGTGAGGATTTGTGCAGAGACCTGTGCTCTGTGTGTGTGAGTGAGGATTTGTGCAGAGACCTGTGCTGTGTGTGTGTGTGTGAGGATTTGTGCAGAGACCTGTGCTCTGTGTGAGTGAGTGAGGATTTGTGCAGAGACCTGTGTGAGTGAGTGAGGATTTGTGCAGAGACCTGTGTGAGTGAGTGAGGATTTGTGCAGAGACCTGTGTGAGTGAGTGAGGATTTGTGCAGAGACCTGTGCTCTGTGTGTGTGAGTGAGGATTTGTGCAGAGACCTGTGCTCTGTGTGTGTGAGTGAGGATTTGTGCAGAGACCTGTGCTGTGTGTGTGTGTGTGAGGATTTGTGCAGAGACCTGTGTGAGTGAGTGAGGATTTGTGCAGAGACCTGTGCTGTGTGTGTGAGTGAGGGTTTGTGCAGAGACCTGTGTGAGTGAGTGAGGATTTGTGCAGAGACCTGTGTGAGTGAGTGAGGATTTGTGCAGAGACCTGTGCTGTGTGTGTGTGAGGGTTTGTGCAGAGACCTGTGTGAGTGAGTGAGGATTTGTGCAGAGACCTGTGCTGAGTGAGGATTTGTGCAGAGACCTGTGCTCTGTGTGTGTGAGTGAGGATTTGTGCAGAGACCTGTGCTCTGTGTGTGTGAGTGAGGATTTGTGCAGAGACCTGTGCTCTGTGTGTGTGAGTGAGGATTTGTGCAGAGACCTGTGCTCTGTGTGAGTGAGGATTTGTGCAGAGACCTGTGCTCTGTGTGAGTGAGTGAGGATTTGTGCAGAGACCTGTGTGAGTGAGTGAGGATTTGTGCAGAGACCTGTGTGAGTGAGTGAGGATTTGTGCAGAGACCTGTGCTCTGTGTGAGTGAGTGAGGATTTGTGCAGAGACCTGTGCTCTGTGTGTGTGAGTGAGGATTTGTGCAGAGACCTGTGCTCTGTGTGTGTGAGTGAGGATTTGTGCAGAGACCTGTGCTCTGTGTGTGTGAGTGAGGATTTGTGCAGAGACCTGTGCTCTGTGTGAGTGAGGATTTGTGCAGAGACCTGTGCTCTGTGTGAGTGAGTGAGGATTTGTGCAGAGACCTGTGTGAGTGAGTGAGGATTTGTGCAGAGACCTGTGTGAGTGAGTGAGGATTTGTGCAGAGACCTGTGCTCTGTGTGAGTGAGTGAGGATTTGTGCAGAGACCTGTGCTCTGTGTGTGTGAGTGAGGATTTGTGCAGAGACCTGTGCTCTGTGTGTGTGAGTGAGGATTTGTGCAGAGACCTGTGCTGTGTGTGTGTGTGTGAGGATTTGTGCAGAGACCTGTGTGAGTGAGTGAGGATTTGTGCAGAGACCTGTGCTGTGTGTGTGAGTGAGGGTTTGTGCAGAGACCTGTGTGAGTGAGTGAGGATTTGTGCAGAGACCTGTGCTGAGTGAGGATTTGTGCAGAGACCTGTGCTCTGTGTGTGTGAGTGAGGATTTGTGCAGAGACCTGTGCTGAGTGAGTGAGGATTTGTGCAGAGACCTGTGCTGAGTGAGTGAGGATTTGTGCAGAGACCTGTGCTGTGTGTGTGTGTGAGGATTTGTGCAGAGACCTGTGCTCTGTGTGAGTGAGGATTTGTGCAGAGACCTGTGCTCTGTGCTCTGTGTGAGTGAGTGAGGATTTGTGCAGAGACCTGTGCTGTGTGTGTGAGTGAGGGTTTGTGCAGAGACCTGTGTGAGTGAGTGAGGATTTGTGCAGAGACCTGTGTGAGTGAGTGAGGATTTGTGCAGAGACCTGTGCTGTGTGTGTGTGAGGGTTTGTGCAGAGACCTGTGTGAGTGAGTGAGGATTTGTGCAGAGACCTGTGCTGAGTGAGGATTTGTGCAGAGACCTGTGCTCTGTGTGTGTGAGTGAGGATTTGTGCAGAGACCTGTGCTGAGTGAGTGAGGATTTGTGCAGAGACCTGTGCTGAGTGAGTGAGGATTTGTGCAGAGACCTGTGCTGTGTGTGTGTGTGAGGATTTGTGCAGAGACCTGTGCTCTGTGTGAGTGAGGATTTGTGCAGAGACCTGTGCTCTGTGCTCTGTGTGAGTGAGTGAGGATTTGTGCAGAGACCTGTGCTCTGTGTGAGTGAGTGAGTGAGTGAGGATTTGTGCAGAGACCTGTGCTGAGTGAGTGAGGATTTGTGCAGAGACCTGTGCTCTGTGTGAGTGAGTGAGTGAGTGAGGATTTGTGCAGAGACCTGTGTGAGTGAGTGAGGATTTGTGCAGAGACCTGTGCTCTGTGTGAGTGAGTGAGTGAGTGAGGATTTGTGCAGAGACCTGTGTGAGTGAGTGAGGATTTGTGCAGAGACCTGTGCTCTGTGTGAGTGAGTGAGGATTTGTGCAGAGACCTGTGCTCTGTGTGAGTGAGTGAGGATTTGTGCAGAGACCTGTGCTCTGTGTGAGTGAGTGAGGATTTGTGCAGAGACCTGTGCTCTGTGTGAGTGAGTGAGGATTTGTGCAGAGACCTGTGCTCTGTGTGAGTGAGTGAGGATTTGTGCAGAGACCTGTGCTCTGTGTGAGTGAGTGAGGATTTGTGCAGAGACCTGTGCCCTGTGTGAGTGAGTGAGGATTTGTGCAGAGACCTGTGCTCTGTGTGAGTGAGTGAGGATTTGTGCAGAGACCTGTGCTCTGTGTGAGTGAGTGAGGATTTGTGCAGAGACCTGTGCTCTGTGTGAGTGAGTGAGGGTTTGTGCAGAGACCTGTGCTCTGTGTGAGTGAGTGAGGATTTGTGCAGAGACCTGTGCTCTGTGTGAGTGAGGATTTGTGCAGAGACCTGTGTGTGTGAGTGAGGATTTGTGCAGAGACCTGTGTGAGTGAGTGAGGATTTGTGCAGAGACCTGTGCTCTGTGTGTGTGTGTGTGTGAGGATTTGTGCAGAGACCTGTGCTCTGTGTGAGTGAGTGAGGATTTGTGCAGAGACCTGTGCTCTGTGTGAGTGAGTGAGGATTTGTGCAGAGACCTGTGTGTGTGAGTGAGTGAGGTTTGTGCAGAGACCTGTGCTCTCTCTCCCTCCTCCTCTCTCTTGTGTATGAGCGCGGGGCCGCGCCTGAGCAGGCGGAGCCGCTGCGTCCTCGCCCCCGGCTCTCGGCTGCCTTGTAATATGTGTGTGTGTGGACGCCAGCATATTTATAGATTTTTTTTAAAAAAAAATATTTATATTTGTATATTACCTAGAGCTGGCTGCGGGTTGGATTTATTCTGTTAATTTATTTCTTGGATTGCTTTGTGTATTTTGATTTTTTTTCTGTCTATTTTGGGGTGAAGAGGTTTTTTTGGGG
>CM059432.1:12025810-12498310 GCA_030390025.1 Squalus acanthias | reverse complement strand
ATATGCGTATATATATGTGTGTATGTGTATATATGTGCGTATGTGCGTATGTGTGCTTATATATGTGCGTGTGTATATACGTGTGTTTATATATATATGTGTGTGTGTGTGTGTATATGTATGTATATGTGTTAGGAGGGTGCAATATTGATAATTGTACTTTTAAATTTATGTTTATAGATCTCTGATTTTTTTCAGGGGCTGGTGAATCCGGGAAAAGTACAATTGTCAAGCAAATGCGGATCTTGCACGTCAATGGATTTAATGCCGAGTAAGTACCGACCGTCACATTCTGGTTGAGAGTGAAGTAGGAAGAGAGGGAGGGAGCTGGGGTGGTGGGGAGGGGGTGAGAAGGATATTTGTTCAAACGAGATGGGGGTGGGGTTATGTGTGCACGCGCGAAGGTGTTGGACTGTGTTCTCTGACAGCATTAGGAAGCTGGCTTTGCAAATAGTTTTTTTTTCTTGTATTGATGTTATTGCAGCAGCATTTGCACGGCCCTGAGAATAGCAACAACATGGCGACAACTCTCCCCCCACCCCACCCCCCCATATTGATATATTACTGGATAATAACATTCTCCCCTCATTCTCTTCTCTTAACCGGCGATAGATGCCTTGATAATGCATTTATTTTGATCATGAGCTGAATGGAAAGGGATATTTTCATTGAATCAAATCTCAAACAGTTCCTGTTCCTTTTTAATGCAGAGAGAAGAAACTAAAAGTACAAGATATTAGGAAAAATATTAAAGATGCTATAGTGGTAAGTGTTAATAGTATATTTCCTCTTTTTTTAAAAAAGGCACATTGATATTGACGGGAAGGCCTTTGATTCTTGGCATAGCAGCACAAATTCAGTTTTGTCGATCAGATGGATTGTCCCATATTTATTGAGATTAATGTCTGTAACTATTTTCTATCCGTTTTTAGACGATAGTCTCGGCGATGAGCACTTTAATACCCCCAGTCCAATTGGCCAACCCAGAGCACCAGTTTCGGTTGGATTACATCAAAAGTATAGTACTTCTTTCAGACTTCGAATACACACAGGTAAGAAGTGTTGACGTTTTAAAGATTAATTGTTGGAAATGGCCATTTTTTGTTTTGGGTGGGGGGTGGGGTGGGGTGGGGTCGATTTCTCTTCGGCATATTTAGTGATCTTCTTTGTACGGGCTTGTTTCCCCCCACCCCCTCAACCCCATTGCAGCAGAATGGGAACTAGTAATAGAAATCCAGGACTAGTGAATGGCAAACATTAAAGTTTTTGAAGAGTCTCAGTTGGTTTAAACGTGGATCTAACATTCTGTTCTTGATCAATAATGGTTGCTGCGTAATGAGGAAATTGGCATGAGGTTGTTCATTGTATCCATGAAACCAAAGCTCTGGGGAAGCACCCAAAAACTAGACGTAGTTTGGTGCATGCTTCACTCTGTTGCACAATGCTATGCTACGACCATGTGCAAACAGCAGATCATTATGATTGCAAAGTCTCAACGACAAAAGAATAAAGTTGGTTAGCAATGTCATCGGTCTGTTGTAGGACCCAGCAGACCCTCTGTGCTCTCCTGTCCTAGCCCATACGACTGGCCTACTGAGAACGTGACTGTGATTAGATTACATAGAAACTACTGTAGAATTTCTCGCTCCTTATCCAACTACAGTAATTCGTGATAAAATTGCAGTAATAACGCCACAACTATTGATGCAGTCATTTGTCAGAAAAGCCGACCACGCCAGCGCGGCAGGCTGTCGTGTTGTTACTGGCGGCTCTTGGGCAGATAAGCTGACACAAAATCGAATGGAGTCGGCCTACAAATGTAGTTTTAAAAAAAAAATTAAACTGGTATTTCAAATCCTGTAATATTTTCTTGCATTGGGGTTCAGGTGATTGTTACGGACTGCTTGGTTCATCGTTTGTAACATCACGTAAGATTATCCTGCTGTTTTGTGATCATTTATAGGAGGCCATTACTTTAATTAGTTTTTTTTTTAATTGTAAGAGAATGTACCGTACAGTTGATTTCGTGGGAGAAATGGCAGATGTACAGGAAACTTTCGTTTATCCGGCATCGACGGGACCGGCGTGGTGCCGGTTTATCGAAAGTACCGGATAACAGAGAGTTATATCTACCGAGGCTATTTTTAACAAAGAGACTCCAAGCAGCATGGGAGAATCTACTCATGCGACTGCAATGTTTCGGACTTGCGACAGCGCCAGGAGGCCGAGTAGTGGCAATTTTGAAAAGTACCCCTACTGACTTAATCGGCGTTCGCGGACTCGGGATCGGCAACATTGCCGGTTATTTGAGAGGATTTTTCGGAGCACTCGGCGTTCGCGGAGACTCGACTGCGACTCGGCAACATTGCCGGTTATTTGAGAGGAGTTTTCGGAGGATGATTTTTGCCGGTTAAGCGAGAATTCCGGATATTTGGGTGCCGGATAAACGAAAGTTTCCTGTAGTAGGTTTTTACATTAAAAAAGTTGATGCGAGGAAATCGGTTTCATTGGAGTCCCACTGTTTTTGAATGTTTATATAAGTTGAGTTTATTGACATGTTTTTGATAAAGATGCTTCAGTATATTGTTAATTTGTGTATATCTAGTTAAAATACTCGGGCATATTGCGTGAAATCTGTGTTTTTTTAATTCGTTCATGGGATGTGGGCGTGGCTGGCAAGGCCAGCATTTATTGCCCATCCCTAGTTGCCCTTGAGAAGGTGGTGGTGAGCCGCCGCCTTGAACCGCTGCAGTCCGTGTGGTGAAGGTACTCCCACAGCGCTGTTAGGGAGGGAGTTCCAGGATTTTGACCCAGCGACGATGAAGGATCGGCGATATACTTCCAAGTCAGGATGGTGTGTGACTTGGAGGGGAACTTGCAGGTGGTGGTGTTCCCCATGCGCCTGCTGCACTTGTCCTTCTAGGTGGAAGAGGTCGCGGGTTTGGGAGGTGCTGCAGTGCATCTTGTAGATGGTACTTTGATCTGCCGTAGGTTACAAAGAACCGATTGCAATCTTATGTGTCTCAAGTTCATAGTAACTAAATTTAAGGGAGAAAGAAAAGATTCTTTTAACAAACTTCAGTTAAGTGGGTTTAGATAATCTGTCGATATGGTCGTTTCCTTCCGAAGATTACTCGAACAGCTGCTTTATTTGAATGGAATACTACTACATTTAAATTAATGGAAATAAAATAATTTGACTGAATGTGAAATGTCAGCCTGCTTATAAATGGATAGGCTTATTTAGGAGAGCGTATCCAAAGTTTGTTGTAAGAAGAGTTCTTGTTCGGTGGTGTGGAAGATTTCCCACCCCAGTGATGACTTAGCATATCTCTAGCAGGTTAACCGTGACATTCTTCAGATAAGATTTCACCAGATTGTGCCCTAATTTTCTTTAATACATAGATAGATAACAGCAGTATGAATCATGTTAAAGGCAGTTTGGCAAAACTGTTTCGGTTCAGGTTTTATGGATTCCTGTTGATCAGATATTAGGCTCCAGAATTCCCTCCCTAAACCTCTCCGCCTCGCTACCCCTCTCTCCTCCTTTAAGACGCTCCTTAAAATCTACCTTTCTGACCAAGCTTTTGGTCACCTTTCCTAATATCCCCTTATGTGGCTCGGTGTCAAATTTTGTTTGATAATCGCTCCTGTGAAGTGCCTCGGGTCGTTTTACTATGTTAACGGCGCTATGTAAATGCAAGTTGTTGCTCTGAAACCATTTTATCAGTAAACCGCGATGATACGAAAGCGCGCATTCCGGTTACGGTGACGTTCCTCTTGTGTGAGCTGCCTGGTGTTCTCGCGCTTTTGTTTGTTGCAGTTCCCATCCTGTTGCTTTTTTGTTTTACTTGCTGGTATTAATTTTTATATATCTTTATATTTATATATGATTTATATGTACATATACATACACGATTATGCTAGCTGCAATAAATTTGTTCTTTTAAGAACATTAAAGCCATCATACAGTGTGATTAAAAGACAGTTTTAACCTACACCTTACATTTAGCTGTTTATGATGAGTTCTGCTGAGAAGCGTATCAATTTTTTTTTTAAATTGCGTTACAAAATGCAAAAACTGCAACATCAGAGTTTCTGCTCACTATACATTTTGAAAGTTTGCAATTAATTAAATTGTGAAAGGAACTGTCAATTAAGAAATTTGGGCCGGTGATTGAATATTTGTTCTAATTTTTGATTCGTTGGTTTGAAACACTGCAACTTAAAGCCCAATTACTTTGTAAACTCTTGAGGTCATTAAGTAACTTCAGATACTTTTTAACTCTGTTAATGTTAAGAGGTTTGGTTCTAATTGTGGAAAGAAAAGTAAAACTAGCAATAAATTCAGAGTGTTCACAGTGCAAGGCCTAATAATAGTAACTAGACTAAATTGGCAGTTTTTGAGCTAAAAATAATTGTTGCACCTTTCCTTCCTCCTGTACCGTACATTTGCAGCACAAAGGTCAGAAACCTGCCTGCAAACCTCTTAGTGTCACATGATGGCAACTTAGTGATGATTAATGTGGGCGGGGGAGGGGGGGGCAGTGGGTATATCCATGTGAAGGCCAGCAACATGGCTGATATTGGGAACTCGGTGCAGTGTGTATCTTGGATGAGGTGGAAGAGATTACAAACCTGCCGTCCCTCCACTCTGTGCCATAACATGCTGGTGCTCCAACATACCGCTCTGCTTTTTGTAAAAAAAAAAAAAATTATTTTCGATGTTCAGTATAAACGTAGACTGAATTGGTATAAATACTGCATGGATTGTTCACCGAATTCAAGATACGAATTTTATCAGGCATGATTTTTATCTTGGGTCTTGATAACACCATGGGTGACCACTTCTGATGACCTTTCAGAATAGGTTCACCTGTATTTCAGGTGGGTTTTAAGAGAGTTAAGACCCAAGAGTTCTAAAACCAAAACCCACACATGCAGGTTGTTCATGGAGCGGAGCTGTCTAGTTGTTGAATGGTCCTAAGTACTTTTTGTCAAGGCATACTAAGGCATCAAGGGGATATGGGGAGAGAGCGGGAATATGGTATTGAGATAGAGGATCAGCCATGATCATATTGAATGGCGGAGCAGGCTCGAAGGGCCGATTAGCCTACTCCTGCTCCTATTTTTCTATGTTCTACGTTTCTATGTCCTCCCTCCTGAACCTTGCAACAATCATTCATCCAGCCAGCTACATCGCTATTTCACTTTAGGCTTACCAGTCTTTGACCAGCAGACAGGTAGGTCATTCCTGGACCTCTGAATCACACCAAATTAGTGCGGCTGATTTTTCAACAGATTGCGGTTCAAGGTTTTTTATGCACGACAATGAATTAGAATAGCATTAGTTTTATCAGGAACTTGCGCGCTTGGAAAATGTGCTTGCTTTTTTTTTGATGAAGTAATCACTACCTTGTAGGAAGGTAATCTCCAAATGTGTGGTTAAGATTAAAGATTAATTATAATTTATGTAATAAAAAAAAAATTCCTGGCATTCACGGCTGGAGGAAGCCGACGTTGTCACTGCGCTATGAAGTAAACTTATGCTCACTTTAGAACAGTCTGAAAGTGTGGCAGGCTTGTTTTTACGTTCTTATGGTAGTTACTGATGTACTATACTGATACTTGAAGTGAATCGAGTCGGTGCACGGTACTTTGAATCATTGACAGTCAGTTTGAAGCAGTATTGCTAAGAATGGAAAGGTACCCCGATTTCAGTATTCGCGACAGAGGGTAGCACTTTTTAGAAATAAATGCTGGCTTATTGGCGCAGTCCCTCTTGAAACAAAATTAATAGAAACCCAGCAGAGAATCTCCAATATGATGTCGTGCACAACATATTAATAGTAACTTTCAAAAGGGAATTGGATAAATACTTGAAAAGGAAAACTTGCAGGGCTCTGGGGAACGAGCAGGGGAGTGGGACTAGAATCATAGAAATTTACGGCACAGAAGGAGGCCATCATGTCTGTGCCGGCTGGAAAAAAGAGCTATCCAGCCTAATCCCACTTTCGAGCTCTTGGTCCGTAGCCCTGTAGGTTACAGCACTTCAAGTGCATATCCAAGTACTTTTTAAATGCGATGAGGGTTCCTGCCTCTGCCACCCTTTCAGGCAGTGAGTTCCAGACCCCCCCCCCCCCACCCTCGGTGAAAAAAATTTCTCAACTCCCCTCTAATCTTTCTACCAATTACTTTAAATCTATGCCCCCCCCTAGTATTGACCTCTCTGCTAAGGGAAATAGGTCCTTCCTATCCACTCTAACAAGGCCCCTCATAATTTTATACACCTAAATTAAATCTCCCCTCAGACTAATTGGACAGCTCTTTCAAAGAGCCGGCACAGGCATGATGGGCCGAATGGCCTCTTTCTGTGCTATATGATTAGAATCATAGAATCTTACAGCACCAAAGGAGGCCATTTGGCCCGTCATGCTTGTGCTGGCTCTTTGAAAGGGATGTCAAATTTAGTCCCACGCCACAGCTTTTTCCCCAATGCCTTACAAATTAGTCCTCTTCAGGTGCATGTCCCTTTGAACGTTCCTCTGGAATCTGATTCCACCACCCTTTCAGGTAGTGCATTCCAGATCTGTACCCTCTCCAAGGCCTTGACATTCTTCCTGACGTGTGGTGCCCAGAATTGTACACAATACTCCAGCTGAGGCCTAACCAGACATTTGTGAGGTTCAGCATGACTTCCTTCTTTTTCTATTCAATGCCCCTACTTACAAAGCCAAGTATCCCGTATGCTTTCTTAACCACCTTATCAACTTTCCCTGCCACCTTCAAAGATTTGTGAATATGCATCCCAGGCCCCTCTGTTCATGCACCCCCTCAAAAATAGCACCATTTAGATTATACTGGCTCTCCATGTTGTTTCTCCCAGAGTGCATCACTTTACACTTCTCTGCACTAAATTGCATCTGCCATGTGTCTGCCCATTTCACCAGTCTGTCGATGTCCTCCTGAAGTCTGCTACTATTCCTGCTCACTATTTACTACGTTGCCAAGTTTGGTATCGTCCGTAAACTTCAAAATTGTACTCCTTATACCCAAGTCCAGGTCATTTATATATAACAAGAAAAGCAATGGTCCTAATACCGACCCCTGGGGGACCCCACTGCATACTTCTCTCCAGTCAGCACTACTCTGCCTCCTAACCCTTAGCCAAATATGTACCCAAGTTACCACCGTCCCCTTACTACCATATACATTTATTTTCCGAATAAGTCTCTTATGGGGTACTTTATCAAATGCCTTTTGAAAGTCCATATGTACAACATCTACTGCGATGCCTTCATCAACCCTCTCTGTTTCTTCATCACAGATTCTATAACAGTATTGATGTATATTGCACCCCCCCCCCCCCCCCCCCACCATTGTAGGGCATTCATACTGGTTATATAAGAGTATTGGCCCGGATTTTGCGGTCAGCGGCAAAGTGATGGCGCTCATCGCTGACCTCAAAGAATGCTGCCCACAAAGATCTAGTGAGCTCTGTGGCGTGGATTTCACCTCTCCCAACGTTAGTTTGATTCTGACGCCAACTCAAGGGGATCTCCAGCGTTCAGCAACAGTGATGTCATCAAGCAGGCTAAGCAGCCAATCACATTGAAGAATTCTCACAGACAGCAAACCAGGAAGTAAAATGTACTGATCATCCTTCACTTTTTATAAATTTTACAGAGAGCGAAATAAAGATTGGGCAATATACATGGGATTAATGTAGAAGCTGAAATATCATAAACAAACTTAAGAAAATAATTTTTATTATATTAAGCTATGGAATTTTTATCATAATGGAAAAAATTTGACATTCCACAAATATAAAATTTGTTTTTCAGGGCCAGAGAGGTTGTTCAGCAGTAGTTATGACTTAGCCATTGAAAACCCAGTTACACCTCATTCAAAAGGCTTAACTTCTGCGGGGGTTTTTAACAACGATATTACAGCGGAAGTTCTCATCAGTTCAATGATTACTAAAGATTGCCGTCTGCTCGGACTTCAACAGCGCGCCCTGTGGAGCAGCAGGGAATCACCGACGGCAACTTCTGGATTTCCGCGTTTAACCGCGCATACGCGGGATGCCAGAAGTTGCTGTCAGCTGCCCAGAGTAATGGCGGCGAGCGCCGACAGTTTTGCCGTCATTACAACCGCAGAATCCGGGCCGTGAATTTTGCTTCATTTCTGCAGTTTGCTGCCCACAGTCTTGCCACATTTGGAATTATTTGTTCGTGGCTGGAAGTCGCCATCATTAGAGCCCTAATAAATGGGTGGATGTTGGCGCACAGTTTGAGTATAGGGTGGGCATTTCAAGCAACGCCCTAAAACGCGCATGCAAATTGAGTGCTGTGACACTTTTTTTTTCAGGAAAATAAATACGTATATTTTGTGAAGTCATTGTGCAGTCGCATTGTACTTGGCGGAAAGTACATTAGCACACTGTGGCTTTTATTACGATTGTGGATTCTCTTGGGATGGTGCCATGTGGGCTCAGGATAATTGGCAGTGGTCCCTGGAGTTTGGCTGGGTCAGAGTGATATCTGACTCTGGAGTGGTGACTGCCTTTTGTGCGTTTTTAGGAGAGAACTTGCTGTCCATAATCTTTCAGAGTGTATTTGATTAGAAACTAAGGGTTTTGGCCGATGTGTAACATTTAGTAAAGTGGCAGATTTTCTTGATGGAGTTTGTTCTTTGTTTTTGCAACCACATTGTCACAAAATAAAGAGTTTATTAAGCCCACTTTGTCAATAAGTGTGTCTGGGTCTGAAATAACAAGCTGCGATGCCCCTTCACGCGATGAAACAAGTCGGAGAAAGTGTAGCATCGTCTGGATTTCGAAATCACGTAAATTAGACGTTGCTGGGTAAAATTGGAGAGTAATTATCGTGCATGTATATAAAAAAAAAAGCAAGTGGTAGAAAAGTGTTACCCTGGAATTTACGGCTCACGGTTGATACCTCTGTAAGGGGCAATTTACAAGGAAAATTCAGTTGTCAAAAAGTTCCAGTTAACTTTTTTTTTCTGCTGCACTTGCTTGCATATTGTGACAGAAGAAACACGATCGTTTCTGCAGTAATAAGCTGAATGACAGACTGCCCCACTTTCAGAATGTTGGTCATCCTGATAGCTAAAAGCAGAAAACAAATCTGAATATTTAACTTTTCTTCTAATTCTTTTCTGTGCTTTAATATTCTACCGTTTCCTTTAAGGTTAAAGCAATGCTGTCAGCTTCTGCCTTGTCATTTCTAGACAACAGAATGAATCTGTCCTTTGCCCAGAGACCAGCACTCAGCCCCACTTCTGGAACTGTCTCTTTCACCCTTTCCTCTTCCACCATCTTCCCCGTCCCCTGCTCACTTCCAGCCAAGGCAGAAAATTGAAACATTTCTAACACAAATGCTGTTGTACCCAAAACTTTTTAAAAAGACATCACTGAGTGACGGTTGTGTTGGGGGTTTTCGAAGGCAGGTTCCTGAATGCGAATCCATTGCTCCAGCACTCAGCTAGTTCCTGTGCCAGTGTAGAATGCTTTAGTGTATAAAGTGTCAGCCGTGGCTCAGTGGGTAGCACTCTCGCCTCTGAGTCAGAAAGGTTGTGGGTTCAAGTCCCACTCCAGGGGACTTGAGCACAAAGTTCTAGGCTGACACTCCCAGTGCAGTGCTCCAGGGAGTGCTGCACTGTCGGAGGTGCCGTCTTTCGGATGAAACGTTAAAATCGAGGCCCCGTCTGCTCTCTCAGGTGGACGTAAAATGTTTCAGGGCGCTATTTCGAAGAAGAGCAGGGGAGTTATCCCCGGTGTCCTGGGCCAATATTTATCCCTCAATCAACATCACACAAAAAAATTGTCTGGTCATTATCACATTGCTGTTTGTGGGTCCTTGCTGTGCGTAAATTGGCTGTTGCGTTTTCTACATTACAACAGTGACTACACTTCAAAAGTACTTCATTGGCTGTAAAGCGCTTTGGGACGTCTTGAGGTTGTGAAAGGCGCTATATAAATGCAAGTCTTTCTTTTAGGAAAATAAGATGGAATTTCTGTTTGCAAGTAACCGAAAAGTCCTGAAGTTCTGAAAAGGATTAATAATGTAACACAAATATTTCAAGTTCTCGGGTATAGACCCTTCATTGGGGTCCATAACAGAGTTGTTACCTTGTCTGTTCTTGCCATAGATGCTGCTTGGCCTGCTGAGAGTATCCAGCATTTTCTTGGGGCGGGGGGGGGGGGGGGGTTGTTTCAGATTTCCCGTATCTGCAGTATTTTGCTTTTTATTTCCAAGTTCTTGCAGGCATGAGAAGGGGAATTACCTTCGAGGCAGCAGCCTTAATGGTTGTAAAGGATTGTGAAACCTCTTTTGTTTTCACACAATGGAGAGCAAACTTATTAGAAAACTTAGTATGACTATTGGATGGCGAGAGTATCTCAACAGCAGTAACTATCATTTATGTATAATGGTGTGTTGTGGTAACTTTACCCACAAGTATTTGGGAAACCCCCATAACTCAAAATTACTGCAGGTGGTCTTTTAAACAGGTCAGAGAAAAGCTGATACCATAGCAAAATACTGCGGATGCTGGAAAATTGAGACAACAACAGAAAGCGCTGGAAAAACTCAGCAGGCCAGTCAACATCCGTGGAGAGAGAAACAGAGTTAACGTTTTAGGTCGAAACCCTTCGTCAGAACTGAGAAAAAAGCAGGAAATGAAACAGATAAAAAAGCTGGGGGGAGGAATAAAAGAACAAAAGGGATGGTCTACCGTAGACCCACCCCCTTTTGTTCTTTTATTCCTCCCCCCAGCCTCCCCCCTTGCTTTTTTATCTGTTTCATTTTCTGCTTTTTTCTCAGTTCTGACGAAGGGTTTCGACCTGAAACGTTAACTCTGTTTCTCTCTCCACGGATGTTGCCTGGCCTGCTGAGTTTTTCCAGTGTTTTCTGTTGTTGTTTCAGAGAAAAGCTGAGCATGTCACTATTGAGAGACGGTGCTCTGTGGATGCAGAGCTCCTGGTACAGCATGGGGCCACTCTTTAAATAAATTCTGTAGCACCTCACATGGATGCCAGAGCAGTTGTTTGCAAATGCGATTTGGGTTTTGTTTTTAATTTTTGTTTACGAAACTTTCTTTTTTTCGTGAACCAATCATTTTGTTATCAAGGAGCCTCGGTGAAAGGGCCAAGGCCAATACTGCAGGGCAGCGCCAAGGTTAGGTTAGAAGACCAAGAAGATCAAAGTAGTAGCAGAAAGACTTGCATTTCTGGAGCGCCTTACACAACCTCAGGACGTCCCAAAGCGCTTCACAGCCAATGAAGTACTTTTTGAAGTGTAGTCACTGTTGTAATGTAGGAAACACGGCAGCTAATTTGCACACAGCAAGCTCCCACCAACAGCAATGAAATTAATGATCGGATAATCTGTTTTCGGGATGTTTGGTAGAGGGATAAATATTGGCCAGGACACCGGGGAGACCTCCCCTGCTCCTCTTCGAAATAGTGCCATGGGATCTTTTACGTCCACCTGAGAGGGCAGACGAGGCCTCGTTTCAACGCCTCGTCCGAACGTAATTAGGTGGTGATGAGCTTGGCTTTTAACTCTGCAGATTGTACAAGGGAAGGAATACTGAGGGAGGTAAGAAGCTCCACAATTTTATGTCCATAGCTTAAAAGCATTACAGTGGTGGAAAGGAGTAATAGCTACCCTTTTGCAAGCCTGTATAGTCGCCCAGAATAAAAAGAGATTTGGTATTGTTTTCGATACCCTTTAATCCTGAAAATTTGTGCAGTTGTATGATTTACTCCATAACTTAGGATACAAGACCATTTTGTCAACAGGCTGGAAGGAACATTCCATATTACGTGCTCAGCTATTTATAAAGGTTTTGTTGAATTGTATAAGGAATTGTCAGTGCATGTATGGCCTTTGTTTGTGTGCATTGCTTCCTTCATGGTTGTTCAGAGGTGTTTTGTAACAAACATCTTGCATGCTTCCTGAAAATGAGTTGAATGTTGTGTAACCCTTTTTGAGCCTATTTTGTTGGCACCCACTATTTGGCTTTGTCGATGACGGCATACCTTTCAGCTCTGCAACTATTAAATTGTTAGGTCATATTTATGCAGTTATTTATGTAACTTTTTTTTAAAAGGCCAGCGTTTATTGCCCATCCCTAATTGCCCTCGAGAAGGTGGTGGTGAGCCGCCTTCTTGAACCGCTGCAGTCTGTGTGATGAAGGTACTCCCACAGCGCTGTTAGGGAGGGAGTTCCAGGATTTTGACCCAGCGACGATGAAGGATCGGCGATATACTTCCAAGTCAGGATGGTGTGTGACTTGGAGGGCAACTTGGAGGTGGTGGTGGTCCCATGCGCCGGCTGCCCTTGTCCTTCTAAGTAGTAGAGGTCGCGGGTTTGGGAGGTGCTGCCGAAGAAGCCTTGGCGAGTTGCTGCAGTGCATCTTGTAGCTGGTACACACTGCAGCCATGGTACGCCGGTGGTGGAGGGAGTGAATGTTTAAGGTGGTAGATGGGGTGCCAATCAAGCAGGCTGCTTTGTCCTGGATAGTGTCGAGCTTCTTGAGTGCTGTTGGAGCTGCACTCATCCAGGCAAGTGGAGAGTATTCCATCACACTCCTGACTTGTGCCTTGTAGATGGTGGAAAGGCTCTGGGGAGTCGGGAGGTGAGACACTATGGAATGTTGTATTCAGTCACTGCAAATCTGCATACCAAGAGATATTTTTGGAACCAGAAACACTATCTTTTATTTTTTTTTTTGAGGAATTATTTAATCACCTACAAGAAGAGCAGAATGCAGAGGTTCTGTGAGCAAATGTAAAGCTGTACAGTTCAAGGCTGCAGTGCACTCCCTTTGGAAAACAAATCTTGTAAATATGGTTAAATGTTCATCATTAAACAACGTAAATTGTGTAACCATTAGGTGTGAGCCCTTGCTAAGTAGGCTTTCCATCTGTCTTAATAGCAATAGGGGTGAGGAATCCATATAAAATATGATACAAAAACTCATTTTTAATGCCGGTCATTTTTATGGGTTAGAGTGCGATCCTTGCACTGAGCCAGTTCTAGTAGGGGAGCAGCTGACGAGAATCTAGGTATAGAGTGCCAAAGCTCGAATAAAGGCCAGGAGCAGGTTTCCTTTAAATACAGTTTTCGAAAAACAGATACACACAAGTGGCATTTTCTTTCTATGTTAAACTTTGGTAAAAAGATGTTTCTGTTTCGACTGTTTCAAGGAGGGGCTGCTGTTGGATTTTGCCAGCATGTCCTGTTTGAGTTAACTTTTCATATAGTGAAGCTAGTTTGAAAGATTTAACTTGCTTGTGGGCCAGGAGGAGCAGGAGTGCTTCTGCGCGCGCTCCCCCACCGTAGCCCACCAACCTACCTTGTTAACCTCCCCAGCAGTCGTTCTCTCCACCCCCCACCGCTCTCGGCGATCTGATGCCCTCTATGCCCTCTGATCTTTCACGGGGCCCCTCCCCCGCGATCTTCTCCCCTCCTCCCTGACCTCTCCACCCCCTTCCACGATGTCTCCATCTCCCCCAATCTCTCCTGCACCCTCGCCCCCTTACATCCACCCTGACCTTATTTCCTAAAAAAACTCTTAGCAATTCAACGTCTTCAATAGCCATCTTGCTGACATCTTGACCTCTTCCCTCCATAATTGTCCAAAACTCCGCTGCCTGTTCGCCAGTAACCCCCTCCCTCATCTTTGCTGATTCCTGTCCTCCAAAGGATTGAATGTGAAATCTTTGGTCTCCTCTACAAATCCTTCCACGACCTGGCCTGGCCTTCCCCTTCCCCTGCGCCCTTCTCCAGCCTCGCATCTGCTCCTGCCACTTCTGGCCCACTGTGTATCCTCCCCTCCTCCCTCTGCTCTTCGATGGCAGAGCCTTTGGCTGCCTTGGCCGCGTATTCTTGTCAACCTTCCTCCCGGGCCCTTTCACCTCTCTACCTCCCTCTTCCCCCTTTTTATCCCATTATATTCAACCAGACTTTGCCATCTCTCCAGTAAAGGCTCAGTACCAGCTCCTTTTCTTCTCTTGGGAAGCGCCTTGGGATGGTTTTTTTTACATTTAAAGACTCTTATATAAATGTGAGTAGTGGTTATAAATGTTATTGATGTGCAAGACGTCGGTCACAGCCAGGGTACAGTAGGGAAGCTGGTGAGCAGAAAATAAGCCAGTGTTCTTGCTTTGTGGTTGCTGTCCAGTTCTTGGTCTAAAGTTCGAATGCTGTGGACACTGGAGAAGGACAGGATATGATGACCTAATGTAGTTGAATAGCCTGCTGCTGCTGCTCACTATTTAAACTCCCACGTGAATAATAGCCATGTCGGCGAGGTACTGCAGGGCTGCTAGTGCCGTTGAAACCATATACCAACAAGAGTCTGCCATCAGGAAAGCAAGTGCCATAACCGAGTACAAAAAGAAAATACTGCAGATGCTGGAAATCTGAAATAAAAACAGAAAATGCTGGAGATACTCAGCAGGTCAGAGCAGCATCTGTGAAGAGAGAAACAGAGTTAACGTTTCAGGTCGATGATCTTTCGTCAGAACTGGAAAAAAGCAGGAAATGGAACAGATTTTTAAGCAAGTGTAGGAGCTGGGAAAGGGGGGAGGGGATGAAAGAACAAAAGGGAAGGCCTGTGATAGGATAGAAGGCAGGAGAGGTTAAGAGACATTAAGAGAGATTCAAGGCAAAAGTGCCGTAACCTACAGGGCTACGGACCAAGAGCTGGAAAGTGGGGTTCGGTTGGATTGCTCTATTTGGCCGGCACGGACACAATGGGCCAAATGGCCTCCTTCTGTGCCGTAAATTTCTATGATGAGGGGCAAAAACAATCTACAGGCATTTTAAACCCATTCTTGACATCAACCGGCCGCTACGCTTTTATTGCCTTTGACTTCTATCCTGCTCTGTCCAATCTTGGTTATGCCTTGCATTATTAACCTTGGTGCTTTAAGAACAACGGAACTTCAAAACGAATGTCCCGAATGAGTAAATGCAGCAACATTAGTAATACTGCGCAATAATCGCAATCTTCTCCTGTTTCATCAGCGATGCAATGTAACGATTGAGCAGCGCAATGGATAAAGAGTGGAGCTTTTTTCTGATCTGCTTAAAACGCCGTATTGCAGTTGTTTTGGCCATTTGGAGGGACCGAGGTCCTGAACCAAACTTGCCAAGTGATTTCTTGGCCAGATGTAGATTTCATCAAGTCATTTGTTGTGTATGACATTTGTACAGTACTAACCCTACAAATTAAAGAGGGCACACTGGCAGGCCACATGACTCTAATTAAACAAAGTTGCGGCAGATTTTGCTGTATTTCCCTGCACCCTTTAATCTGTGGTGTCTACTGTATAATAACACGTGTACTCCGAAATGTCCCAGAAGCTTAGCAAGAGGGACCTGTGCTTGGAAACAACCAACGGTGCATCTAGTTAATGATTCTATTTGCACTCATCCTCTGCACATAAGTAAATTTAGTAAGATGTTGTCCTTGATAAATTAACTGACCGGGAAAAATGATTTTGTTTAAATTTGTTTACGGGATGTGGGCGTCGCTGGCAAGGCCAGCATTTATTGCCCATCCCTAATTGCCCTTGAGAAGGTGGTGGTGAGCCGCCTTCTTGAACCGCTGCAGTCCGTGTGGTGAAGGTGCTCCCACAGTGCTGTTAGGGAGGGAGTTCCAGGGTTTTGACCCAGCGATGATGAAGGATGGGCGATATACTTCCAAGTCAGGATGGTGTGTGACTTGGAGGGGAACTTGGAGGTGATGGTGTTCCCATGCGCCTGCTGCCCTTGTCCTTCTAGGTGGAAGAGGTCGTGGGTTTGGGAGGTGCTGCCGAAGAAGCCTTGGCGAGTTGTTGCAGTGCATCTTGTAGATGGTACACACTGCAGCCATGGTACGCTGGTGGTGGAGGGAGTGGATGTTTAAGGTGGTGGATGGGGTGCCAATCAAGTGGGCTGCTTTGTCCTGGATGGTGTCGAGCTTCTTGAGTGTTGAACATTGGGGTAATTCATGGATGAAAGTTTACATAGCGGCATTTGTATAAAGCTATTTCCCAGCTCTCTCCCACCTCCCAAAAAGAATGTTTGCTCACTGTGTTCCAAATTGAACTTTAAGAACTTCAAAAGATCATTAATTGTCTTCGAATATAAGTTACATGTACTGCGGATGTGGAACTTTTTGGGTAGTTTCAAAATTTGTCCCCAGGCTCCCATCAGCGTTGCCGTTTAGCTGATTGGATGGAAATCTATGAGAATGGTCTGTGTTTTTCTGTACATTTTGGGCTGGATTTTGAATGACCCGGGGAGTCGGGTTTGGAGGCGTGTGGGGGGTTAAAGTTACAGATTCGGTGGTCCCGACCCCATCCCGCCTCCATGCAATTTTGACAAAATCAGTCGCGGGGTTCCCGACTCCGTCCCGCCTCCAAGAGGCAGGAGAGGCCATTAAAGCCCTTAACAAGCCCAAAATTGGCTCTGTAATGCCATTTTGAAACGTTTTAGCTAGTTTAACCCTTTTCCGACGTGAAGTACGCCTGATGTGAAACACTCCAGTGAAACCTGGCGGGAGCACAAGTGGATAGCTGACTATCAGCTGCAGGTCCACTATTACAACGGAGATGTGATGAAGGTAGTAGTAGTATTAGGTCTGAAAGTCGCCTCTGATGCTGCTGCATTGAATGTCTTCAGAGACTGCCTGGCCTTGCTGTGAGAGGACCTGGATGGAAAAATTCTCATTCTCTCTCTCTTCTCTCTCTCTCTTCTCTCCCTCTCTCATATTTTGTATCCAGGTCCACTCACAGCAAAAGCCAGGCAATCTCTGAGACCAAGCAGTCAGTCTCTGACCTGCAATGATGACATCATCAGAGGCGACTTTCCCACTGAAACCACTAATTGGTTCATGGGTTCCCACATGCTGGAACTCAATTGCCCAATTAAGTGAAAATTGTATCATTCATCCACATTAATCTGGAGTCGGGGGGACAACACGAAATGCGGCTAACACGACCCCAACCCGACCCCAAGACAAAATCCAGCCCTTTGTGTCCAAAGTATTAAAAATGAAAGCCAAGTTTTTGCAATGTACATTGAAAAATATGACAAATAGAGAATGAGTGTACATTTGTTTTTTTTAAAATATGTTAGTTGACCTCCCATGACATTGCTCACAGGAGAGTTTTATGCCACATAATATAATGGGCCATAATTTGCCGTAACAGGGCAATGAATAGTGACTGGCGTTAGTCAGACTTGCCCTTGCCCATTTAATCGCGATGATATTTTGCGCTGCAAGTTGCTGAAAGTGCGATCTGATAACGTCGCGGTGAGGGAAACCGGGCATCTGGGACCTGAGTGAACAGAACATCTGGGTATCTCATTAACCAATTAGATTGAAGGATTGTGAAATAAACAGCACAAGATCTGAGAAGGAAGTGTATATTAGAGTGGGTAAATTCAATGTCAAATCAGGAACAGAAAGAAAATAATGAGGGAAAGAAAGATTGGATTGAGAGAGAAAAAAGAGACAGAAAGGAAAAGTTAAAAAAAGTTACATTTTAAATTTTACATTTTTAAAATCTCCAACAACAATTAAAACCTGAAGGAATGAGATGCCACACTTGCAATAGTTAATTTTCAGTGCCAGGGAGTTTGTTTGGCAGTAATTAACACTTATCACATTGTTAAAAGGATACTTAGACTGAAATGGACAAGACTTAACTTTCTGTGGCGAGTTTAGTTCGTCTCTACCGCACAAGTACAGCAACATCACGCGGTTCAATGCATGTTAATGGTGAGGCAGACAGCGAGATGCCGTTTTCGTGAAGCTTTACCGCGAAGCGGCGCAACTCGGACAGCAACTTTTGGATTTCTGCGTTTAACCATGCATCTGCCCCAGCCTGAAGTTGCTCTAGCGTTTACACATAAATAACGGCTAGCGCCATTAGCCTCACCGTTATTTTGACAGCAAATTATGGCCCAATAGATTTCAAGGCCACTGATTGATTAAGTCAAGTTGTATTCTTATTACAGTATGTTGTGATGATGGCCTTTGATTTTGGTGCAGATTTGTGTGGAAAAGTAAATGAGTGGTCTTGATTGCTGTGTGGTTCATTTTTGTCTTTTGCCTTTTTTTAAAGCCCAGGATAGAAAAGTAGATGGTAAGGAAGATATTACGGTTTACAGGTAGGAAGGAGGAAACTGTAGGAATAATGTGTAACAGCAGGAAGGAATTCGGAGGGTCATGAGTGGTCCTGCATGTTGACACTCTGGAGGGCTGTTGTGGCATTTGGGAGAACTGGGAATGGAATACCAGGGAAGAGGGCTATTGGAGCAGCAGTGGAGGAAAATGTGAGGTGTGGGAGCATAGGGCGGTGCCTTGGTTTCAAAATTCTCATCCTTGTTTTCAAATCTCTTCATGGCCTCGCCTCTCCTTGTCTCTGTAACCTCTTCCAGCCCTACAACTTCCCCGAGATCTCTGCGCTCCTCCAATTCTGGCCTCTTGCGAATCCCTGATTTTAATCGCTCCACCATTGGCGGCCGTGCCTTCAGCTGCCTTGGCCCTAAGCTCTGGAATTCCCTCCCTGAACCTCTCTACCTCTCTCTCTCTCCTCCTCCTTTTAAGACGCTCCTTAAAACCTACCTCTTTGACCAAGCTTTTGGTCACCTGTCCTGATATCTCCTTAATGTGGCTCGGTGTCACATTTTGTTTTGATAATCGCTCCTGTGAGGCGCCCTGGACGTTTTACTACGTTAAAGGTGCTATATAAATGCAAGTTGTTGTTCCTGAGTGCAGTTGACAAAAGCTCGGTAATGGGGGTTTCTCGGGCGAGGGGGGGGGGTGCGGGGATTGTGGGAGGTCAGTGGTAGTCATGGTTACTCGGCGTGAGGGGGACAGAGGGGGTTCCTGTCACTGTGCGAGGTGGAGTAACAGCGGGCAGAGGGTGAGGTGAGGTGGGTGTGGGTTTCCGACAGTGACTTGGGCAAAGCTGCATTCCAGTGGACAACCTCACAAGTTGCGATAAAATGGGAAGTTCTTGTAAAGCAGCAAGCAACAAAAAATTAAATGCAAAACAACCTTTATTTGCACAATGTCTTAAAAAACTGGGGTGAATACTGTACAACGTCTCAAAAATTAAGAAAAGCTCACATCTCATGAGTTTTTTCGTGCAGCGAAAATTATTACATCATAAAAGGTGACGACAGTATAACAATTCTAAAATTCAAGAAAAATGCTCACGTCTCGAGTTCTCTTTTATGCTTTTTCTTTTGGTGGAGATCAGAAGTCCTCGACCTCCGCACTTGCCCTTCCAGTGCGTAAACATTCATCAAACGTTCCGCTGTCGTTTGACTTGCTGAATTGATGCAGAGCGCACAGTGCAGAATCTACCTCTCGAACTTTGGAAATTTCTAGCTCTGGTACCGTCTTGATTTACGTCACCGGCAGCCCCTGCTGCCGAATCTTTTCCAGAACAAACGATTTCTGCATCCGCCATCTCCCCGGCAGATGTCACGGTCATCGTCCGTCGAAACAAAAAATGTTCCAGCTCGAACTGCCGGGAATCTCTTCCTCAGCCTCCGTACCTTCGACTGGGTCGTGGTTTTCCTGCTAGAAACCAAACTACAGTGACTGATGCAGCTGCTCATCACTGCATTCCACGCTGTCTGCCGTGGCTCATTGGGTCGCACTCTCGCCTCTGAGTCAGAAAGTTGTGGGTTCAAGTTTTTTTTTATTCGCTTATGGGATGTGGGCATTGCTGGCAAGGCCAGCATTTATTGCCCATCCCTAATTGCCCTCGAGAAGGTGGTGGTGAGCCGCCTTCTTGAACTGCTGCAGTCCGTGTGGTGAAGGTACTCCCACAGTGCTGTTAGGGAGGGAGTTCCAGGATTTTGACCCAGCGACGATGAAGGATCGGCGATATACTTCCAAGTCAGGATGGTGTGTGACTTGGAGGGGAACTTGGAGGTGGTGGTGTTCCCGTGCGCCTGCTGCCCTTGTCCTTCGAGGTGGAAGAGGTCGCGGGTTTGGGAGGTGCTGCCGAAGAAGCCTTGGCGTGTTGCTGCAGTGCATCTTGTAGATGGTACACACTGCAGCCACGGTATGCCGATGGTGGAGGGAGTGAATGTTTAAGGTGGTGGATGGGGTGCCAATCAAGCGGGCTGCTTTGTCCTGGATGGTGTCGAGCTTCTTGAGTGTTGTTGGAGCTGCACTCATCCAGGCAAGTGGAGAGTATTCCATCACACTCCTTACTTGTGCCTTGTAGATGGTGGGAAAGGCTCTGGGGAGTCAGGAGGTGAGTCACTCGCCGCAGTCCCACTCTGAAGATCCCATGGCACTATTTGGAAGAAGAGCAGGGGAGTTAGCCCCGGTGTCCTGGGCCAATATTTATCCCTCAACCAATATCACTAAAAACAAATTATCTGGTCATTATCACATTGCTGTTTGTGGGACCTTCAAAAGTACTTCATTGGCTGTAAAGCGCGTTGTGACATCCTGAGGTCATGAAAGACACTACATAAATGCAAGTTCGGTCTTACTTTCTCTGCTGGATAAGTGCAAAGCATCCAACACGCTATGGTTTTTAATAACCATTGGAGTCGAAAACAGAATCCCTGTTTTGCCTCAGGCTATGGATCACACCTTGCTCCAGGGGCTGGGCGATAGAAGTGGTGTTCGACAGTAAAAATTGGGCCCCCGCGTGCGTAGGATTAAGAGCCACCTCGTGGCAAGTGGCATTCTCCATCAGCAGCACCACCACTTTCATTGAAAGACCACTTTCTGAAAATTATTTGTGTCCTCCAAACATTAGCTGCTTTCATAATCAGCTGGGAAAGTTTTCACATGGTGAAAACAGCGAGGGTTCTTGCATTTCCCAGTCACGGGTTTCATCGTGTCCGAGCCCGCTTGTCGCCGCTCACCTGCTTTTTTTTTGTGCATAGGTTCGATCAGGCAGGGAACGTTAGAAAAGTCCGGTCTCGTCCGAATTGTAAATGCAGTCGGGGAGATACTCTGCTTTTAAAAAAAAACAACAACAACTTGTGAACAGGTCTTCTGTCCGTGGCCCAGCGGCGGGCTTGGTACTGTCCACTTTATCACCGCACAGCTTTTTGTAAACCAAAACAGAAAATGCTGGAAATACTCAGCAGGTCAGGCAGCATCTGTGGAGAGTGAGAAACAGAGTTGTTAACGTTTCAGGTCGATGACCCTTCGTCAGAACTGGAAAAAGCTGGAGATGGAACAAGTGTAGGGGCAGGGAAAGGGGGGAGGGGAGGAGAGAACAAAAGGGAAGGTCTGTGATGGGATGGAAGGCAGGAGAGATTAAATGACAAAAGGGATGATGGTGCGAGGCAAAAGGAGATGGTAATGGGACAAGTTAAGAAACAAAAGATAGCTCGAGATGAGGTGTAAATGGCGATGGCAGAATGATCGACAGCTGCTATGTGAGAGATGCTGCCTGACCTGCTGAGTATTTCCAGCATTTTCTGTTTTTATTTCAGATTTCTAGCATCCGCAGTATTTTGGCTTTTGTATTTTTGTAAACAAGGTTGTGTCTCCCTTTCCAACAGCACAGTAATCCATTCGATGCTTCAAAGCTTTCCATGCAGAATTATTTGGCAAGCTCAGTAGCTTTAGCTTTGGGAGGTTTTACTACGTTAAAGGCGCTATATAAATACAAGATGTTTTTGTTGTTGTAGCTTTCAACAGGTGGGACTTTGAGCTTCTTTGTTGATTAAACCATCGCAATATCGTCCATTTTACTGTCACGCTTCCGTTTCCTACCCCGGTTCTCATTTCTTTACCAGCCCTTCAAGGTGTCTGCTTTCCTTTTCAGAGTTCTAGAAACACGAGATTCAGAAATGCCGCCCTTCTGTGCGACTAGCTTTTGAATGTTCGATTCCCTCGCACTGTTCAGAACACCCACCTGCTCGCGGAACGACAGGTCACCGCTCTTTTTTTGTTGAGCCACCTGGAAAGTCGACTTCACACTAACGAACAGGTGGAAACCAGGTCAAACCGGTTCTTGGGCACGTTGAGCACCGAAACCAGAGTTGAAAGCCGCGGGTTCAAAGATGACGAGTCTCGTTAAAGCAGGAATGCTGCGCGCCGCGCTTGCCCTTAGAGCGGGAACGCTGCGCGCCGCGCTTGCCCTTAGAGCGGGAACGCTGCGCGCCGCGCTTGCCCTTAGAGCGGGAACGCCGCGCTTGCCCTTAGAGCGGGAACGCTGCGCGTCGCGCTTGGCCTTAGAGCGGGAACGCTGCGCACCGCGCTTGCCCTTAGAGCGGGAATTGCAATGCATTTAGTTGCAATAAAACTTTTCACGCTAAGGTGGGAATAAACGGGACTGTAGAAATGGTTGCGGTAGAACAAGAATTGCAATTAAGTGAGTTGTAAATGAACTTATGGCTGCATTTAACATGCAGCTAAGTATTTAAAAAAATACAAATTACTCCACTGCTGGGAGGTCCTTACAACAAAATCCCAGACTCGCGGCCGCACCGGCATTTCCATCTCTTCAGTGACAAAAACCACTCACTTCAAAGTCTTAAAATTAATGCGTTGATTTTAAAACAAGCTTTGAAAGTGCTTGATGCTGGTCCAGGCGACAGCTGTGAATGCAGCTTTGGCATCCCGGGGGGAGGCGTTGGGATGTACGATTGTGCCGGCAGGATGGTCCTTTGGCAGAGTACGGGGAAAGAAATGCGGAAGGGTTTGCGGTTGGGTTGAGACTCTTGCTGGGGGAAATCCAGTCACGGTGGGTGGAGGTGGCAGCTGAGAGGGTGCGTGCGGCCCGGCCAGATTTTAACATCTCCAAGGTGATTGACTGTGGAGTGTGGTGTGACCTGCCTTGGCGATCAAACCTCAGCGGCAAGTAAAATGAATAGGTAATCGTAATCGCGATTAGCACTTAATCATGATTAGGGTTTAGCACTAGGGTTTATTTCTGGAGGGATAGAATTGAAAAGTAAGGAAGTTATACTAAACCTGTATTGAACCTTGGTTAGACCACACTTAGGGTACTGTGTACAGTTCTGGTCGCCATATTATAAAAAGGATATAGAGGCACTGGAGAGGGTGCAGAGAAGATTTACAAGGATGATACCAGGGTATACATATCAGGAACGGATGAACAGGCTGGGTCTCTTTTCGCTTGGAAAAAAGAAGGCTGAGGGGTGACCTAATAGGGGTCTTTAAAATCATGAAAGGTTTTGATAGAGTGGATACAGAGAGACTGTTTCCACTTGTGGGGAAGAGCATAACTAGAGGCCATCAATATAAGATAGTCCAATAGGGAATTCAGAAGAAACTTCTTTACCCAGGGAGTGATGAGAATATGGAACTCGCTACCACAGGGAGTGGTTGAAGCGAATAGTATAGATGCATTTAAGGGGTGGCTAGAAGCATATGAGGGAAAAGGGAATAGAGGGTTATGCTGATAGATTTAGATGAGGAAAGACGGGAGGAGGCTCGAGTGGAGCATAAACGCCGGCATGGACTGGTTGGGCCGAATGGCCTGTTTCTGTGCCGTATATCCTATGTAACGTGATGGAAATAGGCATGAGAGAAAATTGTTCCAGGAAGTAAATGCTACTTCATTGGAAGTGCAAGTCTATGCAGATTTATTACTGATCTCTATAGGGGCTGTTCACAGTGAGTTTGGAGAACATGCTATTTTATTAAAAAATACACTGATTCACAATGGCTAAGTCAAATTTTTTTTCACTAAATTTATTCTGGGATTTTTACAGGTACTTTTGGGGTTCAGTTTCCACTATTCTGTAAATAAGTGGCATCTGTATAGAAAAATAGGAGCAGGAGTAGGCCATTCAGCCTTTCGAGCCTGCTCCGCTATTCAATATGATCATGCTGATCCTCTATCTCAATACCATATTCCCGCTCTCTCCCCATACCCCTTGATGCCTTTTGTGTCTAGAAATCTATATATATATATATATATATATATATATATATTACATATATATTTAATTTTTATCACTTAGTTTTTTTAAAGGTGGGTTCAGGCCCCACTCCAGGACTATGAAGCTATGCTGGCAGTACAGAAGCATTAAACCGAGGCCTATTCAGGCGGATATATCATTTCAGAAAAAACTCAGCATGATAATATGGAATTTATCACAGAATCATAGAATGACACAGCACAGTTGGAGGCCATTCGGTGCCTGTGCCGGCTCTTTGGTAGAGCTATCCAGTTAATCCCACTGCCCCTGCTCTTTCCCCACAGCCCTGTAACTTTTTTCCCTTCAAGTATTTAAATTCCAGTTAGAAATAGATATCTGGGGGGGGGGGGGATGGGGTGGGGAGTAAATCTCCGTGGAGGTTCTCCCGCTGGAGAGCTGCGGAAACCTTAGGAAAATGGCATAACGTCCATGTGTCCCCCATAAACCCACCCCGTGTAATTGCTGTTAAATACTGGGCCCGTGCAGTGATGAATTAAGAGACTTGTGGCCTGTGGTATTTTATGTTCCTGAAGAGCTCTTTAGATATTTTTCTTCAAAGTGTAATACAGAAAGTTGAAGTGTGATGGAAAGGAAGTGCACACTAGATGCATCACTTTTATAATATTTCTGGTGCACCTCCTGTGGCGATGCTTACATAATAGATTTATTTTACAATAACAGATGTGTTACACCACCTATTTACAGCAGATGACTATGTCAAAGTCACTTTTTATTGCGTGGTGTTATGGGACTTCTAGTGCCGTTTTTGGAGATCAAGTTCCTCAACTCTTTCAATTTGTCCATGGAAGCATAAATTAGTGGCCTTGATTACAGGGCTCATGTGGAGCATAAACACCGGCATGGACCTGTTGGGCCTGCTGTAAATACTATGTAACTATGCTCTTTCGTTTTTATGCTCAGTTTTTTTTAACTAACCATTTTCAAAGCTCTGGGTGGTAGGCAACATGTAGCAGATTGGATGTTGGTACATGGAGTTTAGTAACAGTGGGGAGAAGGAGTTCATTGTAGTATTCAGCAGCAGTTATTGGGGAGATCGGGAAGGCCAAAATACCATTTGCCTTCTTAACCGCCTGCTGCACCTGCATGCTTACCTTCAGCGACTGGTGCACAAGGACTCCCAGATCTTGTTGCACTTCCCCTTTTCCCAATCTATTGCCGTTCAGATAATAATCTGTCTTCCTGTTTTTGCCACCAAAGTGGATAACCTCGCATTTATCCACATTATACTGCATCTGCCATGCATCTGCCCAATCACCCAACCTGTCCAAATCATACTGGAGTTTCTCTGCATCCTCCTCACAGCACACACGCCCACCCAGCTTTGTGTCGTCTGCAAACTTAGAGATATTACATCTAGTTCCCTCGTCTAGATCATTAATATATATTATGAATAGCTGGGGTCCTAGGACCGATCCCTGCGGTACCCCACTAGTCACTGCCTGCCACTCGGAAAAAGACCCGTTTATTCCAACTCTTTGCTTCCTGTCTGCCAACCAGTTCTCTATCCAAATCAGTACCTTACCCCCAATCCCATGTGCTTTAACTTTGCATGCTAATCTCTTATGTGGGACCTTATCGAAAGCCTTCTGAAAGTCCAAATACACCACATCCACTGGTTCTCCTTATCTATTCTACCAGTTACATCCTTAAAAAATTCCAGTAGATTAGTCAGGCATGATTTACCTTTTGTAAATCCATGTTGACTTTCTCTGATCCTGTCACTGTTTTCCAAGTGCTCTGCTATTACATCTTTTATAATGGACTCTAGCATTTTGCCCACTACCGATGTCAGGCTTACTGGTCTATAATTCCCCGTTTTTTCTCTACCACCTTTTTTAAATAGTGGGGTTACATTAGCTACCCTCCAATCCATGGGAACTGTTCCAGAGTCTATAGAATTTTGAAAGATGACCAGCAATGCATCTACTATTTCTAGGGCCACTTCCTTAAGTACCCTAGGATGTAGATTATCAGGCCCTGGGGATTTATCGGCCTTCAATCCCGTCAATTTCCCAAACACCATTTCCCTACAAATACTGATTTCATTCAATTCCTCCCTCTCATTAGACCTTATGTTCCCCGACATCTCTGGGAGTTTATTTGTGTCCTCCTTTGTGAAGACAGAACCAAAGTATGTATTTAATTGGTCTGCCATTTCTTTGTTCCCCATTATAAATTTCCCCTGATTCTGACTGCAAGGGACCTACGCTTGACTTCACCAATCTTTTTCTCTTCACATATCTATAGAAGCTTTTACAGTCAGTTTTTATGTTCCCTGAAATCTTACTCTCATATTCTATTTTCCCCCTCTTAATTAATCCCTTTGTCCTCCTTTGCTGAATCCTAAACTGCTCCCAATCCTCAGGTTTGCTGCCTTTTCTGGCCAATTTATATGACCTCTCCTTGAATCTTATGCTATCCCTAATTTCCCTTGTTAGCCACGGTTGAGTCACCTTTTTTGTTTTATTTTTATGCGGATGGTGGAAAGGCATTGGTGAGTCAGGAGGTGAGACACGCGCTGCAGAATACTTTGCCTTTGACCTGCTCTTGATGCCACAGTATTTATGTGGCTGGTCAAGTTAAGTTTCTGGTCAATGATGACCCCCAGGATGTTGATGGTGGGGGATTCGGTGATGGTAATGCCATTGAATGTCAAGGGGTGGTGATTAGACTCTCGCTTGTTGGAGATAGTCATTGCCTGGCACTTGTGTGGCGCATCTTTTATAATGGACTCTAGCATTTTCCCAACTACCGATGTTGGATCAAAACAGTGATTGTTGACCAGTTATTTTACTGCCTTGTCATCGTGCTAAGCCTGAACCAGATGCCCTCACGTGCACACTTCAAGTAGTAGTCAATGGCTATCGATCAGGAGTAGGAGCCCTCTACATTGTTTTAATGTTCTGAGACCATTTGTAGCACACCTGCCAAGGTCCCTGCTGCAATCAGCCAGCTCAGCACCGACCGGGAATCAAACCTAGAGCTCTCCCGACATGTATGGCACAGACGGATTCACTGAGTTATTGGAGCAGCGTGGTTACCTTGGAACTTCAATCCATTAGCCAAAAAATTGTAGTTTAGCAATTTCTGAAAGTGTGCCGGAAATGTGCAGGGGCAGAGCTCCTGCTGGCCTGCTCTGGCCATCGTCCGGCCCCAAATCTCGGTGATGGGATTATTCAAGGAGAGCGTGGACATGCTATTTACGGCGCTACGGGGCGGCCATCCCGCGTTGGAAATGGCAATTCCCTTGCCACTCTGGCGGGGGTTGATGTGGTTGGGTTGAGGGGGTGGCGGTAACGTGCTGGTCTGGCCTAAATGTAAAAAGTCAAAATTTTAACTGATGGTTGCTGTCTCACTGTTGCGATGCTGTCCGAATAGCAATCAATCACTCTATGATCAATTATCATTTGGATAGGTGCCAGCCGTGGCTCAGTGGGTAGCACTCTCGCCTCTGAGTCAGAAGGTTGTGGGTTCAAGTCCCACTCCAGGGACTTGAGCACATGATCTAGGCTGACACTCCAGTGCAGTGCTGAGGGAGTGCTGCACAGTTGGAGGTGCTGCCTTTCAGGTGAGATGTTAAACAGAGTCCCTTCCCATGACGCTATTCGAAGAAGAGCAGGGGGAGGTTCTGCCGGGTATCCTAGCCAATATTTATCCCTCAACCTACATCTAAAAACAGATTATCTGATTATGTATCTCATTGCTTGTTTGTTGGACCTTGCTGTGCGTAGGTTGACTGCAGCATTTTACCTACATTACAACAGTGACCACACTTGGAAAAAGTACTTAATTAACCGTATAAGGGCTTTGGAACGTCCTGAGGTTGAGAAAGGCGCTACATCAATGCAGGTTCTTTCTCTCTCTTTGGATATGCGTGGTGGGGCTCACCCGAAGCACTTGTGCGCTGAATGGAATTGGTGGGACTTTCATGGGTGCCTGACATCCCGGCGGTCCCATCTCCAAATCGGATCTTCTCCCATCGGAATTTCTCAAGAGGCCAGGAAGGGGCGGAAACAGGATCTACCCAAATTCCCATATTTTCCAGCATCCTGCCCAAATGAATGACTCCATGCCCAAAACGGGCTGGCATTTCTAAGCCTGCGTCTCGTTGTTATTCCTCCAATTAGGAACACTCGCTTAATACGCCACCAACTTTTAATATTTCGTAATAATGTATTCCATATCAAAACCGGTATGACTGTGGAGACTGTTGTCCTAGTTAAGCAGTTTATAATAATCACATTTACACTATTATGTTTTGTTAGCACAAAAGGTCACGTAGGTCGTCAGGCACAGAGTGATTGTTTTGGGCTGTGAATGTAGCGGCATAAAGCAGACAAATCAAGCAACAGGAATTCACAGCTTCAGCAAACTAGCATAAATACAATAGGTGCTGACAGTTTTTTTTTTAATTTCGCTTTTCAGCGAAAAGCTGGTCATTGGATATTTTTTTGCTCTGTTCTTGGATTATTCCTGAGTAAGAAACTGGCCACTCACTGCCTGCACCGAATTCTCTGCATTTACTTTTATACAATGATTAACTGTTATATCTTTGGTTTCCTTGAGACTTTTTTTTTTAACTCTACTACAGATTTTCCCGATAAAGATTAAAATCAGAGAGGATTTTGCAACAGCATCTTCCAAACAGATGTAACCACGGGTTGTTGGTTGTTCACCATTGCTTGTGATTCACTGGTTAGGATTGCCGAGCATCTTTTGTAAGGCCTAGCATTTCCTGTCGGTCGCTGCTTGCTCGTCTCGCCTCTGGCTCAGAAGGTTTGGAGCCCCACACCGGGGCTTTGAGTTCACAATCCGAGAGGATATTTCACCGCAGTGCTTGCGGGAGTGTTGCGAGCTGCCGTTCTGTGGATGCGATTTTTCAACCGGGGTGTTAAAATGCAGGGGAGTTCTCCCAGTGTCCTGGCCAAACATTCCTTCCACAACTAAGACCACCACCCAAAAAAAAATTGTTTTATTGTCCATTCGCCTCCTGGACATTGCTGAGTGCAAAAAATGGCTGCCCCATTATCTATACAACAAGTTACTGCACTTTCAGAAGTAACTCGATTTGACGTACCGCACTCTAATCCGGGTAATACTATAGAGTAAGCAGTGGGCTGGCTGAAACCTAATTTTAAGTTCTTCAGCTAGTAATGCCGATGGAATTTTGGGAGTAATTCACTCGCTGACCCAGAGACTTGTGGCTTGGAAAGTACTAATTTGCCATGGGCAACAAAATACATCTTGGGATCAAACATCAAATGGAATGATGGCGTTTATATGAAGGGTAAAAAAGAGGCAAATCTTAATATTGCCGCTTGAAACTTCATTGGTGGTGCAGGGATTGGGTAGCACAATGGATAATAATACTATACTTTCAACTATGGGTTCAAATTGATGGAATGGGTGTCTTTCTCTGCTAGATACTTGGGTCCTAAACAAAGTGAGTTCAGCCAGTCTAGGCCCTGTATATAGCCAGATGAATGTCCACAGTATATACCTGCTCATAATCCAGCACTAAATTGCCTAACTCGGGATTCCTGGAATAGGAGAAGTAGGATGTTGTGTTCTAATGTTATCCCAAGGAAACTAATATTGAATCAGGGATGGAAACTCACCAAAATTAATGTAAGCAATTAACAGCAATGAAGAAAATAATGGCACTAAAGAGTGACAAATCCCCAGGACCAGATGGCTTCCATCCCAGGGTTTTTTGAAGGAAGTAGGTGAGAACATTGCAGATGCCCTAACTATGATCTTCCAGAGTTCTCTCGATTCAGGAACCGTTCCTCCAGATTGGAAAATTGCACGTCACTCTGCTATTTAAGGAAGGTGAGAGAGGGAAACCAGGGAATTATAGACCAGTTAGCCTAACATCTGTTGTCATTACTAGAGTCTATAATTAAGGATAGAGTGACTGAACACCTTGAAAATTTTCAGCTGATCAGAGAGAGCCAGCATGGATTTGTGAAAGGCAGGTCATGCCTGACGAACCCAATTGAATTTTTTGAAGAGGTGACTAAAGTAGTGGACAGGGGAATGTCTGTGGCTGTTATTTATATAGACTTCCAGAAAGCATGCGATAAAGTCCCCCATAAGAGACTTAGCTAAAGTTTGAAACTCATGGAATTGAGGGTAAATTATTGACCTGGTTAGGAGATTGGCTGAGCAGCAGGAGACAGAGAGTATGAATAATGGGCAGGTACTTTAATTGGCAGGATGTGACTAGTGGTGTCCCGCAGGGATCTGTGTTGGGGCCTCAACTATTCACTGTATTTATTAACGACTTAGATGACAGGACAGAGAACCACATATCCAAGTTTGCTGATGACACAAAGGTAGGCGGCATCGTAAGCAGTGTAAATGGAAGCATAAAATTACAAAGAGATATTAATAGATTAAGTGAATGGGCAAAACTATGACAAATGGATTTCAGTATAGTCAAGTATGAGGTCATTCACTTTTGACCTAAAAAGGATAGATCGGAGTACTTTCTAAATGGTGAAGAGCTAGAAGCAGTGGCAGTCCAAAGAGACTTGGGGGTCCAGGTACATCGATCATTAAAATGTCATGGACAGGTACAAAAAATAATCAAAAAGCCTAATAGAATGCTGGCCTTTATATCTAGAGGGCTAGAATACAAGATGGTTAGAAGTCATGCTACAGGTATGTAAAACCCTGGTTAGACCATACCTGGAGTACTGTGTTCAGTTCTGGGTACCACACCTTAGGAAGGATATACTGGCCTTGGAGGGAGTGCAGCGTAGGTTTACTAGAATAATACCCGGACTCCAAGGGTTAAATTACGAGGAGAGATTACACAAATTAGGGTTGCATTCCCTAGAATTTAGAAGGTTAAGGGGTGATTTGATCGAAGTTTTCAAACTATTAAAGGGAACAGATAGGGTAGATAGAGAGAAACTATTTCCGCTGGTTGGGGAGTCTAGGACTAGGGGACATAGTCTAAAAATTAGAGCCAGACCTTTCAGGAGTGAAGTTAGGAAACATTTCTACACACAAAGGGTGGTAGAAGTTTGGAACTCTCTTCTGCAAACTGCAGTTGATGCGAGATCAGTTGTTAATTTTAAATCTGAGATTGCTAGATTTTTGTTAACCAAAGGTATTGAGGGATACGGGGCAAAGGCGGGTATGTGGAGTTAGGTCACAGATCAGCCCTGATCTCATCGAATGGTGGAACAGGCTCGAGGGGCTGAATGGCTTCCTCCTGTTCCTATATTCCTTTGGCAGGGGGTGAGTTTGTTGTGGCGGGGAGTGGGGGGTGGTTAAGGTGTATTGTGAAGAGAGCTTTGTGCTATACACAACTTTTTCCTGCTTCTCTCGCCTTGTGAAACAAGCGCTCGGTTATTTAAGATAGTTATGATTGATTGTATTTGTATACAATATATGTAAGTAAAAAGGGTGGAGATAGAGACAAAATTATCTGGCCGAATAAAATAAATAAGCTAGTTAAAAGCATCGGAGGAAGTGAAAAATTAACCTTTTTTGTCTTTCCACGGGGATATAATGGATTTAGAAGTTTGTGATAATGTCAAGTACATTTTTGAATTCTACTTACTGAGATTCGGTGTTTCAAACATGTTGAGATTCCTGCCCCCTGCTTTAAATGGACAATTATGTCGGAACTTTAGAGAAGCCCTCAGCTACACTTCCTCTCACTAACCGGAAAGCTGGAGTTTGGATAAAGCAAAAAAAAAGGTTTTGAGGAGAGGGAGATTAAAAAAGCAGGATGTTATTCCTAGGTACTTTTTAAAGGATACTGGTGAAAGTGTTTTGAGAAGTGAAACCAATGCCATGCTACGCTTCCTGTGAAAATGATCGGTTCATCGCTGCCTTAACCGTTCTACATTCACACAAGCAATGCTTAACACTTCGCAACTTCATTTTGAGTCTGAGATGTTATTTCCAGTAAGGCTAGTTTGGAAACTATTGCTAACCCATTTAGTGTGTGTGTGTGTGTGTGTGTGTGTGTGTGTGTGCATCTGCGGTTCAAGAATTAAGTTCAAAGAAATATTGTTTGTTTTAAAAAGAGAAAAGACTGTTCCAAAAATGGTTGCTCCTGCGTATTGCCCAGCGATTAGCAAAGATAGTTGTGTAGTATTTCTCATCTATCTTTGCGGGGGGGTGGGGGGGAACCACAAGCAGCGTGAGCTACTAAAACTTTCATTTTAAATCGGGAAGAAACGCACCAGTGAAGGTATTTTTATTGAGGTGGAGGGTAAACTCGAGGTCTTGCGAAACAACAGAAAGCGTGAACAACTGCAACACAGCGCCCAGGATTCAGCTCGGTTCATTGTACTGAGCTCCTGATCTTGGCTGCACATTTGTGTGGAGGCCAGACTCCTCTGGGATGGTGGGAGTGGCGGGGGGGGGTGGGGGTGGGGGTTAGGATTTGATGCCATGCCTTTGGCAGATTACAGTTGCCTCCTACAACCCCTTTGGCCCACAACCCTCCGAGGTCTCCGCGCTCCTCCAATTCTGGCCTCTTGCGCATCCCTGAATTTCATCGCTCCACCACTGGCGGCCGTGCCTTCAGCTGCCTGGGACCTAAGCTCTGAAATTCCCTCCCTAAATCTCTCCACCTCTCTCCTTTAAGACGCTCCTTAAAACCTACTTCTTTGACCAAGCGTTTGGTCACCCGTTCTAATATCTCTTTATGTGGCTCGGGACAGCGCTCATGTGAAACGCCTTGGGACGTTAAAAACCACGATATAAATGCAAGTTGTTGTTGTAGGCTGGGAGGGGGGAGTACATTTTTTCTTTTGTTGAGAGTAACAACATCTTACCTGATCCCAGGGGCTAAAAATTGATTGGCGCCCCCGCGCCGGAACTTCAGTGGTTGCGCCCCAAGAGAGAAGCTACTGGAAGCGCCCGCATCCCTCTTGGGGCGCTGCGAGTCAATATCGCGGCGCTATGTGCCGCAGCACGTCGTCGCAGCCGCAGTATTGCAGGCCTCCCTCCCCTTCTTAAAGGGGAGGGGCCTTGCGCAGCGCGACCCGGGGCCCAGCTGGGCCCCCGGGGATCGGGAGTGCCGGCACTCCGCGGTGGGGGGGGAGGGTGGGGGACGTTCAGGAGGCCGGGGACGGGAGCGCAGGCATGTGCTGGCAGGCGGCCAGCAACAAAAATGGCCGCCCCGCACCTCGCCTTTAAATTGCGCCACCCCGGCCGCAGGTAGGCCCCCCTGACCCCGTCGGACATAGCGTCCGACGGTAAGTCGGGGCGCTCCCGATGATCGCGGCCAGGGCGTGAGCGGGGCGCTGCGCACGGCGATGACGTCATCGCCGGCGGCGCAGCGCCACGGGGTGCTACCGGTTGGCGCCGCCGCTAACCTCCCGCTGAGTTTCGCAGGAGGCGGGCGCGCCGCGCCCAGGCACTTGTTGCTTTGCGCAAAGCAACCCAATTTTTTCCCCCAGGTGTTTTGCCATTGCTGTTGTGATACCTGTCACTTTTACAGGTGTACAACATTGACTTAAGGATCACTGTAACTCTGCAGTTGGATGTCTTGTGTTTTTTCATCGGTTCATAGAATGATACCGCACAGAAGGAGGCCATTCGGCCCATCGTGCCTGTGCCGGCTCTGAGAAAGCACGATCCAATTAATCCTCATCGCCCTGCAAATTTTCCCCCTTCGAGTCTTTATCCAATTCCCTTTTGAAAGTTACTATTAAGTCTGCTTCCATCGCCCGTTCAGGCAGCGCATTCCAGATAATAGCAACTCGCTACATCAAAAAATTTCTCTTCATCACCAATGTTTCCTTTAATTTTTTTTAAAGGGGCCGCGCACCCCATTGTAAAGCCGGCAAGCGGCCTGCGCGGGACCTCCGGAGCGCTGCGCAGCCATGCGGCTGAACAGAAACATTGCTCATCACCCCTCTGGTTCTTTTGCCAGTTACCTTAAATCTGTGTCCTCTGGCTACCGACCCTTCTGCCACTGGAAACAGTTTCTCCTTATTTACTCTATCCAAACCCTTTATGATTAAAATAAAAACAGAAAATGCTGGGAACACTCAGCAGGTCAGGCAGCATCTGTGGAGAGAGAAACAGAGTTAACGTTTCAGGTTGATGACCCTTCGTCAGAACTGGAAAAAGTTGGAGATGGAACAGGTTTTTAAGCAAGTGTAGGGGCAGGGAAAGGGGGGAGGGGAGGAAAGAACAAAAGGGAAGGTCTGTGATAGGGTGGAAGGCAGGAGAGATTGAATGACAAAAGGGATGATGGTGCAAGGCAAAAGGAGATGGTAATGGGACAAGTTAAGAAACAAAAGATGGCTCGAGATGAAGTGTAAATGGCGATGGCAGAATGATTGACAGCTGCCATGTGAGAGAGAGAAAAAAAAAGGAAAAAAAAGATGGGGCAGAGGTTATGTTCTGAAATTGTTGAACTCGATGTTGAGTCCAGAAGGCTGTAAAGTGCCTAATCGAAAGATGAGGTGCCGTTCCTCGATGTTCCTTTATGATTCAATCTCCCCTTAACCTTCCCTACTCTAAGGAGAACAACCAACCCTAGCTTCTCTGGTCTCTCCACTTAACTGAAGTCCCGCATCCCTGGTCCCATTCTAGTAAATCTCCTCTGCACCCTTCCCCTAAGGCCTTGACATCCTTCCTAAAGTGTGGTGCCCAGAATTGGACACAATGCTCCAGCTGGGGGCTTAACCAGTGATTTACCCCCTCATTTTCTTTGCCCCACTATGTGGGATAACATCCAGCCTGCACTTGGAGCACAAACAAACATCCTATCACTCTGGAGCATAGGGCATTGGTATTCCAGCACAGACAGAAAGTACACTGTTGATTTATACTGTGCACATGGGTTTATCGCTTGCAGTTCTTTTTACGTTAAACTCGATGGAACACCACTCTGAAACATGTTATCTAATTCTTTTGTCAAAATTTCTTGCTGCAAGTTATTTCCGAACAGTCTTGTGTCCAAACTACGGTCATTAAATTCTACTCTTTGAAACATTAAGAAAGCCCTGCGGCCAACAAAACCAGAGGAAAAAAGAAACACTTGAAATTTGGGCACTCTCAAATGCCGTTGAAATAAAATCATTGCCTCTCTTCCAATAGTTTCTCCTCCTGTGCTTGCACAGCCACCTATGACTTGTCCCAAAGCTCCAACTTTGGTCCCTTTCTCTCCGTCGCCTATATGCTGGCCTTTGACAATATCGCCCAGAAGCACGGGGCCAGCTTCCAGGTCTACATCAGTGACCCCAGCTTTTACCTTTTTACGTCTTCCATCAATCCCCCCAAACCATTGCTGCACCCGCCAACTGCTCAGTGTCAGCCGTGGCTCAGTGGCGAGCACTCTCGCTTCTGATTCAGAAGGTTGCGGTTTCGGGTCCCGCTCCAGAGACTTGAACATCGCCGTCTTTCGGATGAGACGTTAAAGATCCGGCCGAGAAACTGGGAACGCTGGAAAATAAAAATAAATCGTACCATGGCCTCTCCTGGCCACTCTGCTGTCTCCTGCCAGGCTTCTCCGGCGGGTTTGACACCGGGCGGGCCTCCCACCCGAGTTGTAGTTAAAATAACATTTTGGCGTCAATCAGCAGCTCACCACTGTATTAAGCAGGTCACAGATTCCCCGACTCAAGAGAACTGCCCAGTTTATTTGCTTTCCAATGGACACGGTCCATCAGCGGGGAGCGGGCGGTACAGTTTTATAGAGAGGAAAGATATCCTCAGGTCCATTGGGGAACGCGGGAAACCTGCGGTAACGTTGGCGGCCGAGGATAACGGCCCCAGCCTGCGAGAGCGCAGGCGGTATCGGCATTTTGGTACCGCCTGCTCATTATCGTCAGCGTGGCGATGATTTGCCAGTGCAACGCGCTCTTTGCAGCACTAATGTCAGAAGGAGGCCAAAGGTTGCCTCAGTCTCCCGCTCACAGTGTAGGGGAGCGGGGAAGAAAGGAGCGACCCCGAACAGTTGCCGTACGCGCTCCAAAAATATTAGCTGCCACCCGATGTTTAGCGATTTATTTATTTTTTTGTTTGTTTGTTTATGAATGCAGATAAAAGAGATTTTATCACAGATCATTTTCAATCCTTACAGTAGAGTTCACCCATTGATTCACTGACCCACAAACACTGTTGGCCTCCCGGAAAGCTGCCAGAAAATGCAACCCCTCCCCTGCCACTGATGAGCAAAAAAATGAAACTTTCCTTGGCAAAGGAGGCGTTTGAAGTGCCGGCGTCCATCCTCAGAGGTCCTGCCAGACTCCTCATGGCCGTTGACATGAATCTTGTCATTCATGGGAAATGACTTATGAAATAATACTGAGTGGCCTGCGGGTGACGCTGTCCAGGGAGAGTATAAATACTCGGGCATGGGCCCAGCTTGCTCAGGACATTCTTTAACAGGAACTAGTGAAGGACAACTAGATCTCCATGTTGTATAACAGTTGATTAAAGCTTTGTTTAACGCTTAGAGAAAGTGCCTAGTAGTTTTCTTACGTCAGCCGTTACCGCTGCTGAAAGATCTTTTAGCGGCAGCGCTCACTGGCGCGATTCAGCGCGGGCGGCAATGCGAGCGGAGAGCTCCAAAATGCATGAGCTGGTGTCAACTCAGCGTTGCACACCGATTGACGTCACGCTCCACCTCATTAAAATACTCATGCCGATATCAGTTAACGGCAGCGCCGACAACCTGCCGAAAATGGCGGTTACCACAGTACCCGCTGCCGGAAGAGCGCCGGCTGCCGTTTTTTCCGCTATTTCACGGCGTTATTGGGTGGCGCAAACCACCCAAATTTCTAGGCCCCCATTTCCTAGTTCTCCTTCGTACCCTGCCCAATATTTATCCCTCAACCAACGTCGAAAAGCAGATGATCAGCTCAATTTTGTTTGTGGGAGCTTGCTGTGCGCAAATTGGGTGCCGTGCTTCCTACATTACAACAGTGACTCCACTTCAAAAAGTACTTCATCAGCTTTGGGAGGTTCTGAGGTCAACGGCGCTATATAAATGCAAGTCCTTTCGTTCTTTTTATCTGGCATTAAAACCGAGATGAACTGTAAACTCCTGCAGCAAAATTGGAGCTATCCCTGTTGGTTCCCGCTCGAACCTACATGCCTCGGGACTCCATCACTGCTGCCCACTGCTGCCTCTCCTGTCTCTTCCAGCCTTTTGCTCCTGTCTGAAATCCTCTTGGCACAGGTATGCTCCACCACTGGTGATTGTTCCTCTTCCTCCCTATCCTCCTCCCCTCACATCACCAAGCTTTCAAACATTTCCTAAAAAAAAAAAAAATCTTTCTCTTCAGCTATGCTATTGCTCTTCTAACTTTGGCTTCTCTTTTCCCTCCTGCTCACCATCAGTTTCTCCCCCTCCCCGGTCCTCTGTGCCCAGTAAAGTGCTCCAAATCTTCAGAAGTATGTTATAGAAAGCAAGTTATTGTACTCATTGCCCTTGTGCATGTCCAGGTAACTGAAACTGCAGTTGGATGAGCTTAGTCATGACAACTCATCAAAATATCCCAGGCAACACAACAGGACCTTTGTGGGGGGGTTTTGTTAAAATGCTGTAGAGCTAATGCTGAATTATTCAAGTGTGGATAGAATAGATTGCATGATTCTAGAGTGGTGGTTTAGGGAAGACAACAACAACAACTTGTATTTATATAGCGCCTTTAACGTAGTAAAACAGTCCCAAGGCGCTGCACAGGAGTGTTATAAGACAAAAAATTTGACACCGAGCCACATAAGGAGAAATTAGGGCAGGTGACCAAAAGCTTGGTCAAAGAGGTAGGCTTTAAGGAGCGTCTTAAAGGAGGAAAGAGAGGTAGCGAGGCGGAGAGGTTTAGGCAGGGAATTCCAGAGCTTAAGGCCTAGGCAACAGAAGGCACGGCCACCAATGGTTGTGCGATTATAATCAGGGATGCTCAAGAGGGCAGAATTAGAGGAGCGCAGATATCTCAGGGTGGGGGGAGGGGATTGTGGAGCTGAAGGAGATTACAGAGATAGGAGGGGGCGAGGCCATGGAGGGATTTGAAAACAAGGATGAGAATTTTGAAATCGAGGCGCTGCTTAACCGGGAGCCAATGTAGGTCAGCGAGCACAGGGGTGATGGGCGAACGGGACTTGGTGCGAGTTAGGACACGGGCAGCCGAGTTTTGGATGACCTCAAGTTTACGTAGGTAGGGTAGAATGTGGGAGGCGAGCCAAGACGTCAACATGCAGATCTGTGTGAATTATTAAGCTGATACGGCTGTGGTTTATCTCGTGTAGATACCACTTACTTCCTCCTGTCTCGGAGTATTTAACGGGAAATTAGATGCAGCAGCTCATTACTACAAGAACAACAAATTGCATTTATATAGCGCCTTTAACATAGTTAAACACCCCAAGGCACTTCACAAGAGCGTTATCGAGCAAAATTTGACACCGACCCACATAAGGAGATATTGGGACAGGTGGACCAAAACCTTGGTCAAAGAGGTAGTGCACCTGAAAATGTTGGGCAAAGACCATCTTTAGCATACAAGAGGAACATTAAGGCCAGATTTGCACCAAGCATCTAGAATGCATTAATAACTGGAATGGCAGGTACGTGAGGGATTGGTCAGAAGAAAAGTGGGAGGGCCTTTGCAAGACTGGTTAGGAAAGTTTCACTTAATGGGTGCCTGAAGCTAATGCACGTCTGAATAAACCAATACGTCAAATCAAGTAAACTGTTACAAATGGGCTTGTGCAACTCCGGCAGGTGCAGGAGATGTGAGCAACAAGGGAGGGAGGGAGGGAGGGAGGGAGGGAGGGGGCCTGCGGTTCATTGACCGACTGTGAGACAGTGCAAACTGAGAAAAGCACTGAAACAAAGGCTGCGCTGAGGTTTTGTGAGCATTGGAGAGGAAGGAAATCAGAGGGATCTGCTCAGTCCAGTTGCATAATGTGATTCTGCTCTGTGTGTGTGTAATGTATGTATGTGTAGTGTTTTGTTATTTAGCTATTGCCTGTATTGCACCCATATTTTATGGAACAACTAGGTGATGCAATTGTATTTAATGGGAGGTAACTATTGGGCTAATCGCTATAAAAGGGTAAGTCGTTACCAGAGATGTGTCCCAAGGGGGTGGGTTGGGGGGGATGTGTTTTTTCCCCTCCTTTTGGTTTCTGCAAAATAGTTCTTGAAAGTGAGTTCATTATTTAACTAGGCTCTCTTTTTAGTAAGAGCTGGTAGGTGGGGAAAAGATGATTCATCATTGTTCTGAAAAGCGATTGAACAACCTGACACCAGTGACACTAAGTGAATGCATTTAAAATGGATGCCCTTGGCTGATGTCACTGGGAGTGTGCGAGCTTACTGCCATCGACTTTCGGAGGACGCGAGAGAGCGTTTTGAAGGCGGAGCAGATTTTTGGTCCGGGGTAGGTATTAGGAGGAAGAATCTGCAGGAAGAGGAAATAGGGGAGAAAATAAAACAGATTGCATCACAAGAAAGAAAATGGTGTCAGATTAGGATGACTAATCCTACAGCTGTGTTTCAAATAATAAACAATCACTGCAAATGGTCCCATCAGGAGAACTGACTCAAAAAATCCTACAGGAGCAACGTTAGCAGAGACAAAGCGATGTGCTTCGATTTACATAGAATTTACAGCACAGAAAGAGGCCATTCGGCCCAACTGGTCCGTGCCGGTGTTTATGCTCCACACGAGCCTCCTCCCACCCCTACTCCATCTAACCCGATCAGCATAACCTTCTATTCCTTTCTCCCTCGTGTGTTTATCTAGCTTCCCCTTAAATGCTATTCGCCTCAACTACTCCCTGTGGTAGCAAGTTCCACGTTCTCACCACTCTCTGGCTGTAGAAGTTTCTCCTGAAGTCCTTTACTGGATTTATACGTGACTATCTTATATTTCAGAGGGGTATTCTTGGTAAGTTTCCAAGGAAGACACAGTTCCTGAAACAATCTGAACCAAATGCTCTACCACGCTGACTGCAAAGCAGAGTTTCCGCTCAGTGGGGTCTCTCGTGTCGGCTTCTGGAAGGCGGTGGCCAACATTACGGTTGTTCAAAACGCAGTTGGATGCTGGGCTGGGAGATCCAGGGCGCTCCTATGTGCTCAAGCAATCTTAATTATATGATTTCAGCTCCCTCCCACTGCTCAGTAACTCCTCTGCCGCAAATTGACCAAAGCATCCTCAATATTCGCACTTTAAACAAAAATATTCCAATTAATCAAAAAGCAGAATGAAGGGGGTGGGGTGAAAAAAGATGTTGATCCTGCTCGATTTGTTGATACAGCAGCATTTGTTGGAGTACAGAAGTGCATCGACTGATTTTTTGTTTCCCCACTCTATTTTAAAATGCAGACACATATAACTCCAGTGCGGTGTAAAACTCGCTCTTCAAAGACCATCTGACCACTTTTTTTAAACCTACCTGGAATCAAATGTTTAGAGAGTAGGGATTCTGCTGCCTGCACACTCTAAATATTTAAATGTTAAACTGTTGGGAGAGAGGAGCGCTGTGCATGTGTGCTTAGCTTTCTTCTAGGCCAGAGCATAGCAGCTGGAGCCAGGCCGTGTTGGCTGGAACCAGTACTGCAGCTACTGGCGTGACCTAACTGGTCTGAATACATGCAGCATTGAAGTATCTAGCAAGGGAGGCTGACAAAAGTTGGAACACATTTACCCCCCCTGGTAATTGAGTTCAGAACCCAGCACCTCCCAAACCCGCGACCTCTCCCATCTAGAAGGACAAGGGCGGCAGGCGCACGGGAACACCACCGCCTCCAAGTCTCACACCATCCTGACTTGGAAGTTTATCGGCCGTTCCTTCATCGTCACTGGGTCAAAATCCTGGAACTCCCTCCCCAACAGCACTGTTGGGAGAAACCTTCACCGCACGGACCGCAGCGGTTCAAGAAGGCGGCTCACCACCGCCTCCTCAAGGGATGGGCAATAAACGCTGGCCTTGGGCAATAAACGTTGGTTTTGGGCAATAAACGCTGGCCTTGGGCAATAAACGCTGGCTTTGCCAGCGACGCCCACGCCCCAGGAATGAAAAAAGTCCCCTTAATCTGAACACTAATATGTCTGAAGTAAAAATGTGTTCTGGCTAGTGTCAACTTGTAGGCATAAGGCCATGGCACAAAGCAGCCCAGCATTTGACCATTTGATATAGTCATGCATGCCATCAGTGCACCTGCCCTTTTCCTTATAACTTCACTGACTCCAGGTTAATCCAAAGCAGAATGATGATTGGAAAATTGAATTAGCCACAACTATTTCATTGTAAATTTCAGAATGCCCTTTGGGCAAGGGCTCAGTTACGCTCGTTAGAAGTGGCGTTAAGTGGAGCTTCTGTAGTTTTCTTCCCTTCTGTGATGAAAGTTATTTATCAGTGGAGATGGGGGCCACAGTTAATGGTCTGGTAGGGAAGCGTTTGTCAAGGATAGCTGGCCCAGGGGCTGGAACGGGCGGCCATTATTGTGATGAAATGTTCTGTGTGTTCTCTTAAAATGTTGTTCTGCCATTGTAATGATGTGTTTGGAAGGATTAAAAAGCTAAAAGTAGCACAACTTTATCTTAAGCCTGGAGCATATGTCTTCAAACCAGGGTCTTTGGGCAATCTTGGGGGGTCCCTGATTTCGACTCCGTGGCACATTCTTCCTGTAGTTCTATAACTGTATTGGCATCATGTCAACCAAACCCAAAGTCGGGTCACTTGTTTCAACTGCTGGAGGTATGGTGAAAATACCCAAACAGTGAGAAGGATGAAAAACAGTATGGAAGATTTTGATTTCCAATCAGGAACTATATTGAGGATATTCAAGGCTGAGATCGATAGATTTTTGGACTCTAGGGGATTCAAGGGATATGGAGATCGGGCAGGAAAGTGGAGTTGAGGTCGATGATCTGCCATGATCTTATTGAATGGTGGAGCAGGCTCGAGGGGCCGTATGGCCGACTCCTGCTCCTAATTCTTATCTTAACTTAAGAGTTCATGCAAAGGTTCCCTTTATCTTCCTCCCATACAGAAACCACACCGCTTCCCCCACTCTCACCTCCTCACAGTTTTCTACCATCCTATCTTGAAGGTTCTGACTATTGGACTATGGGTCCTGATTTTAACTCTCCCTGCCTGGCGGAACCGGCTTGGGGGAGTGGGGGGGGCAGTTAAAATGAGGGCAGCGTCTTCCCCCCTCTGCTCCCACTGTCTTCCCGCCGTGTCCAGATGTTAACATGCTCTTTTGAGCAGGCGAGTCATCTTTAACTCCCAGTGTTCCTAGACTAGTGCGAGGGAAAGGGTTTTATGTCATGTATTCTTGCCTATAAAAATGATTTCCGTGTGAGAGCTCAGATTGTATGTCGTCGTCGTCTTCTGAGGCAGTCCCTCGGAACCGAGGACTGACTTGCTTCCACACTAAAAATGAGTTCTCAGGTGACTGATGAGTCCAATGCGGGACCTACAGTCTCTGTCACAGGTGGGGCAGACAGTGGTTGAAGGGGGCGGGTGGGTGGGGTGCTTGGGTTGACGAGTGATCCTTGCGCTGCCTGCGCTTGGCTTCCGCTTGCTCCCGGCGAAGAGACTCGAGGTGTTCGGCGCCTTCCCGGATGTTTCTGCTCCACTTTGTGCGGTCTTGGGCCAGGGATTCCCAGGTGTCGGTGGGGATGATGCACTTTTTCAAGGAGGCTTTGAGGTGTCCTTGAAGCGTTTCCTCTGCCCGCCTGGGGCTCTCTTGCCGTGTCGGAGCTCATAGTATGTGCAGGTTATGGGGTCATCGTCTGCAAGCTCCAAAGTTGAGCTGGAACCCAGAACCCCGGGTGAGGAATCACCTGAGGTTTCAAGCTGAAATCCAGCACGTTGCTGCATTAATATGTTTGCCATCCAGTTGCTTCTAAAGAGTACATCTCATCATAACCAGCAATTATTTTATTTTTAAAAAGGGTGTTTTTGTTGGGTTTTTTTGTCTTTCCTCCCCCCCCCCCCCCACCCTTTAAGCAATTTTAGCATTAATCAGAAATAGATTTAATTCCTTCACGACACATCCTGTCTATTTCATTCTGATAGAAAGCTGGGTTGTAAAATGTGCGATTTCTCTTGTCTTCACTTTTTGAAAATGCTCCCTGTTTTTGTGGCAATGACTGTTTCATAACATTCAGCAAACATAAATATAGGTTAACGCTGCCCTGGGGACGTATGGTTTTGACCTACATCTGATTACTAGGAAAGGGCTTAACTGTAGCATTCTTCCATCACTGCACAGGCCCCTAACCCAAATGAAAATCATTTCACGATAGTTCAAACTCACTGTTGGGTGACTGCCCGGAAATACCTGGATCTGCACAGATTTAGACTGACAGACATTTCAAAGGGATCTTACAATGACAGAGTAATTCTGGAATGTAGACACAGGAAGAGCTTATTATTAAACAACATTTACTCGAATGATACCAGAACTGAGAGGTTATACCTATCGGGAAAGAGTGAACAGGCTGGGGCTCTTTTCTCTAGAAAAGAGAAGACCGAGGGGTGACCTGATAGAGGTCTTCAAGGTTATGAAAGGGTTTGATGGGGTAGACGTAGAGAAGATGTTTCCACTTGTGGACGAGGCCAGAACTCCGGGCTATAAATATAAGGTGGTCACTAATAAATCCAACAGGGAATTCAGGAGAAACGTCTTTACCCAGAGAGTGGTGAGAATGTGGAACTCGCTACCACAGGGAGTGGTTGAGGTGAACAGCACAGATGCATTCAAAGGGAAGCTAGATAAACACATGAGGGAGAAAGGAATAGAAGGATATGTTGATTGGGTGAGATGAAGAGGGGTCGGAGGAGGCTCGTGTGGAGCACGGACCATTTGAGCTGAATGGTCTGTTTCTGTCGTGTACATTCAAAGTTCACAAGCGTCTGAGCTTGGTGTATCAACTGTAAAAATACATCCTATTGACCATTTAAATTTACTTTCACAATACCTTGTTTATTGCTACAGCCTGCTGAGGCTCAATTATTTTTAGCTGTGCGAAACTGACAGCAACCAAAATGCAGAATGACGTGTACTGCACATAAATATGTTGCTTCTGTAGTGTTGAGCTGTAGGTAGTTTCACCAAACCAAAGTCTTCAGAATCATAGCGTCATAACGGCACAGAAGGAGGCCATTCGGCCCATCGAGTCCGTGCCAGCTCTCTGTAGAGCAATCCAGTCAGTCCCATTCCCCCGCTCTATCCCCGTAGCCCTGCAAGTTTATTTCCCTCAAGTGCCTATCAAGTCTCCCCTTGAAAACATTGAGTGTCTCCGATTCCACCACTTCCGTCGGCAGTGAGTTCCAGGTCATCACTCGCTGCGTAAAAAAGCTTTTCCTCACATACCCCCTGTATCTCTTGCCCAAAACCTTAAATCTGTGTCCCCTGGTCCTTGTACCATCAACTAGTGGGAACAGCCTTTCCCCGTCTAGCCTAGACAAACCCGTCATAATCTTGTACACCTCTATCAAATCACCCCTCAACCTCCTTTGCTCTAATGAAAACAAATCCAGCTTCTCCAACCTGTCCTTGTAGCTAAGATCCCCCATCCCCGGAACCATTCTGGTAAATCTCCTCTGCACCCTCTCAAGGGCCTTCACATCCTTCCTAAAGTGTGGTGACCAGAACTGGACGCAATAAGATTTGTTCTTGCTTTCGAATCTGTATCTGCGGGTAATGTAGCTTTGAGTGCGTTCGCCCTTGTTAGCTTGCTTCTCGCAGCACGTTTCTGACAGTTTGTGTCGGATCAGACTGTACGTTAACCAGCTGTAGTAAAGTCCAGCTCCACGGCTGGTGGCATCCTATGATGTTACAATGTCAGATCAACCATATTGGTTCTGGAATTCAGTCATCTGTTTGAATTCCAAAGAGCGCTGACTGGGTATGCATATGGCTGATTTTTTTTTGCTATTAAATTCTTGCTAAATTTGGGGGGGGTCCAGGAAAATTCCAGTCTTCCCGGGCTGACGGTTTTTTTTTTAAGTACAGCTCGCATGCTTTCTACAGTGCCTTTCCCGACCTCAGGACGTCCCAAAGCGCTTCACAGCCAATGAAGTACTTTTTGAAGTGTAGTCACTGTTGTAATGTAGAGAAATGAGGCAGCCAATGTGTGCACAGCAACAGCATGGCCAGATAATCTGTTTTCTAGTGATGTTGGTTGAGGGATAAATATTGGCCAGGACACCGGGGAGAACTCCCCTGCTCTTATTCGAACAGTTTTGTGGGATCTTTTACGTCCACCCGAGAGGGCAGACGGGGCCCTCGGTTTAACGTCTCATCCGAAAGACGGCATCTCAGCACTGCACTGGGAGCGTCAGCCTAGATTATGTGCTCAAGTCTCTGGAGTGGGACTTGAACCCACGACTTCCTGACTCAGAGGCGCGAGTGCTACTCACTGAGCCACTGGCTGATGCCTCACTAAACAATAAAAACAATTTTAGATTTAAAATGTTGAAGCCTTTAATTCTGCTTCCCTTATCTTTCCTCCTAAACTCTGTCTGTCTTACTATTTTAACTTGAATTTTTTTTAAAACTATTTCACTGCATTTAATCTCTACAAATTCTTGGCCCCATCCAAAAAAAAAAATTGTGTTTTGAGTTGTCTTTTTTTTTCCACAAAGAAAATGGACACCACACCAAGGGTTCCGAAGTACACTGGATTCATGTGTGTATATAAATATAATAGTTCACCCAATTTTCTCTATATCAAGGAGCTAATTTATTCGTTCATGGGATGTGGGCGTCGCGGGCAAGGCCAGCACTTATTGCCCATCCCTTCTTGAACCGCTGCTCTTATTAGCGGTTTGGTACAACTGAGTGGCTTGTGCTAGGCCATTTCAGAGGGGCAGTTAAGACTGTGGGTCTGGAGTCACATATAGGCCAGACCAGGTAAGGACGGCAGATTTCCTTCCCTAAAGGACATTAGTGAACCAGATGGGTTTTATACAACAATCCGCTAGTTTCATGGTCACCATTACCGATACTAGCTTTTTATTCCAGATTTATTTAATTGACTGAACGTAAGTTCCCCAGCTGCCGTGGTGGGATTTGAACTCATGTCTCTGGATCATTATGTCCAGGACCTCTGGATTACTAGTCCAGTAACATTACCACTATGCTACCCTTCCCAACATCTGTTGGTGTGTCTGTCAATGCTCAGCAGCAGATCTTTACCAGTCGGCTGTGTTAAGGTACTAATTCGCAAATAGAGAGCGTCCCTTTTGTTAATAACACAAAGTAGGCTGGGTCGTTCTTTGGTTTCCTTTATCTCAGCGACAACATATAACGTTTCAGCTGTTGCAAAAGAAATTTCCTAAAATTAGAGGTGTTTCAATTCATGAGGGGTTTTGATCAGAGTAAATAAGGAGACACTGTTTCCAGTGGCAGGAGGGTCGGTAACCAGAGGACGCAGAGTTAAGGTGATTGGCCAAAGAAGCAGAGTCAAGACGTGGAGACAGTTTATTTATGCTGCGAGTTTTTGTGATCTGGAACGCGCTGCCTGAAAGGGCGGTGGAACCAGATTCAGTAGTAATTTTCCAAAGGGAATTGGATAAATACTTAAAGGGAAAAAATTTGCAGGGCTGTGGGGATAGGGCAGGGGAGCCTCTCTTTGGCAGTCCCTCGGAACCCAGGATGACTTGCTTCCACATTAAAAATGAGTTCTCAGGTGACTGATGAGTCCAATGCGGGACCTACAGTCTCTGTCACAGGTGGGGCAGACGGTGGTTGAAGGGGCGGGTGGATGGGGTGCTTGGGTTGACGTGCGCTCCTTCCGCTGTTTGCGCTTGGCTTCCGCTTGCTCCCAGCGAAGAGACTCGAGGTGTTCGGCGCCTTCCCGGATGCTTCTCCTCCACTTTGTGCAGTCTTGGGCCAGGGATTCCCAGGTGTCGGTGGGGATGTTGCACTTTTTCAAGGGGAGTGGGACTAATTGGATCGCTCTTTCAAAAAGCCGGCACAGGCACGATGGGCCAATGGCCTCCTTCTGTGCTGCATCGTTCTATGATTATCTTTCAAATGTTTCGTATCTTTTTCAGTTTTAAATGTTTTATTTATCTTCTTCCTGACTGCTGTTTCCCTGCTCCAAGTAGCTGGAAGCCAATTCGGAAAATATTGCAATCTGGTTTGCTAAAATCTGGCTCCGGGACCAGCTTTCCAGCCCTGGAAAGAGCAAGGATCTTAAGATTGAAATGCGCTCATCGTGAAAGCAAGTAGATTAGTTATTGACATATCCAAACAGCAACAACTTGCATTTATATAGCACCTTAAACATAGTAAAACGTCGCAAGGCGCTTCACGGGAGCGTTATCGAAGAAAGTTTGACACTGAGCCACACTAGGAGATATTGGGACAGGTGGCCAACAGCTTGGTCAAAGAGGTCGGTTTTAAGGAGCGTCTTAAGAGCTAGAGGGCCGGAGAGGTTTAGGGAGTGAATTCCAGAGCTTGGGGCCTAGGCAGCCGAAGGTAGGGCCGTCGGTGGTGGAGCGATGAAAATCGGGGATGCTGTTACCAACTCGGTATAACTTGGTAATACTCCCCAGAAGAGTAGTCGACGGACCCTTGGTGGACTAGAGGTTAAGTTGCATTTTGATGGACTGCGTCTGTTTCAGACCCTTAAAACATGCCCTGCAATAATCGTCTCTGCAGCAATTGATCTTGGGGTGTATTTTTTCCGTATCTATTCTCTTGACTGCTTCTAACTTGAGCTCTTGCTTTGCAGTTGTTTTTCTGGGAGGAGTTTCAGGTTTAACTGCAGCCTCTTCTGCCCGTGTGTTTGTTGCGATGGTAATTTGGTAGATTTTTGTTAATTCTGTGCAATGGTATTTTTCTGTAACTTTTACATTGTTTACTTGGAAAGTACCATTAATTTAACAGTCAGTCATCGTTTATACAGTAAGTATAGATAGATATATCTATCACCAGCGTAATTAACTCTTCAATTATTTCCTAAATAAGAATCACTGCTATCATTGTTCTTGACAAACTTAAGTACAATTTTAATTTTAAAATGCCTTTGGTTATAGAATGACATTGACAGAAGCCAAGGACACACCTGTACTTGCTCTTGAGCTGGTTGGGGAGTCTAGGACATGGGGACATAGCCTATAAATTAGAGCCAGGCCTTTCAGGAGTGAAGTTAGGAAGCACTTCCACACACAAAGGGCGGTATAAGTTTGGAACTCTCTTCCGCAAACGGCAATTGATGCGAGATCAATTGTTAATTTTAAATCTGAATTTTGTTAACCAAAGGTATTGAGGGATATGGGGCAAAGGTGGGTATATGGAGTTAGGTCGCAGATCAGCCATGATCTCATTGAATGGCGGAGCAGGCTCGAGGGGCCAGATGGCCTACTCCTGTTAGCATAGAAGATAGGAGCAGGAATAGGCCATTCGGCCCCTCGAGCCTGCTCCGCCATTTAATGAGATCATGGCTGATCATCCAAATTCAGTACCCTGTCCCTGCTTTCTCCCCATATCCCTTGATCCCTTTAGCCTGAAGAAATATATCTATCTCCTTCTTGAATATATTTAATGAATTGGCCTCAACTGCCTTCTGTGGTAGAGAATTCCACAGGTTCACCACTCTCTGGGTGAAGAAATTCCTCCTCATCTCAGTCCTAAATGGCTTACCCCTTATCCTTAGACTGTGTTCCTAATAATGGCACTCAACATACACAGGCCTTTGACCCATTTAGAACCTCTCTTTCCCCCCCCCCCCCCCCCGGGTCCTGCTGGAGTATGCGGTTGGGAGGGGAGGGGAGGAGAAGATCCTGATTTGCAGAGTGCTGGTGGGTGCCTGCGGGAGTGGGGGCAGGAGAAACGGCGGTGGCCAGATGCTTGTGGAATCTGTGGCAGCTCCACAGTCTATTGAGGCATGAACCTTTGGGGGGGTGGGGGGGGTCCAGGGTTGGACTCCCAGGTGGGTTCTACATCTGCTGGCTGGGAGGCTGTTGTGCCTCCTTTTCCCAGCCATTCCAGCAAAACCCAAGCCAAAGACTAGGAAACTCCCGACCTGGGGACCCCCTCTCCTGATCATGACCTCTCTGGTGTACGGGGGCTATATTTGGTGCGCACCAAGGAGCCACCCCAAACAAGACCCCCCAGGAAAATCACAGAGGCTGGGACTCAGATACACTAGGTGGGCTTTTGACTCTTGCAAACTGCCCATTAGGATGACCCAGGTGTCATCAGCAGCAATCAAATGAACAAAAGTGCCTCCTTTTATAAATTATAAGTAAAACGAATGTCAGCTTATCAAATTAAAGCCAAATGTTGTCCCTGGTTTCGATCATGCATTCCAGTCCCGCCCGCCGGTGCTCACCGGTCACGGAAAGCCTCAAGCATACCGGCAGACACCGAGTTCTCCCACTCCAGGGGCCCCCAAGGCGGCGAGGTAGCCGGGGAAGAGAGGCGGTCAGGCCGAGCGACCTGCCTGGACCTGTGAATGGCCACCTTGGCCAGGCCCCGGAGCAGACCCGCGAGGAGGTCCTCCGGGAACCTGCCTGCTCCACCCATCCCACCCCCCCCCCCCTCCCCTACACCGTGGTAGCCAAAGATCAGGAGCGTGGGACTGAAGTGCAGCCAGAAATCGAGGAGCAGCCCCTCTGGGTGGGCTTCTGCCACAGTCTGGGTTGTCTTACACTGGAAGTGTGCCAGAAGGATCGCAGAGTGTCAGGTTCATGGGACCTGAGGAAGGAGATAATCCTGGAAATCGCTGTTGGTGACAAGAGCAGACGAAAGTTTGAGTTCGCATGACATTCCTCTGTCTGCCGTTTTGATGCAGGTGTTAACTTGTTTTATTTAATTGGATTAATGTCTTTGTTAAACAGAGAAATATATAAAAGTATTAAGTTTTCACTTGCTATCATTGCCACCTGAATCTTCTGGCCCATAAGCTAGTGCTGGTGTTTTGTAGAGTTTTCTTGGAAAACCAAGTGAAAGAGCGACACAGTTTGAAAGTTATGGATTCTATTATATCTTCCTTTGTGTACAAGTACTGTGCAAATAAACACAGTTAACTGACACAAAGTGCTTTCAATCAGCATTTGCACTGCCATGATCCCCTCCACCACCTTAAACATTCACTCCCTCCACCACCGGCCTACCGTGGCTGCAGTGTGTACCATCTACAAGATGCACTGCAGCAACTCGCCAAGGCTTCTTCGGCAGCACCTCCCAAAACCGCGACCTCTTCCACCTAGAAGGACGAGGGCAGCAGGCGCATGGGAACACCACCACCTCCAAGTTCCCCTCCAAGTCACACATGGACTGCAGCGGTTCAAGAAGGCGGCTCACCACCACCTTCTCAAGGGCAAATAGGGATGGGCAATAAATGCTGGCCTTGCCAGCGATGCCCACATCCATGAACGAATAAAAAAAAATGATGCTTACAGCAAGAAGTGAACAACATAGTTGGTATCTTTTGCCTCTGCTTTCTCCAACTTGTGGTCGCTTCTTAAAAACACTTTGTTTTAATGCTGATTAAGTCCTTAGAATAACCGGGCACTTCAGAAACAGAAACACTTGCCAGTACAATATGAATAATGTTTAATTGAACCGGCTCATTGTTTCTAATGAAAGAGCCCATCCTACTCACACCCAGTTACTGATCACTGGAGATTCTACATTTCTCATGGTGCTGTCCTGTTGATAAGAAATAAAGAAATACTTGCATTTCTATAGCGCCTTTCACAACCACCGGACGTCCCAAAGTACTTTACAGCCAATGAAGTACTTTCTTGAAATATAGTCACTGTTGTAATGTAGGAAACACGACAGCCAATTTATGCACAGCAAGCTCCCACAAACAGCAATGTGATAATGAGCAGATAATCTGCTTTAGTGATAAATATTGGGCAGGACACTGGGGATAACTCCTCTGCTCTTCTTTGAAATAGTGCCATGGGATCTTTTACGTCCACCTTAGTGAGCAGACGGGGCATCGGTTTAATGTCTCATCCGAAAGACGGCACCTCCGACAGTGCAGCACTCCCTCAGTACTGCATTGGAGTGGCAATATTTGTGCTCAAGTCTCTGGAGTGGGACTTGAACCCACAACCTTCTGACTCAGAGGCGAAGGTGCTACCAACTGAGCCACGGCTGACACACAAATAGGAGCAGGAGTCGGCCATTCGGCCCCTCGAGCCTGCTCCGCCATTCAATAAGAGCATGGCTGATCTTCGACCTCAGCTGCACTTTCCCGCCCGATCCCCATAATCCCTTGATGTCGTTAAGATGTGCTGAATATTGATCTCTACAAGTGCCATTGCCCACATCCTTTAGCGGCATATAAAGGATAGTTTAAATGCAGCAGCCTCTGGGCTAGGGACTGGGGTACTGGAAGGCTGCCAGTGCCCATGAAACTGCATCTCAGTACGTCAGGAGAGAATGGAAGAATATCGGAGCAAACAAACAAAAAAAAAATCCGAGCACATTTGATTGCAGTTGTGTAATGGGTAACGGTGATCACATCCTGTGCTCTCAATTTAATTGTGAATAGACTAAATACAGATCGGAAAGCACCTGATGTCTGGTCATGTTTACTGTTAAACTAGCATGTTGGAATACTCTAGAAACATGTTAATTGGAGCATTATTCCTTTATGCAGTTGGTTCCATTACAGTATGGAATATATTGCGAACTAATCCGTGTGTGAGTTAACACTCTTTTAGATAAACGCCACAACAGCAAAGTCTTGCATTTATATAGCGCCTTCAACATAGGAAAACGTGCCAAAGGGCTTCACAAGAGCGCAGTCAGACAAAAATTGACACTGAGCCAAAAGAGAGAGTAGGACCGGTGACTAAAAGCTAGGTCAGAGAGGTAAGTTTAAAGGAATAGAGAGAAGTGGAGAGACAGAGAGGGGTTCAGGGAGGGGATTAGGGCCTAGACAGCTGAAGCCAATGGTAGGGCAAAGGAAGCTGGTGATGCACAGGAGGCCAGAGTAGGAGGAGGAACGCAGTGTTCTCGGAGGGTTGGAGGAGGTTGCAGAGATAGGGAGGGGCGCGGCCATGGAGGGATTTGAACGCGAGGAGGAGCATTTCAAATTTGAGGCGTTGGTGAACGGGGAGTCAATGTCGGTCAGGGAGCAGGATCAGGGTGATGGGTGAACGGGACATGGTGTGATACGGGTAGCATGGTTTTAGACGATCTCGGGTTTATGGAGGGTGGTAGATGGGAGGTCTGCCAGGAGAGCATTGGAATAGTTGAGTCTGAGGTAACAAAAGCATGGCTGAGGGTTGTTGGGCCGATGAGCTGAGGCAGGGGCAGGGGAACGGCGATATTACAGAGGTGGAAGTAGGTGATCTTTGTGATGGAGAGGATATGGGGTCAGAAGCTCAGCTCAGGATCAATAGGACGCCGAGGTTGCTAACCGTGTAACAGTGGCCAGGGAGGAGGATGGAATCGGTGGCAAGGGAACGGAGTTTGTGGTGGGGGCTGAAGACAATGATTTTGGTCTTTCCATGTTTAATTGAAAGAAATTGTTCATCCAGGATAGTGCGCTGTGATGACAGTCACAGAGGATGTCATTTGTGACTTTGATTAGGGCTGTTTCAGTGCTGTGGTGGGATGGAAAGCTGATTGGAGAGGTTCAAACATGGAGTTGCAGGAAAGATGGGCACGGATTTGGGAGGCAACTTTGGGAAGGAACGGGAGCTTGGAGCGAGGGCAGTAGTTTGCAATGGCGGAGGGGTCAAGGGATTTTTTTTTGAGGAAGGGGGTGATGAGGGTAAATTTGAAAGGGAGGGGGGACAGTACCTGAGGAGAGGGAACTATTTACAATATCAGCATTCATTGGGGCCAGGAAGGGAAGTTGGGTGGTCAGCAGCTTAGTGGGAATCTCCTATCTAGATCTTTTGTCAATGATCTTAAATCTGTGACCTCTGGTTATTGACCCAGTTGCCTGAGGGAATAGTTTTTCTCTATCTACTCTCTATCAAAACCTCTTATCTTAAAACATCTATTAGGTCACCTCTTAACCTTCTCTGTTCCAAGGAGAACAGTCCCAACTTTTCCAACCTCTCCACATAACTGAAGTCCCTCATCCCTGGTAACATCCTGGTAAACCCCCTCTGTACCCTTTCTAAGACCTTTACATCTTTCCTGAAATATGGTGCCCAGAATTGTCCACAATACTCCAGCTGAGGCCTAACCAGTGATTTATAAAGTTCGAGCATTATCTTTTTGCTTTTATATTCTATGCCTCTGTTTATCGACTCAAGTAAACCATATGCTTTTTAACCACCTTATCAACTTGCCCTGCCACCTATTAAGGATTTGTGTATCTGGACACCATCTACACTTTTCAAAATCATGCCATTTATAATATACTGTCTTTCCATATTCGTCCTCCCAAAGTGCATCACTTCACACTTCTCCGCACTGAACTCCATCTGCCATGCTTCTGCCCATTTCACCATCCTGTCCATGTCATCCTTAAGCCTACATCTATCCTCATCACTGTCTACTGCATTGCCAAGTTTCTTATCATCTGCAAACTTTATAATGCTGCTCCCTACACCCGAGTCTAGGTTGTTTAGAAAAATTGAAAAGATTAATGGACCCAAAACTGACCCTCGGGGAACACCACTGCACACTGCCTCCCAGTCTGAAAAACATCCATCCATCACCAACCACTGTCACTGAGCCAATTCCGTATCCATACCATAAGAACATAAGACATAGGAGCAGGAGTGGGTCATTTGGCCCCTCGAGCCTGCTCCGCCATTCAATAAGATCATGGCTGATCTGATCTTGGCCTCAACTCCACATCCCTGCCCGCTCCCCATAACCTTTGACTCCCTTACCGTTCAAAAATCTGGCTATCTCCACCTTAAATATATTCAATGACCCAGCCTCCACAGCTCTCTGGGGAAGAGAATTTCAAAGATTCACGACCCTCTGAGAGAAGAAATTCCTCCTCATTTCCGATTTAAAAGGGTGCCCCCTTATTCTGAAATTATGCCCCCTAGTTCTAGATTCCCCCACCAGGGGAAACATCCTCTCTGCATCTACCCTGTCAAGCCCCTTCAGGATCTTACATGTTTCAATAACTTTCTCCTTAATTCCATGGCCTTCCATCTTCTTAACAAGCCTCCTGTGTTGGCACTTTGTCGAATCCGTGTGTGTATTCAGTCAGGACAGAATGAGAAAAAGTTTGCTTCTAACAGGGTTGACTATCGAATTGCTAGCTGTGTGAAATTAGGACTTGTTAACGGTTTGCAGACTTTGCCAGGAATTTACTTCTATCCAGACTACTTGTGTGCGGATTTGAGTTTCTCCTTTAACCTCGTAAAAAGTTCTAGTTCACTGCGTTCGGAGATACATGACTAAATGTGGGCCTGTTAAAAGCTGTTGGTCCCTTCTCCCAGCTTTAAGAAAATGGAAAAAGCAAACTGCTGGGCACAGTGCCCAACTGAACCAAATCCTGTTCTTTTAAAGACTGTTTGATACATAATATTGATTTACTTATTTTTGGAGCTTATGCATTAGTGATTTGCAAATGCAATTTTTTTTTTAAATCCAGCATGTTTAAATATGTGAAAATGTATATTTAAAAATTCCACGTTTGAACATTTAAGAATTTTAAAGGTTTTGTTTCACATACAATCAGTTACTTTGAAGTGCAGTAAATGTTAAGTCGGCAGGGATTTTTGCACACACAGCAAGATGCCAGATACAGCAATGTGGGTTTGGTAGCCTAGTGGTTATGGTATTTGGACAAACAACCCAGAGGTAGGTGAGTTCAAATCCCACCATGGCAAATCGCAGAGCTGAATTCAACAAATCTGTTAACTTGTGGGCTAGTTTCAGAAAATGCCTCTGAAAGCTGCTGGATTGTAGTTTAAAAACCCAACTGGTTCATTGATTCCCTTCAGCGAAGCGAACCTGCAAACCCCCACCTATCCAGTCTGGCCTAGTTGCGTACGTTTTTGGCTCTTAATGCCTTCAGGGCGACTGGGGATGGGCAATAAATAAAAAAGCTTGCCCACATTGCCAAGAACAAATAAAACAGCAGTGAGACAAACAATTTGTAATGTTGGTTGAGGGAGCAGTGTTTGTCAGGGCTTTGTGAGCATTCTTTGTTCTTTAATTTATGAACTACCAGAACAAATAGATGGTTTAATCTATTACCTAAAAGGACGGCACCTCTGACATTGTGAAAGATTCTCAGCACTGGGCTCTCAACCTACGTATTGTACTCGAGAGTGGGCCTCGAACCCACAACCTTCTGACTCAGAGGTAAGAGTGCTTTCAGTGCAGGCCTTCTGACATAAAACACATTGCATAAAAGAAAGAAGGTTTACGTAAGTGCATCACTGGCCTGCATCATTCTTTTCTGGCTAGTTGGCTAGGCTAGGCTGCTTGAACTTTATAGTACAATGATGTGGAACCTGACGAAGGAGCAGCGCTCCGAAAGCTTGTGATTTCAAATAAAGCTGTTGGACTATAACCTGGTGTTGTGCGACTTCTCACATATATAGTACAAGGGGAATAGTAATGAGTAAGATTTTGGTTGTCATTAGTGTAATTTTTTTTTTTAAAGCGGCCAGGATCCCCATATGTTTCTAGCACAGAGCGTCCCTTCAGTTCCTTCCCCCCCCCTTTCCCCCCACCTTTCCCTGCCTCTGCACCTGTTTAAAACCTGTTACATCTCCAACTTTTACCAGTTCTGACGAAGGGTCCCAGACCTGAAACGTTAACTCTGTTTCTCTCTCCACGGATGCTGCCTGGCCTGCTGAGTATTTCCAGCATTTTCTGTTGTTATTCCCCATATGTTTCATTGTACTTTTGGATTATATTTATTGAAAAAGTTCTCGCAGAAATGATTCCAAAATTATCTTTCCAAAAAGCATCAATTTAAAAATGTGCCTGTAGGAACTGGTGGCACTTAAAAGATGAGGTGACAGGGTGGATTGATCGGCTGAGTTCTGTCAAAAAGAGACAGGGTTTGTTGGGCCTAATCCCCCTGCTCCTAAAAATTCTTTGTCTTTATGACTACATTTAGACTCCCCTACTTTGAATCCAGCTCCTCTGTAGTGTTGAGCTTAGTAACTCAGTTCCTCATTCATCCTATCAGTGTTTAAACAGGATTGAAAACATCGGGAATTCTTTTTACTTAGGAACAGGAGGAGGCCATTCAGCCCCTCGAACCTATTCCGCCATTCAATGAGATCATGGTTGATCTGCGACCTAACTCCTTTGGCCCCATATCCCTTAATACCTTTGGTGAACAAAAATCTATCAATCTCAGATTTAAAATTAACAGTTGATCTAGCATCAGTTGCCATTTGCGGATGAGAGTTCCAAACTTCTACCATCCTTTGTGTGTGTAGAAGTGTTTCCGAATTTCACTCCTGAAAGGTCCGGCTCTAACTTTTAGACGATGCCCTCTTAGTCCTCGACTCCCCAACCGGCGGGAGTAGTTTCTCTCTGTCTAACAATGTAATTTTTTTTTGGAGGCTGTGCTGATGCTGAGAATTCTTCCTTAAGAAGTAGTGTGGGATGAAAATGGAGTATCTAGTGTGCACATGTTGACCTTTCAGTGACTCGCAGCTTCCTGGACTGGTATCTGTTGTTCTTGGCTAAATGTGACTTTCTTTCGCTGGGCTCAGAATCGAGGAGAGCCTGGGAGCTAATTGCTCTCGGTTTAAAAGCAGCAGCTCCCGTAACTCCTCTTATACAGCTAAATTTAGCCTCCACTTGATGCGGGTCTTGAAAATACTCTGCTGCACTTCTTCTGCACTTTATTTTTTTTTCTAAATGCTCCCCCCCCCCCCCCCCCCCACAATTCCCAGCTGGGCATTCAGCTTAGTTCCTGTGTAAATTTAAGACCTGTATATTTTTTTTTACATTATATTAAGCCGTATGTGTAGTTCGATTTGTCACATCGTTGAGGAATAAACAGTATTTTACATGTTTTTCCAAAAGGCTATTATTACGGACCTACCGATAGTTTTATTACAGTTGCTCAGAGCGTTCTAAGGTGTGCCACGATCACTTTTGCTACACCCATTGCAATGCTCTAATCCCTTGGAGTTTACATTACGAATAAGCTACTACCGGTCACGCAGTCTCCAGTTTGTGTCCCAGACAGGATAATAAGTGGGTAAAGTGTACGACAAAATGTGGTTCACAATCCCGCCCCCCCCCCACCCTATGGAAAACATCCAGTGTTCACACTCCCAATCCCAATCCCAATCCCTATCCCACTGCCCGCCCACCCCCCACCCCACCCCATGGAAAACATCCAGTGTTCACACTCCCAATTGCACCATTTCCCTCGTGCCACGTTTTTAACCTCTAGAAGATGGTGACCACAAGTTATAAATCTTTTCTTCCTCCCCCCCTCCCTCTTTGCACATAGAAAGAGTCAAAAGAAAAAGACGGACTTGCATTTCTATAGCGCCTTTTACGACCTCAGGACGTCCCAAAGCGCTTTACAGCCAATGAAGTAATATTTGAAGTGGAGTCACTGTTGTGATGTGGGAAACGTGGCAGCCAATTTGTGCACAGCAAACTCCCACAAGCAGCAATGTGATAATGACCGGATAATCTGTTTTAGTGATGTTGGTTGAGGGATAACTATTCGGAATGACTTTGCACGGCGATTTTTGACTCCCTCTGCACACGCACGCCTGTTTGGTTCTGCGCATGTGCACTCAATCCGGTCACGCTTGTGCAATACGATATATGAGGAAGCTGGAAGTGGGGCCGAACCACTGCCGAGCCTGGTGCTGCCGCCATTGCTGCCTGAGCCTGCTACCAGGGCTTTCGGTTATCTTTCGAAAATCAATGACTAGACTAACGGAGCATACTGGGCTATTGCCTAGAATATCGCTGTTATTATCTACATGAACATTTTTGCGGACTTCAGAGAGAGAGTGGGGATCGGAGGGGGAGAGAGGGAGAGGGAGAGGAGGTGGAGAGAGAGGAAATCGGAGGAGGGGGAGGAGGGGAGAGAGGGAGAGGAGGAGGGGAGAGAGACAGGAGGGGAGGAGAGAGAGAAGGGGGGCAAGAGAGAGAGGGGAGAGAGAGAAGGGGGTCAACAGAGAGGAGGGGAGAGAGAGAGAGGAGGGGGAGAGTGAAGGGGGGCAAGAGAGAGAGGAGGGGGAGAGAGAAGGTCAGGAACTCGGTGAGGGGGGAGATAACGAGCACGGAGGGCACAGTGGGGATGGGGAAAAACGTGATCCAGGTCTAAAGGGGGGGATGAGAGCGTGATCCAGCTGGTGAGACGGATCACGTTCTTTCGACCCTGCCCTCTTTACACCCGCATCACGTTCTCCCTCTCCTCCCCCTAGACCTGGTGGATTTCTCGGAAAGCTGTCACTATTCACTTCATACCCAATAAACCTGTTAACAATCCGTGACCCACGCACAGTGCCCCATCTGTGGGGGGGCGGTGGGGGAAGGTCAGGAACCCGGGGGTGGGGAGGGGCGGATGGTCAGAAACTTGGAGCGGGGGGAGGTCAGGCACTTGGGCAGGGGGGGTGCAGGAACTTGTTTGGGGGGCTGGGAGAAGGTCTTAACCCGCGAGTGAGCTCTGTTCTGTCTGGAGTCCGCAGTCAGAGTGGCTCGAATTACACGCTGCAAAGTAATTGATTACGTAGGCAGGGAGGATCTAATTACACATTCCAGAGAAACTGCTGGGTGTGTCTTGTCCGCCATGGAGGACCAATCAGCAATCAGGTCTTGTCATCCAAGGGGACCAATCAGAATTTTGGTGTTGCGAATAGACACGTCCATAAATATTGGCCAGGACGCCATGGGTAAATCCCCTGCTCTTTTTTGAAATAGTGCCATGGGATCTTTTATGTCCATCTAAGAGAGCAGACGGGGCTTCGGTTTAACGTCTCATCCGAAAGACGGCACCTCCGACAGTGCGGCTCTCCCTCAGCACTGCACTGGAGTGTCAGCCTAGATTTTTGAGCTCAAGTCTCTGGAGTGGGACTATGAACCCACAACCTTCTGACTCAAGGGGCAAGAGTGCTGCCCACTGAGCCACTGGCTGACACACTTGTATGTTTGCACAGTGACATTTGCAAAGACGTAGAGCAGGTCACTTACTCCCCTATTATCGCCACTCTCACTACTCAACGGGGTAATATTCAGTGACTTGGGGGAGCCCGAAAATTTGGGACAGCAAATGACCTCAACAAAACAAACAATCAAAAAATGATGAAAAGATGCAAAATGATTTGTTTTTTGATGCACGTTCGCATTATGTGGTGAACAGTGGACTTGTATTCTGAAGTGTAGGCAGCATGTGATGTGGTGCAGGTGGGCTGGAAAGAAACATCTGAAAGCATCGGCAGAATCAGCCCTTTTTATGTAGCAGTTCAGCAAAATCAGGTGATGAGGAACAAATGCATTTGTGTTTTTCCTTCAGGATAAAAAAAAGACGTAGTTTCAGTCATCACATCTTTTTATAATAAACCGGGGACAATATGCAGCTGAACCCTGATAAACACATGACTGTGTTTTTCCAAAGATTGTTATTTTTAGATCAGGGTTGTGATAGGCTCCTTAATACCAATTTGATCAGTCACACTACAACTAGATTTAAAGCCATGGTTCGGGTTTCATTTTCACTTAATCTAACGTACGGGGAATTTAGCTTTGACTCTGCACTGGAAATGGAACAATTCATGCAGCCCTTCTCAAATTTGCATTCGGAGCCCAGCAGACACGTTCTTCTTATCAGTACTATTGCTGCTTAGTTCAGTTGCCCCTTTCTGCACCTGGGTTAAGTTTGGTTGCAGCTCGCAGTACAAATGTGGGTTAAAAAAAATCCTCTGAAACACCAACTACAAGCTCCGCTGAGTACACCGAGACAACATTCTCGCCGAAAATTGGCCTCTATGCATGCAGAGAAGTGGCTTCAGTATTTGAACTTCAGTATTTGAACTGCGCTGTCGGAGGTGCCGTCTTTCTGATGAGGCGTTAAACCGAGGTCCCTGTCTGCTCTCTCAGGTGGACGTAAATGATCCCATGGCAGTATTCAAGGGATATGGGGAGAAAGCAGGGACAGGGTACTGAATTTGGATGATCAGCCATGATCGCATTGAATGGCGGAGCAGGCTAGAGGGGCCGAATGGCCTACTCCTGCTCCTATCTTCTATGATTCTATTTTAAAGAAGAGCAGGGGAGTTATCCTGGCCAATATTTATCCCTCAATCAACATCACTAAAACAGATTATCTGGTCATTATCACATTGCTGTTTGTGGGAGCTTGCTGTGCGCAGATTTGGCTGCCGTGTTTCCTTCATTACAACAGCGACTACACTTCAAAAAGTACTTCATTGGCTGTACAGCGCTTTGAGACGTCCGGTTGTTGTGAAAGGCGCTATATAAATGAAAGTCTTTCTTTTTTTGCACCGAGTACAGCAGTGCGCTTTCCAAGATAAATGAACACAGTACGCTGCCATCTTTATCTAGGCCTCCAATCTAGCCTCTGTTTCCTTATTGTAAGTTTCATTTAGAAATTTGTAAAAAAAAAGTGACAGTAATTTTATCAAACCCTTTTAAGAAGAGTAGGAGAGATAAATTAGGAAAATTATAGGCCCATTAGTCTTAACGTCTGTTGTGGGGAAGTTACCAGAATCTATCATTAGGGACGTAGTCATTGAGCACTTGGGCAAACATGAACTGATCAGGGAGAGCCAGCGTGGATTTGTAACGGGTAAGTCATGTCTAACGAACCTAGTTGAATTTTTTGAGGAGGTAACTAACGTGGTAGATAAGGGAGTGTCAATGGATATTATTTATATGGACTTCCAGAAGGCATTTGATAAGGTTCCACATGAGAGACTGTTAACAGAAATGAGAGCGCATGGAATTGGAGGCAACCTATTGACACGGGTGGAGAATTGGTTAGGAGGTAGGAATAATGGGTATGTACTGCAATTGGCAGGATGTGACTAGTGATGTTCCCCAGGAATCTGTACTGGGGCCTCAGCTTTTCACTATATTTATAAGTGACTAAGATGAAGGAAGATCAATCCAAGTTTGCTGACGACACCAAATGAGGTGTCTTAGTGGACGTAAAAGATCTCATGTCACCATTTCAAAGAAGAGCAAGGGAGTTTTCCCCGATGTCCTGGCCAATATTTATTCCTTAACCATCTTCACTCAAAACAGATTATCTGGTCGTTATCACATTGCTGTTTGTGGGATCTTGCTGTGTGCCACGTTTCCTAGATAGCAACATGTCAAAAAGTACTTCATTGGCTGTAAACCGCTTTGGGTCCTGAGGTTGTGAAAGGTACGATATAAATGCAAGTCTTCCTCCTTTCCTTCCTCCCTCCCAACCTCCCTCCTTTCCCTTGTTCCTTCTCCTTTTCTTTCTTATAGTAAATAGTGTGGATTGGCCTTTATCTCGAGGGGGCTGGAATACAGAGGGGTGGAATTTATGTTAGTTATATATAAAGCTCTGGTTAGACCCCCATTTAGAGCACTGTGTTCAGTTCTGGGCACCGTACCTCAGGAAGGATATACTGGCCTCGGAGATTCACCAGAATGATAACGGTTAAATTCTGAGGTTGCATCGACTAGCCTTGTAGTCCCTTGAGTTTAGAAGATTAAGGGGTGAGCTAATTGAGGAGTTTAAGATGATTAAAGGATATGATGGGGTAGATAGAGAGAAACTATTTCCTCTGGTGGGGGAGGCCAGAACAAGAGGGCATAACCTTATAGTTAGCGTGAGGCCATTCAGGGGTGATGTCAGGAAGCACTTCTTCACACAAAGGGTAGTGGAAATCTGAAACTCTCTTCCCCAAAAGGCTGTTGAGGCTAGGGGTCAATTGAAAATTTCAAAACTGAGATTGATAGATTTTTTTTTTTAGGTAATGGTATTAAGGGTTACGGAACAGTTGTGGGCAGATGGAGTTAAGATACTGATTAGCCATGATCTAATTGAATGGCAGCACAGGCTGGAGGGGCTGAATAACTTACTCCTGTTCCTATGTTCCAAACACAGGGTGCAGAAGAGAACTGACTGATGTGCTTGTATAGGTAGAACATCTCTCTCTCCAAATGGGACAAACCATGCAGGTTTAAGGAGTTTGGTTTGAAGGAAAGTCTCTGCCCCAGCACTATGACAATAATGTGCTCAGATGCTAAGTTCATGGTTTGCATGAAGTCTGTAAATTGGATATCCAGTGATGGTGTCAGCTTGAGACATGGATGCATGTCTCGTCAGCATGGGTACACAAGAAGCCTTCTTGGAGCGGAGGACATATCTGCCGCTGAAGGTCCACCAAATCCAGTTGAATGGTGGACACCCCTGTTTCTCAGCCAGTTACATTTTGGCCATTGTTCCGTCTTTTTTCTCTGCTATTGAACGCTACCTTCATCAATTTCAGCAAAACCACTCATATATTGGTTCAGGCTCAAGCCTTGTAATGCCTTGTTAGTCAGAGTGGCACTCCTAGTAAACCTGGAGACGTCGAAGCTAGACCGTGTCCAAGTTCTGCACTTCAGAGAGTCCAGTTCCAAAGTTAGTATGGACTCTATCAGAATATGCCTTTCTGGTTCAGCGAAACTTCCAAAATTGGTGCTCTAACTATTATATTTCAAAATTGCTTCAAAGTGGTACAGAAGCCAGGAAGTTATGCTAAACCTATATAAAATACTAGTTTGGCCCCAGCTGGAGTATTGTATCCAATTCTGGGTGCCACACTTTATGAAGGACGTGAAGGCTTTGGAGAGGGTACAGAAGAGATTTACTAGAATGGGTCCAGGGAAAAGGGATTACAGTTACATCGACAGACTAGAGAAGCTGGGGTTGTTCTCCTTAGAGCAGAGAAGGCTAAGAGGAGATTTGATAGAGGTGTTTAAAACCATGAAGGGTTTGCAATGGCTGAAGGGTCGATAACCAGAGGGCACAGATTTAAGGTGATTGGCAAAAGAACCAGAGGCGACATGAGGGGGAAACTTTTTTACGCAGCGAGTGGTTTGGATTTGGAATGCGCTGCCTGATAGGGCGGTGGATACAGATTCAATAGTAGCCTTAACAGGGAATTGGATAAATACTTGAAGGAGAAAAAATTGCAGGAAAATGGGGAAAGAGCCGGGGGAGTGGGACTAACTTGGATTGCTCTTCGAAAGAGCCGGCGCAGACTCGATGGGTCGAATGGCCTCCTTTGTGATTGATTCTATAAATTGGTTTATGTGTGAGTAAGTCGTGACTAAGCTTTATGCTGTGCAACTTAGACCTCGAGGAGGAAGTGCCGGTGGGGACTTTTGTAATTTGGTCGCAGGTCTCGTTTTCGCCCAATTACTTCCGATGGTTTACTGGATGGTTGCTGAACAAACTGTCTGAGGCAACCCTGTAGAGTGACTCAGCGTAATAAAACCTTTGCAGCCTTTACTGTCTGGAGGTAGCGTTTAGCATGGTTGGGCAGTGGTTGATTAAAAAGAGTTATTGCGAATGAAAAAACAAATAACTCACAAATGAGAGGATGAGTTAAGTAATCACTTTACTGGTTCCTAATCATGTATGGTTCAATTTATTTTTGGTGTGTTCCAATACGGAAAACAGGAGAGTTGGATTTTGTACTAAGTTAGTTAATGACTGATACGGATAGAGTTACAGCTTGCTCAGTGAATTTATCCCGTGCATAGCTGAGCCGCACAGACCAGGAAGGTTCCCGGTTCCATTCCCAATCTTTGCTGAGCTTCCAGATCTCAGTCAGGGTGGTGGTGGTGGTGGGAAGATGCTACAATTAGCTTCAGTGGCTGTGGGTTAGGAAAGGGGGGGAAAAAAGGGCTGGATTCCCACTTCGGATCACTATCTAGTGACTAGTAATCTTCAATAAGCACATAAGCTGCAATATAGTCAGCAGTACCCACTCGTAGATAGCCGGTTTCTGTCACTTAAGCTGCCTCTGGTTTAATTTGTATTTGTACGGTGAGGTTTATCTCACAGGATGGTGGCTTCGGCAGAGTTTTGAAGTTTGGATTCCTATTTTTCTACTATTGCTGGTATGGTTTCCTAACTGGATGAGAGGGTTAGATAATTATGGTTAGGCAGGGGTCGTGATGAAGCACAATAAATTGAGATTGCATCCGTGAGATCTACTAGGTATTACAAGGTTGTCTCTTTATCCTGCAGTGTGGTACAAGGTTCCTCATTACGTTGTAAAATTAAAATATGAGAGTGCGCAATTGAGTAGCTTGTCATTGCTGTTGGTTCACACTTGTGACACAGCACTTCAAAATAACTGTCTTACCAGGGCAGCAACTTTTACAAGCAGAGATTGAGGGTTTTACAATCTGATGTTGCTACAAGGTGAAGTTGAGTATATTGAAATTACATAGAATTACACAGAGTTTACAGCACAGAAACAGGCCATTCAGCCCAGCTGGTCCATGTTTTATGTTCCACACGAGCCTCCTCCCACCCTACTTCATCTAACCCTATCAACATATCCTTCCACAAAAGCAAAATACTGCGGATGCTGGAAATCTGAAATAAAAAGAGAAAATGCTGGAAATACTCAGCAGGTCAGGCAGCATCTGTGGAGAGAGAAACAGAGTTAACGTTTCAGGTCGATGACCCTTCGTCAGAGTTCTGACGAAAGGTCATCGACCTGAAACGTTAACTCTGTTTCTCTCTCCACAGATGCTGCCTGACCTGCTGAACATATCCTTCCTATATATTTCTACAGTGCTCCTTACTGTGGACAGCATCTCAAAGAACCTTGCAGAAGCTCCCTAGTGGGCAACATATCGACACTAATGAGCTGGATTTTACCTGTACACCATCTATTTAAGCACCTGGCAATATTAAACTCAATGTAAGCAATGTTTAACATCAAAATCTTTGTTACATTATAGTAATGCACATAACTGCACATAAATATTGCGCCAAATTATTTTCTATTTGCTTTAAGTTCTTGAGGCATGTTTGTTTTTGGTTGGGTCCTTGGTTTGTGCTTCTGGCAATATTTTCTTCTTCAGAGCATTGTACTTACATAGGATATACGGCACAGAAAGAGGCCATTCGGCCCAGCCAGTCCATGCTGGCGTGATGCTCCACTCGAGCCTAATGATCAGTTAGTGTAGACTTCAGTTGCCAAACAAATTTATATAAAATATTCTTTCCCCCCTCTCCCCCCTTTCCCTGCCCCACACTTGCTTAAATATCTTTTACTTCTCCAACTCATTCCAGTTCTGACGAAGGGTCATCGACCTGAAACATTGACTCTGTTTCTCTCTCTCCACGATGCTGCCTGACCTGCTGAGTGTTTCCAGCATTTTCTGTAGTTATGTAAAATATATGTGCATGGAAATACCAAAATTTACTAAATTGCTCCTTGTACTTCCGGTGACAAATCTTTTTACACGTTTCATTGTCTTAATTAAAATCACCGTGGACGTTATGCCCTGATATTCTTCTCCGGTGCTGAGGGGGAACATCCAGGTGCAAAAGATGGAAAAAGGGTTAGAGACCTGTGATGGCAGACCTCTTTCTCCCCCCCCCCACCCCCCCACCCTTTGTGTTGCCCTGGGATTTCCATGGTTTACTCAGGGGTGGGGGCAGAATGTCTTATGCTTACAAGAAGTGCAGGGATTGAAATGAGGCAGAAGAGGGATTCCCAGCTCTCTCGCCTCATTCTCCTCCTGGCTCACCAGAAGGGTGCCCAGATACAATGACCCACAGAGACGCTATACCCTGCCGTTGCATTTAGGCCCGGTCCGATAAGGTGTCAGCCGTGCCTCAGTGGGTCGCACTCTCGCCTCTTGAGTCAGAGGGTTGTGGGTTCAAAGCCCACTCTAGAGGCTTGAGCACAAAAATCTAGGCTGACACTCCCAGTGCAGTGCTGAGGGAGCGCTGCGCTGTCGGAGGCGCCGTCTTTCGGATGAGACGTTAAACCGAGGGCCCCGTCTGCTCTCTCGGGTGGACGTAAAAGATCTCACGGCACTATTTCAAAGCAGAGCTGGGGAGTTGGCCCCGGTGTCCTGGCCAATATTTATCCCTCAATCAACATCACTAAAACAGGTAATTTGGTCATTATCACATTGCTGTTTGTGGGAGCTTGCTGTGCGCAAATTGGCTGCCGCGTTTCCTACATTACAACAGTGACTACACTCCAAAAATGGCTGTAAAGCGCTTTGGGATGTCCTGTGGTCGTGAAAGGCGCTATATAAATGCAAGTTCTTTCTTTTTCTTTTATATCTGACCTTGGAGCACTCGGTGCTGACAGTGGAGCCCTGATAGTACACCATGGGATACTAGCAAAAGAACACCTAACATGTTCATCTGAAATTCCTCTCTCTGCTATTTTAACTCTATTAAAATAAACCAATAATGCCTCCGCTAAAATAGTCGGAAGAGGAATTTCAGATGAATGTGTTAAACATGCCAGAAAATCAGGGTTTGGGTATCCAAAATGGAAAGTGTTCAGTTCCCCAGCGCCAACATCTGTCACCATGATGAGCATAAACAAAAGTTTTATATATGTTTTTTTTTAAAAGCCGCAAACCACCATTCATACATATGCTGGCTCTAGACCAACATGGAAGTGCATCCACTTTTGTCAGGCAGTCACTGCCTATTGTTCTGTGTGTAATTGGGTAAGAGGTTTTCTCATGTGCAGCGAGTGTAACTGGGTAAGATCCTATTAGTGCACCTGTACCGCTCTAGGATTTAAAAAATAAATAAGCCGTTTAATTTCAGTTCTCTCCTCCCCGAGTTTCCCTGTACCACGCGTAACATTCTCTAGCCAAGGCACCTGGGCAGGTGTCGCTCCCAGCTCTGTGCCAGTGCTGCTATCCAGCTGGCCACGAGAGAGTGCACCAAGGGCAGCCGGGATGACTGTTTTATTCCTTCGATCCTCGCAGTGGATAAATGCCTATACTCAGCGATACAGCTGAACGGTGCGTCAGGACAAGCGAGTCGGAGCTGCAGCACGCTGCGTTTCAACATTGCCCGAAAATTGATGATTCATCTATTTGGCCGGGGGGGGTGGGGGGTGGGGGGCGGGGGAACTACAGTGTGTATTCTGGTGCTGTTATACCTTGGATTAGTGTTTGGGAAGTGGAAAGTAGAGCGTTTGAGCAGCGTGAACATCATTTGTTCATAATAACAACAGAAAACGCTGGAAAAACTCAGCAGGCCAGGCAGCATCCGTGGAGAGAGAAACAGAGTTAACGTTTCAGGTCGAAGACCTTTCGTCAGAGTTCTGATGAAAGGTCTTCGACCTGAAACGTTAACTCTGTTTCTCTCTCCACGGATGCTGCCTGGCCTGCTGAGTTTTTCCAGCGTTTTCTGTTGTTATTTCAGATTTCCAGCATCCGCAGTATTTTGCTATCATTTGTTCATAGTTTTCCTAACTCCAAATAAGTGCCGCACTGGTTACTGTGCTGGGATATGCAAAGTCCTGACTGTTCCGCCTCGCCCTCTACGTTAACTGTTACCTATTTGCCCAGAGCACGTTATGTGACATTTGGAAAAGTGAACTTTATCCTACAATTGCTGCTTAGACCTGATTTATAGTATCTCCGCTTTCTGAAATGGCTCCGTCCTTTGGGGTGTTCACCGACTCTGGTCGCTAAATGGTCAATTTATGGTATAACAACAGAAAGTGCTGGAAACACTGAGCAGGTCAGGCAGCATCGAGGAGAGGCGAAACAGAGTCAACGTTTCGGGTCGAACCCTTCGTCCGAACTGGAAAAGGTTAGGGAGGAGAGATTTTTAAGCGGAGGAGGGGAGGAAAGAACAAAGGGAAGGTCTGTGATGGGATGGAAGGCAGGAGAGATTGAATGACAACAGGGATGATAGTGCAAGGCAAAAGGCAATGGGACAAGTTAAGAAACAAAAGATGGCTCAAGATGAGTGTGAATGATGACGGCAGCAACATTAACAGCTACCATGTGAGGAAACAAGAGAAAATTTTTTAAAGAACTACAGGGGCCAATTTATAGTCTGAAATTGTTGAACTCGATGTTGAGTCCAGAAGGCTGTAAAGTGCCTAATAGAAAGATGAGGTGCTGTTCCTCGAGCTTACGTTGAGCTTCGTTGGAACAGTGTAAGAGGCCGAGGTCAATTTATGGTACATGACAATTTTAACGGCAAGAGGGTGAAAGCAATGGCCAAAAGAAGTGGCTGTCGTCGACCTGATTGGCCAAAGACATGTTGCTTCCCAGTGTTGCCAATATGGTGCAGTGCTTCCTTTGGGTTAGTGTTTGCACTCTTACCTCTTGAGTCAGAAGCTTACGAGCTCAAGCTCCACTTCAGAGCCTTCCGTACATAATCTAGGCTAGTGCGGAAGGGGGGCGCTACACGGCCGTTAGGTGCTGTCGTTTAGAGAGCTGTTAAACGGAGGTCAGTGTAAAAGATTCTCTCTGATACATCGTCAGTCTGGAGGAGCGTACAGTCATAACTGCAAGGAGTCTGGTTGCGCCTGTAAGGAGGAAAATTGAACCTGTTCTCTGCCAGAATTTTTACGACAGTCAGAAAACGGGTAAGTGCGAGTTAAACTGTTACACTTGGCAGATTGTGGGGTGGGAGGGTGGTGGGAATGACTGGTCACTGCCTCGTCAGTGGCTGTTTTCGGTACCACCAGGAAAAGTGAAGAGTGACATCTGTCATCCCATCAAGGTGGATTGTACAGAAATAGGGCAATAATCGTGGGAACGGTAGCGTAGTGGTAATGTCACTGGGCTAGTAATCCAGAGGCCTGGACGAATAATCCGGAGACAAGAGTTCAAGTCCCACCACGGCAGCTGGGGGAATTTAAATTCAGTTAATTAAATAAATCTGGAATTAAAAAGCTAGTATCAGTAATGGCAACCATGAAACTACTGGATTGTCATAAAAACCCATCTGGTTCACTAATGTCCTTTTAGGGAAGGAAATCTGCCGTCCTTACCCGGTCTGGCCGATATGAGACTCCAGACCCACAGCAATGTGGTTGACTCTGAAAGGGCCCAGCAAGCCACTCAAGGGCAATTAGGGGGATGGGCAATAAATGCTGGCCTTGCTGTCAGCGACGCCCACATCCCGTGAACGAATTGAATGATTTATACATTCCAATCCTGTTTGTAGCTGTAAATTGGATATTCAACAATAAGGCTAGGTTGGCAAGAAAGTGACTCAATTGGCATTGGTTTTCCCGGTTAAACCTTGTATATTTGATTATCGATTCTTCCCTTGTCAGTATCTGTGACAAAGCTGAAAAGGCCGGGATCGTTTCCAAAGTTAGTCATAAGGTAACTTAGCTAGTTGTATGTCTGAATTCAGGCAACTAGGCACACCTTGATGCAACACAAACTAGTCATCTTAAGAGTATATATCGACAGCTTCATCAATCCTTAATCCATCAACGGTGATAGTATTAACATCAAAACTTGCATGAATGTGAGGCAGATGAGTAAATTTGCCACTCCCAGGTTTAGTCACATTTCCTGAAAACTCGATAAACAGCCTTGAACTCCGGGGTAAGGTGGGCTTCCGTGTCTATATATTATCGGATTTAAAGGTTTAACAATGTGACCGAATATCATTTGTTTTGCTTTGGACCGAGTGCCTCTGAATAAAGGCACATGACATGTGGCTCTATTTGGTTTAATCGGAATGCCTCTTAAAAATGTCACGAGGTTTATTTAGTGCATTGGTACAGATAAACTACAAGAAAAGTCACCAGTGAAGCCAGTACTCTTCAGTGCTGTGTGATTTTGCTGCTATTGTGCTCTTAATTCATTACCTCAGATTGCTCCCACCGCAGTCATCGCTAGTGATGGCTCTAGCCACCAGCAGTTTACCCCAGTGTTTTTGCAGCTCAGAGTACTCCACAGACATTATCCATACTTGGAAGGGCAAAATCTATAATCTAACTGTACTACTGGGTCTTTTTCACAGTTTGAATAAACATAGTTTAAACTTCACGCACTCAACGTTATACTATTATGCTTTACAAAATCTTAAGTTTTTTAAATTTGTTCATGGGATGTGGGCGTCGCTGGCAAGGCCAGCATTTATTGCCCATCCCTAATCGCCCTTGAGAAGGTGGTGGTGAGCAGCCTTCTTGAACCGCTGCAGTCCGTGTGGTGAAGGTACTCCCACAGTGCTGTTAGGCAGGGAGTTCCAGGATTTTGACCCAGCGACGATGAAGGATCGGCGATTATATTTCCAAATCAGGATAGTGTGTAACTTGGAGGGGAACTTGGAGGTGGTGCATTTGCACACATATACCCCCAGGTCTCTCTGTTCATGCACCCCTTTTAGAATTGTACCCTTTAGTTTATATTGCGTCTCCTCATTCTTCCTACCAAAATGTATCACTTTGCACTTTTCCGCGTTAAATTTTGTCTGCCCATCAGCCTGTCTGTGTCCTCTTGAAGTCTATCACTATTCTCCTCACAGTTCACTATACTTCCAAGTTTTGTGTCATCTACAAATTTTGAAGTTGTACCCTGCACACCCAAGCTTGACACCATGTGGCAGGTCCAGTTAAGTTTCTGGTCAATGGTGGCCCCCAGGATGTTGATGGTGGGGGATTCGGCGATGGTAATACCGTTGAATGTCAAGGGGCGGTGGTTAGACTCTCGCTTGTAGGAGATGGTCATTGCTTGGCACTTGTGTGGCATGAATGTTACCTGCCACTTACCAGCCCAAGCCTGAATGTCGTCCACGTCTTGCTGCATGCGGGCATGGACTGCTTCATTATCTGAGGAATTGCGAATGGAACTGAACACTGTGCAGTCATCAGCGAACGTCCCCACTTCTGACCTTATGATAGAGGAAAGCTCATTGATGAAGCAGCTGAAAATGTTTGGGCCGAGGAACTCCTGCAGCGATGTCCTGGGGCTGAGATGATTGACCTCCAACAACCATGTAGATTGAATACATGGCATTCTATTCACTGTTCTCCATGTTGGTTCAATGATGAATGGCGCTATTAGTTCAGCAATGAACAATTAGTAGGTTTTAAATATGTGTGCATGCCTGTTTTTTTTAACAATACATCTGTACTGACTAGTTGCCTGAAGTAATTTATAAGTTTAGATGTATATGGTATTTTAAAAAATTAGCCAAGATGTTTTGGGCACTTACTAGTAGCCAGCTGGATAGGGCCATTGGCACACAATTGGAACTAACACCTACAGGCCTCCTTGGCTGGTGAATGTTGCGTCTGGTGCAGGGGGACCTAAAGAAAGCAAAGCAGGGAAAAAGAAAAATGTGTTGCTCCAACACATTTGCAATCATGCAGATCCTGAATTTCTTTAACCTATTGTTTTTATACAAGTAGAACGGATATAATTCTAAGTGGTTTTATTTTTTTCTTCAGCTGTTGCCTTACCCACGGTCTCTTGTATCTGACCTTGCAAACTACCGCCCCATCACCAACCTCCCATTCCTCGCAAATCCGTGCCCGTCCTTTCCGCAACTCCATGTTTGAACCTCCATTCGGGTTTCCACCCCGCCGCAGCACGGAAACGGCCCTAATCAAAGTCACCAATGACATCCTCTGCGACTGTGACCGTGGTGTACTATCCCTCCTCATCCTTCCCGACAATACTGCAGCCTTAGACACAGTCGACCACCCCATCCTCCTCCAGCTCCTCCTTCATTGTCCATATGAGTGGGACCTCCCTCACTTGGTTCCATTCTTACCAATCCAATTGTAGCCAGAGAATCACTTGCAATGTATAATAGCAAAATACTGCGGATGCTGGAAATCTGAAATAACAACAGAAAATGCTGGAAGCACTCAGTAGGCCAGGCAGCATCTGTGGAGAGAGCTCTCTCCACGGATGCTGCCTGGCCTGCTGAGTGCTTCCAGTCACTTGCAATGGCTTCTCTTCCTGCCCTTCCCCACACTGTTGCCTCTGGAGTCTCCTAATGAACTATTCTTGGCTCCCTCCTATTCCTCATCTACATGTGACCCCCTCAATTACATCATCCGAAGACATGGCGTCAGGTTTCACATTTGGAGTACGACACCCAGCTCTACCTTTCTGCCACCTCTTTCGACTCCTCCGCTGTCTCATTGTTGTCAGTTTACCTGTCCGACATCCAATCCTAGATTGTCTTGGCACCCCCACCCCCCAACAATCTTCATTCCCTCAGCATTTCCATCCCCCTCACCAGCCACTGTCACAGGTTAAACTAGACTGTACAAACCTCATCATCCGATGTGACTCCAAGCTGAGCTTCCAATCCCATATCTTCTCCATCACAAACACCTCCGTAACATCATCCGTCACTGTCCCTGCCTCAGCCATGCTTCTGTTACCGCGAGATTCCACTATTCCAATGCTCTCTTGGCTGCCCTCCCATCCTCCAGCCTCCTTAAACTTAAGCCCATCAAAACGCTGTTGCCCATATCCTATCCCACACCAAGTCTTGCTTACCCACCACCCCTGTGCTCGCTGGCCTACACTGGCTTCCGGTCCACCAGCCCCTCAAATTTAAAATTCTGAACTCGTGTTCAAATCCCTTCATGGCTTTGCCTCTCCTTATGTCTGTAACCTCTGGAATCCTCCAGCCCTCCGAGAACTCTGTGTTTCTCCAACTCCGGCCTCTTACGCAAGCCTCACTCCCTTTACCCCACCATTGATGGCCATGCCTTCAGCCGTCTAAGTCCTTGGAATTCCCATGCTAAACCTCTCTGCCAATCCACTTCTCTCTCCTCCTCTAAGACCTGCCCCTTTGACCAATAATTTATTCACCCCTCCTAATATCTCCTTCTGTGGCTCAAGTGTTAATTTTTTGCCTGATTACACTTTTGTGAAGCGCATTGGGGCGTTTATTGAAGTGAAAGGTGCTACATAAATGAAAATTGTTGTTGTATCTTACTTGGGTGAGAGGATAGGTTGGACCAGCCATAGACCGATTTGAGAAAGTTGTTGCCTTCCATTGTTGATTTGCTGGGAGGCTGGTTTTCTTGAGATGCGTTAACCTCCTCCCTATCACTCCCTCATCCATTTCAAAGGAGAGCCCAAATGTGAGAGTTGGATTTAGTCTCTTATGTCAGAGTCCTACGCTCTGACTTTGCATTGGCTGGGCCACCACTAATTCAGAGTTCATGCAATGCGAAACAGTATTAAATACAATAACTACACAGTCCATCAGTATCTTGGGGGGGGGGGGAAGGGAAAGACAGGTTAGTGATTTGGGTCGAGATCCTCTGGCAGTTCTGATAGAGGTTTTGACTGAAAAATATTTTAACATGTCGATACTTTTCTTTCAAATACAGATGGACCTGTTTAGTTCCATTGTTTTCTGTCTTTTAAGAAAAGATTTCACCATTTGTAGTTTTTTTTATCGCTACTACAGAGCAAGGAATTTCTACTCTTTCAAATGGAATTTTGCTGACTGGTTTTAAGTTGCTGTTGATGGGAGTTTGATTTTAGATACAATTTTAACAAGACGTTTGTTAGATTTTGGGGGGTTCTCTTCTAGGTCTCATCCAGACTCGAGTCGTTGGCTTGTTCACAGATGTGATTCCCAGTAAAAAAGTAAAAATGTTAAAGTTTATCGTTTTCCATACCGACTGCAGCTTTTGACACATTAGACCCCCTGTAACCCCCACCTCATTGTCTCAGTTGTATCTTGCTATGTCTTTGATGTGGTGCCTTCCTGGCTGACCTGATTGCCTTTTGTCACACCTCGGCAGATAAACAGTCAGGAGGATTAAATGTAGTCGTCTGCCATTGTAAGTTACACATGCATTGTTCTCTATCTATATATGCTTTGTCGATTTTGTATTCCTTTACTTCACCTGACGAAGGAGCAGCCGCTCCGAAAGCTTGTGATTTCAAATAAAACTGTTGGACTATAACCTGGTGTTGTGCGACTTCTCACTTTTGTCCACCCCAGTCCAACACCGGCATCTCCGCATCAGGTATTTTTATGATCAGCCGATTTGGTTTACTCCTGTCGAGAGGCTATGAACTGGCGTGTGCCTTTACAAGCCCAGTATCTAGGTAGTTTGTAGCGAGCCCAAGGGTTCAACAGAAAACCCTCATAGAATTACAATAGTTTCAACAACAACTTTATATAGCGCCTTTAATATACTAAACCGTCCCAAGGCGCTTCACAGGAGTGTTACCACCAACAAGTTCCCTTTAAATTTTTTTGGGTGTGCGGCCCCTTTAGCGGGAGCTCCAGGCCGCATCGCTTAAAGGGAACCTCGATTAGCAAACAAAATTTGACGAGACACATGAGATATTAGGTCAGGTGAAAGAGGTAGGTTTTAAGACGTGTCTTAAAGGAGGAAGAGAAGTAGAGAGGCGGAGAGATTTAGGGAGGGAATTCCAGAGCTGAGGGCCTTGACAGCTGAAGGCACGGCCGCCAATGGTGGAGCGATGATAATCGGGAATGCGCAAGAGCCCAGAATTGGAGGAGCGCAGAGAGGGTTGTCGAACTGGAGATAACAGAGATAAGGAGGGGCGAGGCAATGAAGGGCTTTGAAAACAAGGATGAGAATTTACATGCTTTCCTTTTCTTCCCTTTTGTTCTTTACTCCCCTCCCCCCTTTCCCTGCCCCTGCACTTGCTTAAAAACCTGTTCCATCTCCAGCTTTTTCCAGTTCTGACGAAGGGTCATCGACCCGAAACGTTAACTCTGTTTCTCTCTCCACGGATGCTGCCTGACCTGCTGAGTATTTCCAGCATTGTCTGTTTTTATTTACATGCTTAACCCTGGAAGATAGAAAATAACAAACATTTTCTTCTTGCTGCATTAACTGCAGCATAAACTTCAGCTGACCCAAAGTCCCTGACGTAACTTCACGTGGTCTGCTGCTGACCTTTCATGAAATGTCTGACCTATTTATCACTTTGTGGCTTCAAATGGACTTCTAGGTTGGAAGAAAACAGGCTACGCTGTTCAAAATTTGACTGGGACAAGGGCAATTTAAATGTGTATCTCTTAGACTTAGATCTTCCAATCGAACATGCATTCAAACTAAATGAATGGGATGTTTGTATTTGAATTGAATGGCTTGGTCCCTCCCTCAGATACCTGATACAGACATGACCATTGTCTTGGGGTTATTATGTATAAAAACAAGTTGGCCCATTTTCTGTGAATGAACTGATTTATTTAAGCCTGAATGTTCTCTGACCGGAAGAAAGAATCCAATAGCTTGATACATAAATGCTTTATTTTTGGCACAGTTATTGCTTTTTTTTAATGTGTATATATCTCATAAAGTGTATGATCTTGTAAGGTAGCTGTCAAAACATTAGCTTACACTGAAAGTCAGTAAGGTCGACTACTGGTAGAACAACATTGGGTTGGACAATTTTTTTGAGATGAATGTTTTTAATGTGTTAGAGAGGAACTAAAGCATATGAGTAGATCCGTCTCATAATACCTGCTGTTTCTTAAGTACATTGTTTCTCATGTTAAATAATCCAGTGACTGTAACCATGCAGGCTTGCTTATTAATCCATGATTTTCTTAAGGAAAGTCAGACTAAAAGGACACTGAGCAATTCGCCTTCCTTGTGTGAGGGGAAAATGGCAGAGAAGTATCAAGATAATTTCATTACGCAGATTCAATAGTAAATTTCAAAAGGGAATTGGATAAATACTTGAATGGGAGAAATCTGCAGGGCTATGGGGGAAAGAGCAGGGGGAGTGGGACTAATTGGATCGCTCTTTCAAAGAGCTGGCACAGGCACGATGGGCCGAATGGCCTCCCTCTGTGCTGTAAGATTCTATGTAATGATTCTTTGACTCCTCCTCCCAATTTAAATCCCAGAACCACGCAATTTTACCAACCATGAATAAGCAAATTTAAAATCCTATCATTTCCGACACGGTTGAATCTGTGGAAATGAGCAGCTTTGTTTAAAAAAAAAAGAAACACTAGTTTTTTTAAACCAAATGGCTGGATTTTATCAATTCTTATCAATGTTAATTGGCTGTAATCCCCTTCCCGCCTCGAGGAGACGGGTCCCTGCGTGAGTTGGGGACCCGCCTCCCGGGAAGATGGCACGGAGGCGGGTTGGGAGCGGGTTCGGTACCTGCTCCCAGTTTCTGCCATTTTCCTGGCAGTCCCGCCTCCATACCCGCCTCCCCAGGGCTGGGCAAATTTCCCCCAAAAGGTGCGAAGGCCTCATTAGGAAGCACTGTGTATCGGCCAAAATCTGTCATTTTCTTTTCTTTTTCTTTCACACCCGTCTCCTCTCCTGGTGAAGTTCACCACAGGTGCAGTGGAGATGCTGTTATACTGTTAGTCCACCAACCGATATAGAACTACCAGCACCAACTCAGAGCTTGACCCGCAGTGGCTCCGTGCATTTCCCTGCCCAGACTGGATCCAAGCGACAGTGGATTGCTCCTCTTTATTTGCCACTGGAACCTCACCACTCCGGTCTGCACACCTACCGCCACCGAGGTCTGAGGGCCGCTGCTCATTCACTGTCAGCTCATCTTGTGTCACGTGGAATCCTGCAAGAATGTTTTTACACTATAAAGTAGCATTTAAAGAGATAGGAAACGCTACAGGAGAATCCTTCAAACCTACTCCCACAGTTTCTGTCGGTGAGGGGGGGGCGGTGGGGAAGGAAAGACAATTGGTAAATATATTTGAAAGGAATTGTCAAGAGTTCACTGCCTGACTGTTTTTATTCGTTCCGTGATGTGGGCGGCAAGGCCGCCATTTATTGCCCACTCCTAATTGCCCTTGAGAAGGTGGTGGTGAGCCACCTTCTTGAACCGCTGCGGTCCGAGTGGTGAAGGTACTCCCACAGTGCTGTTAGGGAGGGAGTTCCAGAATTTTGACCCAGCGACGATGAAGGATCGGCGATCATATTTCCAAGTCGGGATGGTGTGTGACTGAGACCCATCATTTCTGCTTCCCTCCAGAGCTGCACCATTGACATCACTGACAGGGAGTGTTCCCATTCATTTTAAGAAGGGCCAGAACTTCACATTGGCCTGGGGAGCAATCAAGCACTCAAGCCGTAGCAAGTACTTGCCGAGTATAATTTTGCCTGATGGGGGGAATGCTTCAGAAAGTGCACTTCCCTGCATTTTTTTTCTCCCCCTTTAAATAACGTATATCCCAGTACTGTAACTCTCACTGCTACCAGCGTGGAACAGGGGTTGTTGAGAAGGTCCTTGCTTAATTTGTGGAACAGATTTTTTTTTTACTGTTTTCTGTCTGTCTTAATGTTTGTTGATGTGAAAAAAGAAAATGTGTGCGTCCAAATCATGTTCTTTATGAAACAGTTGAAACGTTGAGGAGTTTTGCAGAATTATTCTCGGAAAGCGTGGTTAATATTCTGTTTTTTAAATTTCGGTGAGGAATGAGTGCTTGTAACTCTGATTCATGATTGGCCGTTCACTGCGTTGGCTTAGTAAAGAGAAATTGCGCTTAGGAATAACTCTCTTAACCCTTGGTTCGATGTTAAAAGTCAGTTGTGGGGGGGTGGGGGGGGATCAAGCTCGAGTTCCTAAACAGGGGTGTAGCATTGATGTATCCTGAAAATTGGACAGTAAAATAAAGTTCTTATAATAGTGAACAGTTGTGACGTTTGATGACTTTACCCAAACATATGATGATGCCAGACTGAATTGCGCTATTTGGTTCCTCCAGAGAGGACTGTGCTGTTAATGTAGCTGCTACAGGTTCATTTTTCTCAGTCGTGCCGCAGCAGCTAAGAGCGCATATCGGAAATTCGGACAAGCTTGGTGCACAACTTTCCAACCGTGAATTACTTGGAGTTGCACAGAAATTACAACACGGAAACAGGCCGATCGGCCCATACCGTCTGTGCTGGTGTTTATGCTCCACGTAAGCATTAGTCCTGATGCCCTGTGCCTGCCATATTCACCTTTCCTTCAGCCACCGGTCTAACCTGTTCTTAAATGTTGACGTGGTCTCTGCTTCAGTCACTAACTCTGCATTTCACAGTCTCGCAGCCCCGCGTTACGCAAACACGATGGGCCGAACGGCCTCCTTCTGTGCCGTAAGTTTCTATGATTCCACAAAAGGTTTCTCCTGCTTCCTGTCCAAAACTCTTGGGATTGTTTCCAGTCGTTGAGGGGCCATAGATACAAGATTTAGAACTGGGGGCAGAGGAAACCTTCACACAGAGCTGTGAAGCTGTGCAATTCACCCCCAGGGTTTGGTGGTTGAGGTAGAAACCGTGTCAATATTCAAGATTCAATTGGATTGGTGGATGAAGGAAAAGGGGGTTGAAGGGATATGAGAACAGGTTTGGATAAATGTGCCTCGGTGTATTTGCTTGCGTGTTGTTTAAATGTTGACGCGGACTGGCTGGGCTGAATGGCCTGTTTCTATGACGAAGGGTCACCGACCTGAAAGGTTAACTCTGTTGTTTCTCTCTCCACGGATGCTGTCTGACCTGCTGAGTGTCTCCAGCATTTTCTCTCTTTATTTCAGATTTCCAGCATCCGCAGTATTTTGCTTTTGTGTGGCCTGTTTCTATGTGGTGACGTCTCTGTATTTCCATGTGTTCCCCAAAAAATGTTTATCATAAGAACTGAATAACTTCATAGAAATTCAAGGGTGGGGGGTGGGGGGGGGGGGGGAAATTAAACCACTCTATTCCGTTTTTTTGGTAAGTTGTGCAGGAAAAGATTGGGTGCTCATTGTTGCTGCAGCCGGGACCGTGGCAAGTGTCAGCTTTTACCTCCAGTCCTGATAACTATCTTTTACGGTCACCCTCATTAATTAGACCCATCGATCAAATGCCCCGCAAGCACTGTGCTTTCCCACTCTCGCCCTCTCCCTCACTCTGAGCACTATCCCAGCTTTACCTTTGGTGAATTCAGGGTAACAGCTTGCTGAGTATCTGGCGGAGCAACCGCTATTTATACTGCCGCGCTTGGAGGACTTTGGAAAAGAAGTGATACAGCAACAGGTCATAAATCATAATGCGCTGAATTATTTTCATCCTCTCCATATCTCTCTTAGGCAGTCCCTCGGAACCGAGGATGACTTGCTTCCACATTAAAAATGAGTTCTCAGGTGACCGATGAGTCCGATGCGGGACCTACAGTCTCTGTCACAGGTGGGGCAGACGGCGGTTGAAGCGGGTGGGTGGGGTGCTTGGGTTGACGTGCGCTGCTTGCGCTTGGCTTCCGCTTGCTCCCGGCGAAGAGACTCGAGGTGTTCGGCGCCTTCCCGGATGTTTCTCCTCCACTGCTGGTCTGTCAACTAATTGTTTTTGTTCAAGGTGTAAGGATAGCAGAAGACAAAGCTCTTGGTGTATAGGAAATAAGGAGGTAGGAAAGCGGATAGAGGCTAAACAGGACAAGAAAGGTAAAAGAAGAATTAAGGATGTGGGAAGGCAAACAGAAAGGAAAAGTTACCGTACCAAGGAGATCCAAACTAAGGTGTACCTACATCAATGCACTGAGCGTAAGAAGCAAAATTGAGGAACTAGAGTCCTTGATTAAAATAGAAAACTCCAATTTAACAGTGACTTAAAGAAATGTCCCAAGGCACTTCACTAATAGGCATAAAGAAATAGATGCCAAGCCAGGAGAGGAGAAATTGGGGAGGTGTGGAGGGTAGGTGGGAGGGTGACCTAATGTGTAAACGAGATCTCTGTAACCTCCTCCAGCCTTAACGACCCCCACCCCAAACTCTCCACTCCTCTGTCTCTGGCTCTTGTGCCTCCTCCCTCCCACTGCCCCACTACTGGCCAGAGGATAGGAAGGGGCAGAACTATCTGTAGCTGAAGGAGACAAGCTTGTACTGGAGAGGGGCAGAAGAACGGGGACACTAAATAAGTGCTCTGCTTCAGTTTTTGGAGGAGGTGGATCTTGGGACTGTGGCACCACCAGTCGTAGGTGTAGAAGAATAAAGTGAAGGCTATTATTCAGAGAGAAATGGTGCTGAAGAAGTTGTTCAAACTTGAGCTAAACAACTCGCCTGGACCGGGTTCAAGTTTACAGCATAGAAGGAGGCCATTGGAACCATTGTGCCTGCGCCGGCTCTTTGCTAGAGCAATCCGTAACTAATCCCAATGCTTCACTCTCTTCCCCGTAGCCTTGTGTTCAATTATTTATCCAATTTTCCTTTAAAAGTTGCAGTTGTCGCTGCCTCAACTGCTCCCTGTGACAAAGCACTCCATGCTGCAACAACTTTGCGTAAATACATTTCTCCTAATAGCACTCACTGCACTATTTAAAATTATGGCCCCTTGTCGCTGACTCCTCCTCAGTCAGCGGAAGTAGTCTTTCCTGCTCCTATCAAAACCTTTCATAGCTTCAAAAATCTCCTCTTGGCCTTCTCTGCCCCAGTGGAAATTGTCTGAGGATTTCAAGTTTCTCCTCATAACTAAACTTTCTCATCCCTGCCATTATCTTGGCGAGTCCAGTGTATGCTCTCTCTGGTTTTTAATCTCCTTTCTATAATGGGCTACCCAAAACTGCACACACTACGCTAACTGGCATAACCAGTATTTTGTACCAAATTTATCATCACTTCTGTACTCTTGAATTCTGTGGCCCTATTTAGAAGACCCAAATTGGGCTTAACCTTTTTCATGGCTTCATCGACCTGCACTCGCACTTTTGAACCCCAAGCTCAGTTCATCCACATCCTTCAGTTTTCATAAGCATTCCTCATTTTCATCCCTCAATGTATCATCTCGCACTTAAATCCACGTTAAATTCCATCTCCCACCTGTCTGCACATTCCATTAACCTGCTTTTGTCTTTCTGGCCTTCTAACAGTCCTCATTTGTTCACCCCCTGACCTCTTTTTTTTGCGTTGTCAACAAATTTTGAGATTGCGTTCCTTAAACCAAGTCAAAATCATCCGTATATGCCCAGAACGGAAGCTGCCCCAACATTGACCCTGGGATACACCACTTCCAACATTTCTCCAGTCCGAGCAACACCCATTTATTATACTTGTGTTTCCTGCCAGTCAGCCAACTTTCTATCCATGCTGCTACATTTGCTCTTGTACCATATCCCCGAATTTTTCTAACAAAACCTTTGTGAAACACCTTAGGCAGTTCCCTCTCTAAACCCATATACAGTGCATCTACTGCATTCCCTTTATCTAGCCATTCAATCGCTTCTTCAAAAAATTCTATTAAATTTGTCAAGCGAAACCTGTTTTTAACAAATCTGTGCTGGCTGTCCTTGATTAACCCATGAATTTCTAAATGCCCACTGATTTTATCTCGACTTATAGATTCCTGCCCACAATTGACATTAAACCAACTAATCTAGCTACCTAGTTTATCCTTTGTTCTTTTTTTTGAACAAAGATGTTACATTGGTTGCTCTCCAGTCCCACAGCACAATTCTCACTGTTGAGAAGGATTGTAAAGTTGTGGCCAGAGCCTCTGCTATCTCTCTCTCCCTGACTTCTTTACAGCAGCTTAGAATGCAATCTAACAAGGCCCCGTGATTTATCCACCCTTGTGTTCTGCTAATTGCTTCAGAACTAATATTCCCTTGCTAGATTTATCTCTAGCCATTGTTCTGTATCCTCGTCCAGTACACCTACATTCTCACTTCCACCATCGTTTGGGGAGGGGGGAAAAATGCAAAATTATCTATTTAACATCTCTGTACTGTTTCAATCTCATATTTCAAGATTTCCAATTAATGATCTGTTTGCTGATTTTTCTGACCAGTTAATTTGGGCCAGATCCCCCTTTTATCTTGTTTAAATTTTGCCTTTTTCCAGTCCAGCGGCCTTATCTTTGACTCTTCGAAATTTTCTATTCTTAAATTGAACCTAATTATGTTGTGACCACTATTTCGCAATTGTTCTCCTACTCTCATTTTATTTATTTGCTCCACATCTCGCAGAACTAAATGAAGCAATAATTCTTTCCTGTTTTAACTAGAAACATAATGATCTAGGAAGCGGTCCTGGGCGAATTCTATATGTTTTCCTTACTTTGATGTGTTACCTTTATTCCATTCTCTCTGAGAATAGTTAAAATCGTCTAATATTATCATTCTCTTCTTGTAAATCTCTGTGACCTGTCCGCAGGTCTTCCCCCTCTATTTGATCGTCACTGATTGACCTATAATGTACATTAAGAATTAAAAACAGAAAATGCTGGAAATACTCAGCAGGTCAGGCAGCATCTGTGGAGAGAGAAAGAAACAGAGTTAATGTTTCAGGTCGAACGTTAACTCTGTTTCTCTCTCTCCACAGATGCTGCCTGACCTGCTGAGTATTTCCAGCATTTTCTGTTTTCATTTCAGATTTCCAGCATCTGCAGTATTTTGCTTTTTTTTTACATTAAGAATTATATTGTTTCCCTTGCTATTTCTTAACTGTCTATATGGATTCTGTCTTAACGCAATTATGTGTTAGTGCTGTGATAGAATCCTTCACTGCCACCCCATCCAACTGCAACAGTGTTTTTACTTTCTTCTTTCCCTCTTTATTTCCTTTTTCTCTCTCTTTCTCCTCTGATATTTTCTCACTGATAATATTTTCTAACTACAGGAAACTCTTTATTAACCGGCACCGACGGGACCGGCGTGGTGCCGGTTAATCAAAAAGTCCAGATAACGGAGAGTTATATCTCCCAACGTACGAGAGCCCCGTACACATTGACATGCGCCTGCATTCGGAGCTCCGTCTCCCCGGGGACCGCCAGCTGACCATCTGTCGTGTCCGCTGCCTACCCGGGCTGCACATTCCCCTCCCAATCTACACGCTCCGATACAAGGCAAATGCCTCGGGGGGTTTTTTTAAGTTAATTTTAAACGAGAGATGAAGGAAAACGCCGGTTACCTACTCAAGAATTTTGCCGGTTAAGAGAGATTTCCGGATATTTGGGTGCCGGTTAATAAAGAGTTTCCTGTATTTCTTTGAGCTAAGCCTTCTACTTCTATTCCAACAATTTATCAATCCTGCTCTCTCTCTCTCTGTCAAATTGAGTGCGGAACTTGGCTATCAGTTTCTGCTCTATGATTTTGCGCTGTCGTGTATCTCGAAGCCAGGGGCATTCAGCCTCGGATCTGCGGGTAAGCGTTCTCCAAGGCGGCCTTCGAGATACACGACAGCGCAAAATCATAGAGCAGAAACTGATAGCCAAGTTCCGCACTCATGAGGATGGCCTCAATCGCGATATCGGGTTCATGTCACGATACAGAACGTGACTTGACATCATGGCCGGTCTTCCCAGGTGGTTTTTTTGGGTTTTTTTTTGTGTTTTTTTTTTTAAAAAGGCTAACACAAGAGCACAAATTGACAGGATATGCAGCCAGCAGGTGGTTTGACACGTTGGACCCCCTGGGACACATCTCATTGTCTTGGCTGTGCTCTTTGTTGTAGCGAATAATGTGAATAGATTTTGTCTGGGTTTAAATTGTGAATTCTGGGAGATTCTCTCATTGCTAACTTACCTGACGAAGGAGCGACAGCTCCGAAAGCTTGAGTTTAAATCCTTCCTTATTGTTCTATTTACCCTCGCCGCAAGGATATTGGTGCCACTTTGATTTAGGTGAACGCTGTCCCTTTGGTAAAGCCTCCCCTAGTTCAGGAACTTGCTCTAGTGCCCCAAGAATGAGAAATCTTCCCTCCTGCAGTGTTGAGCTTGCGAATGTTCCTCTCAATCTGTCCAGTACATGGCGCATGAAGCAATCCAGAGATTACCACCCATGAGGTCTTATTTTTCAATCTAGTGCCTAACTCCTCTGCAAGACCGCCAATGTACTTATTCTTTGTCATTGGTTACAACATTGACAGCGATGTTTAGCTGCCCTCCCTCCCTTTACAGTCATCCCACCCATTCCGTAATGTCCTTCACCCTGGCATCAGGGAGACAACATACCATTTCGGGACTCCCGGTCATAACTGCAAAATAGGCTAGCTATACCCCTGACTATAGAATTTCCCTTACAACTGTAATTTGGAAGAATGAGCAACGAGGACATTCTGTGCAATTGTATGTTGGCCTTCATTGCAAGAGGATTTGAGTACAGGAGCAAGGATGTCTTACTACAGTTATACAGGGCCTTGGTAAGACCATACCTGGAGTACTGTGTGCAGTTTTGGTTTTACCTAAGAAAGGATATACTTGCCATAGAGGGAGTGCAGCGAAGGTTCACCAGACTGATTCCTGGGATGGCAGGACTGTCGTATGAGGAGAGATTGGGTCGACTAGGCCTGTATTCACTAGAGTTTAGAAGAATGAGAAGGGATCTCATTGAAACGTATAAAATTCTGACAGGGCAAGACAGACTGGATGCAGGGAGGATGTTTCCCCTGGCTGGGGAGTCTAGAACGAGGGGTCACAGTCTCAGGATACGGGGTAGGACATTTAGGACTGAGATGAGGAGAAATTTCTTCACTCAGAGGGTGGTGAACCTGTGGAATTCTCTTCCACAGAAGGCTGTGGAGGCCAAGTCACTGAATATATTTAAGAAGGAGATAGATAGATTTCTAGACGCAAAAGGCATCAAGGGGTATGTGGAGAGAGCGGGAATATGGTATTGAGATAGAGGATCAGCCATGATCATATTGAATGGCGGAGCAGGCTCGAAGGGCCGAATGGCCTACTCCTGCTACTATTTTTCTATGTTTCTATGCTACCCTCTGTGCTTTCTCCAAAGGCTCGTGTGGAGCATAAACGCCAGCATCGACCAGTTGGGCCGAATGGCCTGTTTCGGTGTTGTAGTCTTTTTGTTGTAGCCTCATCAGCTGAGGGAGGACGGTAGGTGCTAATCACTGGAGGTTTCCCTTGCCCATGTTTATCTTGAAGCCCTGAGACTTCATGGGGTCCGGAGTCAATGTTGAGGACGTCCAGGGCCACTCTTTCCCCCCCTCCCCCACCCCAAACTGTATAGCGCTGTGCCCCGCCCTGTGGTGGCTCTGCCCTGCCGGCAGGGGCAGGACTACGCAAGGGTTGGTGATGGGGGGAAGTCTAGGAAATTGTCTGAACGGTATAATTCTGTGAGTATGACTATGTCAGGCTGTTGCTTGACTAGTCTGTGGGACAGCTCTCCCAATTTTGGCACCAGTCCCCAGATGTTAGTGAGGAGGATTTTGCAGGGTCGACTGGGCTGGGTGGACCTTCGTCGTGTCCTGAATCGACACCTAGCTCACAGCCGAGTGGCCCGTCTGGTTTTCTCCTTCTTTGTAGTAGTAGTAGTGGTTTGCTATAACTGAGTGGCTTTGTAGACCACTGCATCGGGCAGTTAAGAGTCAACCACGTTGGTTGATAGTGATTAAGGTATTATGCAATTTTCCCAGCCCAGAGTCATTTATTTTGTCTTCAGAATTAAAGATTGCCTATAAACTACGAGCAGCCAGTTTGAAAGGGCGATGGTCAGTGTTCCCTTTAAACCGCGCAGCGTTCTGCAGCTCCCGTGCAGCCGGCTCACCGGCTTTTAAATAGGAAAAAACCGCACTCGCGCGATATTAAAAAAAAAAATTTAAAGGGAACATTGGCACTAGGCTATCATCCTGAAAAGCCTTCCAAAGAAAACAGCCTAATTAAAACAGGAGATAAAAATGTGGGTTCAGGATTCATGCCCAAGGTGCTCAACCAGGGCCTTTGTCTGATGTGGATGATTTAAAACCCTGGTGCCCATGCACTTTGTGCTCGTAGAATGAATGTTTTGCACTCGAGCAAGTACTGGGCAGCAGAACACTTGAATATTGCTGCATGTTCCAAGACAATAGGTGCTTGTGGACGATTCTGGGTATATCAGAATGATTAATGCCACTGCACATAGCTGCATTAATAATTCACTGTGCGTCAGATAATCTTCAAGGCAGCATTTTACACACCTGTGCTTTTGTTGGCTGAACAAAATCTGAAGTTAACAGTCCAGTCCAAACTTTATTTGCAAAGGAGCAGTGCTCATTACAAACAGCTGCTGGAGTGCTGAAATACAGAAAAGAAAGACTTGCATTTATATAGCGCCTTTCACGACCTCAGGACGTCCCCAAAGCGCTTTACAGCCAATGAAGTACTTTTTGAAGTGTAGTCACTGTTGTAATGGAGGAAACGCGGCACCCAATTTGCGCACAGCAAGCTCCCACAAACAGCAATGTGACAATGACCAGATCATCTGTTTTTGTGATGTTGATTGAAGGATAAATATTGGCCAGGACACCGGGGAGAACTCCCTGCTCTTCTTCGGAATAGTGCCATGGGATCTTTTACGTCCACCTGAGAGAGCAGGCGGGGCCTCGGTTTAACGTCTCATCCGAAAGACGGCACCTCCGACAATGCAGCACTCCCTCAGCGCTGCACTGGGAGTGTCAGCCTTTTGGGGATTCTAAGTAATCAATATTCCATAAGGTGAAACTCAAATGAGTGCCGGTACTAACAATAGGTTGACTCAGCATTTTTGGAGGAATTACTAATTCACTTGCATCATTTGGCTATTGAACACTGTTGGGAGCAGAGGTTAGTGATGATCTCAATGAGAGGCGGGCGTACGAATGAGGCAGTATCACTTCCAGGGGTTTCAAAATGTATAAAATGATGTGAAGATCTTAAAAACTGCGACTAAATAGCCGTAACTGACTCTGCATGCTCTTGTAACAGGACTTGTTTGACTTTGGACTTCTCTGTCAATCTTCCAGCTCAGACTCCATTTGCAAGCCGGTAGGGATATGCCAATCAAATCATAAAAGAGGAACTGCAAAAAAACTACAAAATGGATCCATTATTTTGTGTAATGTAACAGTGCTCTGCAGCTTGCCGTTTGATCACTTGAGCAGACGGTCGGTCAGCCAAGTCTAAAACTTTTAAGCGCATTAATAACTGAGTAGCCAAAGCAACAGTTTAAAGTTGTCTCGTACCTTCAGGTCCCACTTTTGCTGCCGAAGCTGTCATTTGGACAGATGTAATGACTAACCTCAAAAATAAAAAATAGGTTGCTATGACCACCAAAACCATTAAAGGAACCCGGTTATAAATGGGCTTTCGATTTTTTGCCTAGCGCTGGCTTTCCGATGTTTTTTTGACGTGTCGCGGCAACATTGCTCCGTGGTATGGAGTGTAATCGAGCTGGTGTTTGTGTTTATGGTCCTCCACTCTGTTGAGTTTCTGATCTTAATCATGCTGTCATGGATAGGTGTTGAGCAGAAGCCAAGGGCTTACACACTGAGAAGAGGGCGAAGGAGGGGTCGCCTTTGGTGACTTTAGTCCATTTCTCAGCCGCCTGGGAACAGCTCAAACCTGCCTTTCCCCCTCTCTCAGGGTATGCGCTGTAACAAGCCTGAAGAAAGTGAGAGGAGGAGGGTAACGCTTTCTTTAAACAGAAGTTTGCTCTTTCAGGTGTATATTTTTTTTTTAAACTTGCCATTATATTTTTCAAAAATAACATAACGTTTTTGATCAAGATATTTTAAAATCATCATCTGTTATTATTACAATTGTGGAAAGTTTCACGGGCTGCAGGGAGTGATGGGGCAGGCCAGGCATTTCTACTAAAAGTGACCGTTCTCGCAAAGCTGTACGCATTCCTGTCCAGGGCCTCACACGGTGACCAGCGGGAGCGTTACATAGAATTTACAGCACAGAAACAGGCTATTCGGCCCAACTGGTCTGTGCTCCACACAAGCCTCCTGCCACCCTAGATGAGAATAGGTGAGTCAAGAATCTTGTTTCGGAGAAGTTTGTCCTGCCAATGTTGTTTTGCTTCTGCCGCCCCCCCCCCCCCCATTTACAGTAGGTCGCTAATATCCGGATGATTTATATCATTCTAAAGTGGCAAAAATGTCGTTGACCCAAGTTAAAATCTGTAGCAATCATGCATACAAATCGTGAGCTGGAAATAAATACAATTTAACAATTGGCTGCTGCCCTTTGTGCCTGTATCTTGTCAACCCTGCCCGCTGTATCTCTAACTGGAGACTCTGTGCTGGGATTCATGCAGTAAGTTTGGTTATTTGAACTTGGAGTCCCAAATACCATCGTGTTCTGGAGAAATATGTTTTTATTTTTCGTTGGTTGTAGTTATAAGTGTTTATGTTCCCCCAATGGTTACATACGGACATACGAACAATGACGGACAGGTGAAGACCCTCTGGTCCAGCGAGCCTGTCCCACACATTTGCGAATCCTAGGTGTGCATTCATGCCAGAGTTCATCTCCCTAGTATTTATGACTTTCGGGTTTGTAAACCAGAGCTACAGGACAATACGTACCCTTCAAATTACCCTTGTAGTTGTACTAGGATACGTGACGAAACCGTCTGCCGGTCTATAACAGTATCTTATAAACAAGAGGGTTTTCAGGCTATTTACAGGAATCCACTCACATGTATTTTATACTTTGTGCCTCACAATATACACTCTCCACCCCACCCGAAACCAGGTGATCTACTGGGAGAGGCGAAAAACCAGGTTAAAAAAATAACAACCCAGGCCAACTGGGGGGAAAAAATCTGGGAAATTCCTCTCCGACCCATCTAGGCGATCGAAACTAGTCCAGGAGATCACGGTGGCATAGTGGTTAGCACTGGTGCCTCACAGCGCCAGAGACTCGGGTTCGAATCTGACCTCGGGTGACTGTCTGTGTGGAGTTTGCATATTCTCCCCGTGTCTGCGTGGGTTTCCTCCGGGTGCTCCGGTTTCCTCCCACAGTCCAAAAATGTGTGGGTTAGGTTGATTTGGCTATGATAAATTGACCCTTAGTGTTAGGGGGGATTAAATATGTGGGGTTATGGGGATAGGATGGGATATGTTAGGGGGAATTAAATACGTGGGGTTACGGGGGTAGGGTGGGATATGTGTACTGTGGGGATTAAAGCAGGGACAGGGTACTGGATTTGGATGATCAGCCATGATCGTATTGAATGGCGGAGCAGGCTCGACGGGCCGAATGGCCTACTCCTGCTCCTAGATTCTATGTTTCTATGTTTCTATGTATCACTCTGGCCCTGAATTCCCTGCAGTACCTTCCTTCTGTAAGAGGTGATCTCCGCCCCAGCTCTCGCTTGAAGGAATTCAGCGAACTAGCACCGCACCAGACGGCAGCCTGTTCCAGAGGTCCACTATTCTCTGGGAGGAGAACCACCTCCTGACATCTAACCTCGATCTGGCCTTACACAACTTAAATTTGTGACCCCTTGGTACTCCCCTAACCTATTTAATTGAAAGTTGTTAAATGTACTGCACGGTGTGCAACTGTTGTTATACAGACCAGGAGAGTGCAAGGGTTCCATCCCTGATCTTTGCTCAGTTTGCTTATCTCAACTGAGGTAGCCTGGGATACTACAATTGGCTTCAAGGGAGATGGTCAACTATATAGCCACTCGTGGCTCCCCCACTGATGCAGCTGGCTAAGGCAGTGAGCAGCTGAACCTTGCTGATCAGAATGAACCAAATTTGACGCCTGGTCTGTACTGAGTTGGTTGATCTCAGCCAAGAGTCCTTCCTTAGCAGTAGGGTCACTTCGATTTGTATGGGAGGGGAGAAATTGGCCCAGGTTCCAGCTCCTGATGGCCATCCAGCAGTCGCTGCTGGGTGTGTGTGTATAAGGAAGTCGGGCGAAGACAGAATTGGTACAGCCTTTCATGTCCCCCCCCCAGCCCCTGTAATTAAATACTATGCACAAAGAATAGACACTTTGTCGAAGTCAATGGAAAGTGCCAAGCACTTGTGGAACCATAGCCCGAGGAAGGAGTCAGACTGCCACTCTTGATCGCTCTCCGGTGACGACGACGACTCCCAGAAACTACCCATGTGTGGCCAGGATCAGGCTTGGCTGCACTCACCTCCACTAATAAATAGCCTTCCTGATACTCACCACCTGGACTCGCGCAAGAAAAATGGCCACTTGAGCGAGATCCGATACCCCAGCATGAGTCAGTGCTTTAAGAGATATAGGTGGAATCCTCTTTAAGGGGTGGGAGAGGCGGGCAGCTAGTGTAAAACAAGTCTGTAGTTACAGCTGGACAGAATAACCCAAGTCCGGAAACCAGCCTGCCAAAGTATTGCAATTGGCTTTTACCCGTAGTTTTGCCAGTTTTCAATTATTAACATGCTGCTTTTGTCTATAATTTTCTTTTAGCGAGCAGACCAGTTTTCTGATTATCATTTTTACCAGAGTGCTTGCCAGGATTTTTTTTTAATATTCTCTTGGTATCATCCATACCATACTATTACCTTATCCCAAAGGAATGAATCTGTGCTAATGAAGCAGGTGCTAATTGACTGGTGAGGGAATTTCCATGTTTTGATAAAATCTGTAAATGGATAGGGAGCGAGTGCTTTTCCCCCCCAAGTGTCAACTAGAACAGTCTAGTTATAACACCGTGCTCTTCCAGACATTAATGTTTTGCGAGAAAAATACTTTCTCTGGAGGGGAAAATAACAAGGAACAAACAAACATTGGATTGAACCTAGTGTTTTATTCTTTAAAAAAAAGACAGACTTGCATTTATATAGCTCCTTTCACGACCTCAGGACGTCCCAAAGCGCTTTGCGGCCAATGAAGTACTTTTGATGTGTAGTCACTGTTGTAATGTAGGAAACACGGCAGCCAATTTGGGCACAGCAAGATCCCACAAACAGCAATGTGATAATGACCAGATATTAAATTCTAGTATTAAATGTTAATTTAAACAATAGTTGGGCTACTAAATTAAACTAGAGCAAAGGTTTGCTAATTCTACTCATTGAATTTGACTGTAGACTCCTGTTGCTGATTACTGGCAGAGTCCCGTGCTGACTTATTTATTTGTATAAATTATGAACTTTATAATTTATGGCACAGATTTGTTTTGCAAGTGCCTTTTCACGAATGGCTAGTATGCTTCTCTGAGGTAAGTGTGATCATAAACATGCTACGCAGCAAATAAATATATTTAATAGATAGCTGGCTGTGAGCTCCAAGGCTGTAATTCAATTGAGCAATTCTGTTGATGCAAACTTAAGATTTTTTAAAAATCTCTGGCAATGGTTTGTTGTTGCATAAACTACTCTGTATTGCTATATATTATGTAGGATATAATGTCTACTATTCCTTGTAATGCACTGCCAGAAAAGCACAGCTGGTGTGTAAATGTACCAATAGCTACATCACACCATATACCTACATCACAGTAACCTGTCTTAACCTTTTTACCTACTTGGTGATACTTCATGGACTGCACAGACCCTGAGGAAAGTTATAATTAAAAACTTAAAATTTGATCAGTGTGTTGTTCAGTGGGTTAACACACCAGTGCGATGTGCTGTAAGGTGCAGACTTGCTCTTCCACTTCTCCAAACAGGATACGGATTGACATTTGGGAAAGGTAGATTGTCTGTCTCCCTGTGCTTTCAACTGGTGAATGCTGTGGGGAGAAACAGGAACTAAAATAAATTCCCACCTTTGTTCTCCCCCACCCATCAAAAGTTTCCTAGCTTGGTGTTTGTCCTAATGGGACGATTAGTCATAGAGTCATAACGGCACAGAAGGAGGCCATTCGGCCCATCGAGTCCGTGCCAGCTCTCTGTAGAGCAATCCAGTCAGTCCCATTCCCCCATTCTCTCCCCATAGCCCTGCAAGTTTATTTCCCTCAAGTGCCTATCCAGTCTCCCCTTGAAAACATTGAATGTCTCCGCTTCCACCACTTCCGTCGGCAGCGAGTTCCAGGTCATCACCACTCGCTGCGTAAAAATGTTTTTCCACACATCCCCCCTGTATCTCTTGCCCAAAACCTTAAATCTGTGTCCCCTAGTCCTTGTACCATCAACTAGTGGGAACAGCCTTTCCCCGTCTAGCCTATCCAAACCCATCATAATCTTGTACACCTCTATCAAATCACCCCTCGACCTCCTTTGCTCTAATGAAAACAAATCCAGATTAGGATTTCTTCCGTCTACCACCCTCCATAATCTTGAGGTCATCCAAAACTCTGCTGCCCGTATCCTAACTCGCACCAAGTCCCGTTCACCCCTGTGCTCGCTGACCTACATTGGCTCCTGGTTGAGCCTCTATTTTAAAATTATCGTCCTTGTTTTCAAATCCCTCCATGGCTTCGCCCCACCCTATCTCTGTAGCCTCTGAGATCTCCGCGCTCCTCCAATTCTGGCCTCTTGCGCATCCCCGATTTTAATCGCTCCACTATTGGCGGCCGTGCCTTCGGCTGCCGAGGCCCAAAGCTCTGGAATTCCCTCCCTGAACCTCTCCGCCTCTCTCTCCTCCTTTAAGACGCTCCTTAAAACCTACCTCTTTGACCAAGCTTTTGGTCACCTGTCCTGATATCTCCTTGTGTGGCCTCGGTGTCCAATTCTGTTTTATAACACTCCTGTGAAGCGCCTTGGGATGTTTTACCTCGTTAAAGGTGCTATATAAATGCAGTTGTTGTTAATTACATAAAACAGTCTGTGTTTGCACAGGTCATTGGAGTGTTTGAAAGCGTTCTGTCAGTTTATGGTGTCTGCACAGGCAGCTGAGGTTGTCTGGTGTACCGTAATCCAAAAAAGGTCTATCGATAGGTTAATAAACACTTACTTTACCTGCTGCCAATGAGACGTGTTGAGAAACTGATGCAGCCCTGAGTACAATGTGCTAGTTTTTTTCTGTTTTGGTCTAATAGAGATGAAAATTGGATGAAGTCAAATTGTACCTCCTTGGTTCTTAACCAATTGCTGTTCACGACAGCGACTTGCGCCTTTAAAGTAGTAAAACATCCCAAGGCGCTTTAACGTAGAACGCTTCCGGCTAAGAAATACTGAGGCTGCCAGTTGTTTAAAAGCATGTGCGGTCCAAGCCTTGTAAACCACATCTTTGACCTCATTTCATGGGGCGCTTCTTAGAAGCCAGAAGTTTCAGGTGTGCACTCTGCTGTGGAAGGGGGGGCCTCGTGGGTCTTTACAGCCGGGGGCCTGTTTCTTGCTTGTGTTTTTTCTGTTTGGCTTGTTCGAGCTAAATTTGCACTGCAGGAGTCGAGGAAAACAAAAAAAAGTCGTTGTCAGCAAACACGCAGACTTGGCTGCTCTGTTCCCATGTGTGTGCGTTTCTGAAGTGAACCGTCCCCCCCCCCCCCCACCCCCAAAGATTTCTCCTGTTTGCGTCTGCTAGAAAAAAAATCAGAAAAAAACTTAACGAGCCAGCGTTTATAAATAGCATTACTCTCGATTTCGATAGGTGTGTTTTGAAAGGCAGTGGACAGACTACTGGTATTAACAAAACAACTCTTCAAATAAAATGTTGATTTCTTGGTGAGCAGTTTATATGATCACATTGAGACTTTTTAAACATTTTCACTTGGAGTGGGCATGAAGTAACCGAGAGAAGGGTTCTAAATTGTAAGAGCAAGTTTGGATCCATTTTTTTAAGCCTCGTATCAGGACTGTGTTACCAAATATACATCTTTATATGGAGTATTTGAGCCCAACTGTTTGCATGGTTAAAGTTGGGCTGACTTATATTCGACCTTCCTGTCTCCAGCCATGTCTATTGAGCATCTTCCACCCTCCCTAAACTTCAGCTGATCCGAACCCGCAACAAGTCCCGCTCACCCATCACCCCTGTGCTCGCCGATCTACATTGGCTCCCCGGTCTAGCAATGCCTCAAATTTAAAATTCTCATCCTTGCGTGCAAATCCCTCCGTGGCCTCGTCCCTCCCTATCTCTGTAACCTCCTCCAGCTCTCCGAGATCTCCGCGCTCCTCCAATTCTGGTCTCTTGCGCATCCCCGATTTTGATGGTTCCACCATCGGCGGCCGTGCCTTCAGCAGCCCAGGCCCCAAAATCTGGAACTCCCTCCCTAAACCTCTCCGCCTCTCTCGCCTCCTTTTGAAACCCTCCTGTTTGACCAAACTTTTGGTCATCTTCCCCAATATCTCCTGATGTGGCTCGGTGTCAAAGTTTATCTGTTTGAGTTGGGATGCTGTGGTTGTTCATTCATTCATTTCATTTATAGGAGCAGATCTGTACACAAAAGAAAATGTAAATCTGGAACTCCTCCAAAAAGCTGTTGAAGCAAGATCCATTGAAAGTTGCAAAACTGAGATTGCAAGATTTATAGGAGCTGACCAGAAAGGTGGATTATGGGTTTGTGATGGGAGTGATGACATTTGGAGACTATCTCTATATCATTGGATGATATTGAGAAGATATAAGGTCTGATGTGTTGCATGTTTCCAAAAAAAGAAAGACTTGCATTTATATAACGCCTTTCACAACCACCGGTGTAGTCACTGTTGTAATGTGGGAAACGCGGCAGCCAATTTGCGCACAGCAAGCTCCCACAAATAGCAACGTGATAATGACCAGATCATCTGTTTTAGTGATGTTGATTGAGGGATAAATATTGGCCAGGACACCGGGGGATAACTTCCCCTGCTCTTCTTCGAAATAGTGCCATGGGATCTTTTACGTCCACCTGAGAGAGCAGACGGGGCCTCGGTAAGACGGCGCCTCTGACAGTGCAGCACTCCCTCAGCACTGCACTGGAGTGTCAGCCTAGATTTATGTGCTCAAGTCCCTGGAGTGGGACTTGAACCCACAACCTTCTGACATAAAAACAGACTGTAAAAGCTTCTATAGGTACGTAAAAAGGAAAAGATTAACGAAAGTAAACGTGCGTCCCTTACAGGCTGAGACAGGAGAAATTATAATGGGGAATAAGGAAATGGAAGAAGGCGCAAAAAACCTCCCGGAAATAGTGGAGAACCAAAGGTTTAGCGAGAATGAGGAACTGAAAGAAATTAGTATTAGTAAAAAAATAGTACTGGATAAATTAATGGAACTGAAGCCGATAACTCCCCTAGGCCTGATGGCCTACATCCTAGGGTTTTGAAAGAGGTGGCTATAGAGATAGTGGATGCATTGGTTGTCATCTTCCAAAATTCCATTGATTCTAGAACAGTTCGTGCGGATTGGAAGGTAGCAAATATAACCCCACAATTTAAGAAAGGAGGGAGAGAGAAAGCGTGGAACTAAACACCAGTTAGCCTGACATCAGTAGGAGGGAAAATGCTAGAATCTATTATTAAGGACGTGGTAACAGGGCACTTAGAAAATGATATTAGGATTGGGCAGAGTCAACACGGATTTATGAAAGGGAAATCATGTTTGACGAATCTGTTAGGGTTTTTTGAGGTTGTAACTAGCAGAATAGATGAGTGGGAACCAGTGGATGTGGTGTATTAGGATTTTCAGAAGGCATTCGATAAGGTGCCACATAAGAGGTTATTAAACAAAATTATGGCTCATGGGATTGGGGGTAATATATTAGCATGGATTGAGGATTGGTTAACGGACAGAAAGCAGAGAGTAGAAATAAATGGGTCATTTTCAGGATGGCAGGCTGTAACTAGTGGAGTGCCATAAGGATCAGTGCTTAGGCCTCATTTATTTACAATCTATATCAATGACTTAGATGAGGGGACCAAGTGTAATACAGGAAACTTTCGTTTATCCGGCACCCAAATATCCGGAATTCTCGCTTAACCGGCAAAAATCAGGTAAGTTTTATTATACAGACAAGACCCCGATTCTGACCTTTCGCCCCCACGAAAGGGGGGTCAACGTTCTTCCGACTCGGACCTGTCGCCGCCACGGAGGAAAAAGCCGGAGTCTCGTTTACTTTCCCTCTCTGGGTCCCAATTGTTAAGCCTGTGGCCGTGTACGGGGCTCTCGTACCTTGGTAAGTATACCTCTCTGTAATCCGGCACTTTCGATCAACCGGCACCACGCCGGTCCCATCGGTGCCGGATAAACGAAAGTTTCCTGTATATCCAAGTTTGCTGACAATACAAAGCTAGGTGGGAAAGTAAGTGTGAGGAGAACACAAAGAGGCTGCAAAAGGGATATAGACAGGTGAAGTGATTGGACAAGAAGGTGGCCGATGGAGCATATGTGGGGAAGTGAGAAATTATCCACTTTGGTAGAAAGAATGCAAAAGCAGAATATTTTGTGAGGAGGATGCAAGGAGGCTTCAAGGGGATATTGACAGGCTAAGTGAGTGGGCAAGAACATGGCAAATGGAATATAATGTGGAGAAATGTGAAGTTATCCACTTTGGTAGGAAAAATAGAAAAGCAGAGTATTTTTTAAATGGTGAGAGACTGGGAAATAAATGTTGGTGTTCAGAGGGACCTGGGTGTCCTTGTACACGAATCACTGAAAGTTAACATGCAGGTACAGCAAGCAATTAGGAAAGCAAATGGTATGTTAGCCTTTATTACAAGAGGATTTGAGTATAAGAATAAAGATGTCTTACTGCAATTATACAGGGCCCTGGTGAGACCACACCTGGAGTACTGTGTACACTTCTGGTCTCCTTACCTAAGGAAGGATCTACTTGCCATAGAGGGAGTGCAACGAAGGTTCACCAGACTGGTTCCTGGGATGGTGAGGGAGTGTCCTATGAGGAGAGATTGAGTAGACTAAGCCTATATTCTCTAGAGTTTAGAAGAATGAGAGGTGATCTCATTGAAACATACAAAATTCTTACAGGGCTTGACGGGGTAGATGCAGGGAGGATGTTTCCCCTGGCTGGCGAGTCTAGAACACGGGGTCACAGTCTCAGAATAAGGGGTCGGCCATTTAGGACTGAGATGAGGAGAAATTTCTTCACACAGAGGGTCGTGAATCTTTGGAATTCTATACCCCAGAGGGCTGTGGAGGCTCAGTCGTTGAGTATACTCAAGACAGAGATCGATAGATTTTTGGATATTAAGCGTATCAAGGGATATGGGGATAGAGCAGGAAAGTGGAGATGAGGTAGAAGATCAGCCATGATCTTATTGAATGGCGGAGCAGGCTCCAGGGGCTGAATAGCCGACTCCTGCTCCTGTTTCTTCTGTTTTTCTGACTCGGAGGCGAGTGTGCTACCCACTGAGCCACAGCCAAAGGCTGAAAATGGGATTATTTTCTCTCACCTACTGGTCCAAGTTATATTTATGTCACTTCAACAGTACTTTTAGGACTAAAAATGTTCACTGATCTGGGACCAACCGTGTGGAGTAAGGATGGATCTTTGTGATTATGGAGGGGTTACAGCAATAGTAGTCCAGAACACCACATGGATTTGGAACACAATCTGTCCAAGAATGAGCTTCTGATGCGCAGGGGGACTCTGGGTAAGGTCGATAACCATTGAGTCCAAAACACTGGTGAAAAGTGAATTGTATGAGATCCAGTTGAAATCGCGGGGAAGGGGGAGGGAGAAGGGGGAGGGGAGGAAGCACGGCGAGGGGGAGAGAAGTGCTGGGAGGGGGAAGGTAAGTAAAGGAAAATAAAACCCGAGGGTCCCGGGCTTCTTCATGGAGCTTCTTCAGTTTGATGGAGCGCGTGTTGTTCTCGTGGGGGGGTGGGGGGAAGTGATCCACGGGCCACGGTGTGATTGACGTGAGCTTCCCAACAATACCGAGCGAGCGGGCAACGGCTGGAGGACCGAGGCGGTGGTGGATCCTCCAACCAATTGGGGTGCCTGAGTGGCGGGACTTGCACTTCTTGGGACCTTCCTGAGTCTGTTCCAACTGACCGCGGCTTAAGTGGCCTGTTCTGGTACACAAGCTTGGTTACCACTCCAGGAAATGGGATTATTTTGACTCGCCTCTTGAACTCCTCATCAACTCTGTCTAATTCGGGGAATTTAGTTCATCTGTGACCAGACTATAACCACAAGGCCGTCCTATCACACCTATACGGCCGTGGTGATCGCACCTATACGGCCGTGGTGATCACACCTATACGGCCGTGGTGATCACACCTATACGGCCGTGAGATTATTATTATTGCATTCATACCCAGAAAATGGGCTTAGATTAGATGGGGCTCGATGGCTGGCGCGGACACGATGGGCCGAAGGGCCTCTTTCTGTGCTGTATAAATCTATGACTATATTTTACTTGTCTGGCACTTCATTCCGTGACACGGGTACAGGGGCTCAGTAATGTTTCATTCATCAGAAAAAGACAAAGTACAACAACACACTGGTCAGCTTATCAGGATCTCATCATATTTATGGGGCCATAAATATAAGATAGTCACTAATAAATCCAGGAGGGAATTTAGGAGAAATTTCTTTATCAAGAAAGTGGTGAGAATATGGAACCCGTGACCACAAGGAGTAGTTGAAGCGAATAGCATAGAAGGGAAAACTAGATAAACACATGAGGGAGAAAAGAATAGAAGGACATGCTGATAGGGCTAGATGAAGTAGGGTAGCTGGAGGCTCACGTGGAGCATAAACACCGGCACGGACCCGTTGGGCCGAATGGCCTGTTTGTGTGCTGTAAATTCTATGTATTTGTAAAGCTAGAGTATAACATGAAACGTGGAGGACGCTTTTTTAAAAATTCAAATGTTAAAATGGAGGTATGCACTACAGGTTAGGAAGGTCCCAACATCCATCCCCGAGTTAGGTGAGGTCAGCCAGGAAGATGGGTCACTGCAAATTGGGCGTTGGGCGCTGTCCTGGGACGAGGGAGACAAACACCAGGCAGGGTTCCTGCTCTAAACCCGATCCAGTCACCCATTGCTGGGAAGTGCATTGTGTGGCTGCCAGGTGTCAAATGAAAAGACGGTCATTGGCGAACGGTTCTAGAGGGCTGCCCGTGCAACTGTTAATTCTGGCAAGAGCCGCTGCTCCCAAAGAGATACGGAGGAAATTGGGAGAGAAGTATTTGGGAGTATGATGCATACTGATATCCTGCTTTATCACGTGGCTATAAATTTCAACACGTCTCCAGAGTATCAGTTCTTGAATTTCCCTAGCATTATCAGCATATTTTGCATGAGAAGAGATTCAATTGTACTGCAGTACTTCCAGAAGTATATTCATGTACAGTAAACTCTTTCATATCCGCCACCTACGGGACCAGGATGGTGCCGGTTGATGAAAAATTCCGGATAACAGAGAGGTAGGCAATTTTTAACGAAAAAAATAAAAAAAACACTGACTAACTTGGCCACTGCGGGAAACTCGGACTCGGAAAAACGAAAAATGGATGGATTCGGCAAGATTACCAGTTATCTATTTTGCCAGTTATTAAAGAATTCCGGATGATTAAGTGCCATTTAAACAAGAGTTTACTGTACTTCCCAATCACTCTTCATGAGTAAGATACTTCACACTGTTGTCCTCCATGGTTATCAATGGATTCAGTGACAAATGAGTTTTTTGATGAGGGAACAGAGAGGGTTGATGAGGGCAATGCGGTGGACATGGTGTACATGGACTTCCAAAAGGTGTTTGATAAAGTGCCACATAATAGGCTTGCCAGCAAAGTTGAAGCCCATGGAATAAAAGGGACAGTGGCAGCATGGATACGAAATTGGCTAAATGACAGGAAACAGAGAGTAGTGGTTTTTCGGACTGGAGGAAGGTATACAGTGGTATTCCCCAGGGTACTAGGACCACTGCTTTTCTTGATATAAATGACTTGGACTTGGGAGTACGGGGCACAATTTCAAAATTTGCATATACATAAGACCACAAGACGTAGGAGCAGGAGTAGACCATTTGGCCCCTCAAGCCTGCTCCGCCATTCAATAAGATCATGGCTGATCTGATCTTGGCCTCAACTCCACTTCCCTGCCCGCTCCCCATAACCCTTGACTCCCTTACCTTTCAAAAATCTGTCTATCTCCACCTTAAATATGTTCAATGACCCAGCCTCCACAGCTCTCTGGGGAAGAGAATTCCAAAGATTCACGACCCTCTGAGAGAAGAAATTTCTCCTCATTTCCAATTTAAGTGGGTGCCCCCTTATTCTGAAATTATGTCCTCTAGTTCTAGATTCCCCCACGAGGGGAAACATCCTCTCTGCATCTACCCTGTCAAGCCCCCTCAGAATCTTGTATGTTTCAATAAGATCCCCTCTCATTCTTCTAAACTCCAATGAGTATAGGCCCAACCTGCTCAACCTTTCTTCATAAGACAACCCCTTCATCTCCGGAATCAACCTCGTGAACCTTCTCTGAACTGCCTCCAATGCAAGCATATCCTTCCTTAAATAAGGAGACCAAAACTGTACGCAGTACTCCAGGTGTGGTCTCACCAAAGCCCTGTACAGTTGTAACAGGACTTCCCTACTTTTATACTCCATTCCCTTTGCAATAAAGGCCAACATTCCATTTGCCTTCCTAATTACTTGCTGTACCTGCATGCTAACTTTTTGTGATTCATGTACAAGGACTCCCAGATCCCTCTGTACCTCAGCATTTTGTAATCTCTCCCCCATTTAAATAATAATTTGCTTTTTTATTTTTCCTACCAAAGTGGATAACCTTGCATTTTCCCACATTAAACTCCATCTGCCAGATTTTTGCCCACTCACTTAGCCTATCTATATCCCTTGGAGATTCTTTGCGTCCTCCACACAATTTGCTTTCCCACCTATCTTTGTATCATCAGCAAATTTGGCTACGTTACCCTTCATCCAAGTCATTAATATAGATTGTAAATAGTTGAGGCCCCAGCACTGATCCCTGCGGCACCCCACTAGTTACAGCCTGCCAACCTGAAAATGACCCATTTATCCCGACTCTCTGTTTTCTGTTAGTTAGCCAATCCTCTATCCGTGCGAATATATTACCCCCAACCCCGTGAGCTCTTATCTTGTGCAGTAACCTTTTATGTGGCACCTTATCGAATGCCTTCTGGAAATCCAAATACACGAAATCTACTGGTTCCCCTTTATCCACCCTGCTCGTTACATCCTGAAAGAACTCCAGCAAATTTGTCAAACATGATTTCCCTTTCATAAAACCATGCTGACTCTGCTTGACTATATTATGATTTTCTAAATGCCTGCTACCACTTCCTTAAAGATGGACTCCAGCATTTTCCCAATGACAGATATTCCCAATTACAGAAGTAATCACTGTACTTCCCAAGCACTCTTCATGAGTAAGATTCTTTACACTATTGTCCTCCATGGTCATCAATGGATTCAGTGACAAATGAGTTTTTTGATGAGGTAACAGAGAGGGTTGATGAGGGCAATGCGGTCGATGTGGTGTACATGGACTTCCAAAAGGTGTTTGATAAAGTGCCACATAATAGGCTTGCCAGCAAAGTTGAAGCCCATGGAATAAAAGGGACAGTGGCAGCATGGATACAAAATTGGCTAAATGACAGGAAACAGAGTGTAGTGGTGAACGGTTGTTCTTCGGACTGGAGGAAGGTATACAGTGCTGTTCCCCAGGGTACTAGGACCACTGCTTTTCTTGATATAAATGACTTGGACTTGGGAGTACGGGGCACAATTTCAAAATTTGCAGATGACACAAAACTTGGAAGTATTGTGAGGAGGATCGTGATAGACTTCAAGAGGACATAGACAGGCTGGTGGAATGGGCGGACACGTGGCAGATGAAATTTAACGCAGAAAAGTGCAAAGTGATACATTTTGGTAGGAAGAACAGGGAGAGGCAATATAAACTAAAGGATACAATTCTAAAGGGGGTGCATGAACAGAGAGACCTGGGGGTATATGTACACAAATCGTTGAAGGTGACAGGGCAGGTTGAGAAAGCGGTTAAAAAAGCATACGGGATCCCGGGCTTCATAAATAGAGGCATAGAGTACAGAAGTAAGGAAGGTATGATAAACCTTTATAAAACACTGGTTCGGCCTCAACTGGAGTATTGTGTCCAATTCTGGGCACCGCATTTTAGGAAGGATGTGAAGGCCTTAAAGAGAGTACAGAAAAGATTTACAAGAATGGTTCCAGGGATGAGGGACTTCAGTTACGTGGATAGACTGGAGAAGCTGGGGTGGTTCTCCTTAGAGTAGAGAAGGTTGAGAGGAGATTTGATAGAGGTGTTCAAAATTATGAGGGGTCTAGACAGAGTAAATAGAGAGAAACTGTTCCTATTGGCAGAAGGGTCGAGAACCAGAGGACACAGATTTAAGGTGATTGGCAAAAGAACCAAAGACGACATGAGGAAAAACTTTTTTATGCAGCGAGTGGTTATGATCTGGAATGCACTGCCTGAAAGGGTGGTGGAGGCAGACTCAATCGTGGCTTTCAAAAGGGAATTGGATAAGTACCTGAAGGAAAAAGATTAGCAGGGCTACAGGGAAAGAGCGGGGAAGTGGGACTAGCTGAAGTGCTCTTGCAGAGAGCCGGCACGGGCTCGATGGGCTGAACGACCTCCTTCTGTGCTGTAACCATTCTATGAAATGAGAAATGACACATGGCATATACCATAGAAGTGAACAATAATTTCACGTTTATTAAAAGTACTTGAGTTGTGTATTATTACCCAATGGATGAGAAGCCTCAAAAATGTTTTAGAATGACAGTGCAATCTTAAGGTATTGAACTTTTACATGGCAAAGTCTTGTGGCCTGGTCCCAGGCCCGAGAATTAAATTATATTGAATTTCATTTTGATGCAACAAAATAACACTTCAGTATATTGAAATGGCGCCACTCACCTTCATTACCTACTCCTAGCTGTTCCCATGCCCACTTTCCTGACTCTACAGCCACTTATCCAGGCTGCTGCGAGAACGCCATTTATACTGGATATGAAAACTGACACAACATTCCCAGTACAAATGCTATACTAGCTCCCTAGGAACATAGGAACAGGAGTAGGCCATTCAGCCCCTCGAGCCTGTTCTGCCATTCAATGAGATCATGGCTGATCTGTGATCTAACTCCATATACCCGCCTTTGGCCCATATCCCTTGATACCTTTCGTTAACAAAAAGCTATCAATCTCCGATTTAAAATTAACAATTGATCTAGCATCAATTGCCGTTTGCGGAAGAGAGTTCCAAACTGCTACCACACTTTGTGTGTGGAAGTGTTTCCTAATTTCACTCCTGAAAAGTCTGGCTCTAATTTTTAGACTATGCCCCCTAGTCCTAGAATCCCCAACCAGCGGAAATAGTTTCTCTCTATCTACCGTACCTTAATATCCTGAAAACTTCAATCAGATCACCCCTTGACCTTCTAAATTCTCGGGCATACAACCCTAGTTTGTGTAATCTCTCCTCGTAATTTAACCCTTGAAGTCCAGGTATCATTCTGGTAAACCTACGCTGCACTCCCTCCAAGGCCAATATATCCTTCCTAAGGTGTGGTACCCAAAACTGCTCACAGGGCTCCAGGTGTGGTCTAACCAGGGTTTTGTATAGCTGCAGCATAACTTCTGCCCCCTTGTACTCTAGTCCTCTAGATATAAAGGCCAGCATTCCATTAGCCTTTTTGATTTTTTTTTCCTGTATTACTGTCTAACACCAGTCTGTTGCTGTCCTCTGATTCCCAGTTAATGCACAGAAGCATGATTGGTCCCAGTGCTGCTCCCTCAATGGTTATAAACATACTATGCTACGGAGAACAGTAAATGCAAATGGTTCATCAAAGAACAGAAGAAGAAAGAACTTGCATTTAAATAGCGCATTTCACTGTGGTAATATAGGGAAACGCGGCAGCCGATTAGCTGCAAGCTCCCACAAACAGCAATAATATAATGACCAGATCATGTTTTTTTTTTAGTGATGTTGATTGAGGGATTAAATATTAGCCTGGACACTGGGGATAACTCCCCTGCTCCTCTTCAAAATAGTACCATGTCCACCTGAGCGAGCAGACGGGACCTCGGTTTAAAGCCTCATCCGAAAGACGGCACCTCCGACAGTGCAGCACTCCCTCAGTACCGCACTGGGAGTGTCAGCCTGGATTATGAGCTCAAGTCTCTGGCGTGGGCCTTGTTGAACCCACAGCCTCCTGACTCAGAGAGGCGAGAGTCGTACCACTGAGCTGACACTTCTCAGGAATATTTCAGTGGTAGTTTCACTTCTCCTGATAGAACATCCTGTTTTTACAAAATAAAAACTGCTGCAGAATTTCAAGCAAGAGATGACTAGATTTTGGGATAAAAATTCAGTTTCGTGTTCGCAAACCCTTAAAAGGCAAAAAAAAGCTCTTGGAGATGAGACAGCGAGAAAACAAAAGTGCATTTTTGACCATCTGTATGGGTTTAATATTTTGGGATCTAACTAATTAATAATAATCCATTTTAGTGAGTGTCATCTGTCAATCTCTGAAAGATTAAAGAGTTTCTTTTTAAGTTTGTAAGAAATTAAGGTTTTCTGTCATGTATTTGTTTCATAGTTCATGTGTTGCCAGATGGCGATTTACAATACAGGAAAAGTCTAGTAGAATTTGAGATACTGAAGAGAGAAACCTCTTCACACAGAGTTGTGCGGATGTGGAATTCACTCCCAGGGTTAGTGGTTGAGACAGAAACTACATCAACAATCAAGATTAGATTGGATAGCTGGATGAAGGAAAAGGGTTTGAAGGGATATGGGAACAGGACGGGTAAACGTGATTCGGGCTATTTGCTCGTGTGGAGGGTAAACGCCAGCATGGACTGGTCGGGCCGAATGGCCTGTCTCCGTATTGTAACTTCTGTCTAATTTTAGGGCACATTTCTCGCTGTATTGTCTTCTGAGAAAAGTGTAAATTTCAAGCTTGTATTGTCAAATGACAGCCTTTCAACAACTCGACGACATACTTTAGTCCAGTGATATTCATAATACAGTCCTGGGGTCATCTTTGGCCTACTTTCTTCTTACCTGCCCTTGAGGATTGGTTAACGGACAGAAAACAGCAGTAGCACAGATACATCATCTGCACTCTTAATTGGGGTTGTTTATTCTACAAAGAAGGACAATATTTTATGACATGTGGTGGCCTGTGTTGTGGATAGCTAAGTTATGTTCTTAAATTGACCATTTTCAAAAATGTGCATATATGGTACGTATGCGAGTATGTGTTTGTGTGTGTGTGTGTATAATATAATATACCTACCCTGTTCCCATAGCTCTTCAACTCCTTCCCTTCATCAACCGGTCCAATCTAATCTTGAATGCCGACATAGTTTCTGCTTCAAGCATGAAGCCTGGAAGTGAATTCCCCAGCCTTTCGATTCTCTCTAAAGAATTTTCTCTTGCTCTCTGCTCTAATTTTTTTTGCATTTAATCTTGCATCTATGACCCCTTGATTTAGACACCCCCCCCCCCCCCAAACTACTGGAAACAGTCTGTTTATATCTACTCTGTCCTATTATTCCATAATCTTAAGCCTTTCTATCATATCACCCCATAGTCTGCATTATTCTAACAAAAAAAGACAACATTTTCCAAATCTTTCTTTTTATTTCCTCATACCAGGCAACATCCTAGTGAATCTGCATTGTCTCCTCTCTAAAGCCTAAGTATTCTTCCTGTAGTGCGAAACCCAAGACTGCACACAGTACTCTAACTGCGGTCTTCAGATTGTATACAGGCTCTTGGTTTTTATATTCTATACCTCTTGTGATAAAACTTAGAATTCCATTAGCTTTTTTTAATGGACTTATTAACCTAAGGTTTTCCCTTTAATGTCCTATAAAGCTGTACCTACAAATCCCTCTGCTCTTCCCCAGCACCAAGTCTACTTCCATTCAGAGTATAATTATTGCTGTTAACTTTTACCAAAATATATCACTTCACACATTGAATTCATTTGCCATTACTTTTAGCCCATTTCCCCCATCTTTTCAATATCCCTTTGCAGCTTCCTTTGGTCTTCTAAAGAATTAACTATGCCTCCTAGTTTGACATCATCTGCAAATTTTAACACTACTCCCACTGGGCCTCTTTCCAAATTATTGAGATACAGAGTAAAGATAAATAGTAAAAGGGTAGTCAAAGGAAGGGTGGGGCCAATTAGGGACCAAAAATGGAAATCTCCTTGTAGAGGCAGAGGGCATGGCTGAGGTACTAAATGAGTACTTTGCATCTGTCTTCACAAAAGAAGAGGATGCTGCCAATGTCACAGCAAAGGAGTTGGTGGGGGGCGGGGGGGGGGAGAGAAATTGGTTAGGATAAACATAGATAAAGGAAGAGGTACTTAAAAGGTTGGCAGCACTCAAAGTAGAAAAGTCACCCAGTCCGGATGGGATGCATCCTATGTTGCTGAAGGAAGTAAGGGTGGAAATGGGGGAGGCTCTGGCCACAATCTATCAATCCTAATGGAGATATTAGGACAGATGACCAAAAGCTTGGTCAAAAACATAGGTTTTATGGAGTGTCTTAAAGAAGGAAAGAGAGGCGGAGAGATTTAGGGAGGGAATTCCAGAGCTTAGGGCCCAGGCAGCTGAAGGCACGGCCGCCAATGGTGGAGTGATTAAAATCGGGGATGTGCAAGAGGCCAGAATTGGAGGAGTACAGAGATCTCAGAGGGTTGTAGGGCTGGAGGAGTTTACAGAGATAGGGAGGGGCGAGGTCATGGAGGGATTTGAAAGCAAAGTTGAGAATTTTAAAATTGAGTCGTTACCAGACCGGGAGCCAATGTAGGTCAGTGAGCACAGGGGTGATGGGTGAACGGGACTTGGTGCGATTTAGGATACGGGCAGCAGAGTTTTGGATGAGCTCAAGTTTATGGAGGTTGGTAGAGATATTTCATTGATGTGCAGAGTGTTTGATTATTGCCATAGCCGCACACATCTGTAAAACTCTTGGATCATTGAAACCTGATGGGAAACCAAGGGGCAGAATTTTAATTCTGAATTTTGACTTGAATAAGTCAAGATAATGCCTTTTAGGTAAAGCTTCTCTGACGGCTTAGTAGCCATATCCAATTCCCAGTGTATAATTGAGCCGTACAGACTAGGTAGGTCCAAGGTTTGGGACCGCAGAGGAGGAAATTAGTTAGAGGTCCCCGCCCCTGTTCGCTACTTATACTGAAAAGTCCACATGAAGAGACGATTGGGTTTGGCACAGATACTCCACACAGTTAAGTAGCCTGCCAACATTCACCATCAAAGCTCACACATGAAGAATGGTCACTTGGATGAGGTATCAGGGCTTGCAGGCAATTGGAATCGTGCCTCAGTGTGAATTGTGGTTACAGGAGAGAGGACTAAAAGCTGGAGAAAGTTTAATGAAGTTTAAATTTAGCTTCATGCACAGATTGGGGGGATGGGAAAATTGGGTATCCATTGAGTAGAGGTACCCATTGTAGACGGTTTTGGAAAAGGCAAGTCAGCCGCAGTGAAGATTTCAGTTTAGCACACTTTGTGATTACGTGTTCTTTGTGAACTTGGAATGACATTGTTACAGCAGTGAGCCCACAGGGAGATGATTCATTCTTTTTACTCTGGCATCTTCTGGGAGTCAACAAGAGCACATCCTGACTCTCTTACGTCCAGTGAGTACCTGGTTACCAAACCTTTGCGTCTATAGGACCACATTTAGGATATCTCCAGTGCCAATGGCCCGATGGTTTAGTACATCATAGGTGGATGAAGCAATGTTTTTGTAGAAAAATAAAGTATTTTTAGGACAGTGTTTGAGTTAGGCTGATGGTGATGGTTGTTCTGTTTGTAGTTTGAATGCTGATTCACTATGACAACATTTCTGACTAATTAGTAGGGTAATAATTGTTAGGGTCGGTGATTTGCACATTCCCAGAACTTAGAATAAAACTGTGCCCAGCTAGGGACGCTTGCTCCCCGGAGCTTGTCACGCAATGAAGATAATAACCAACACAAACAAGCAGCACATTGGGCAAACTCCTGAGTGCGGTCATTAATCTAGTCCTTTGGGTGCCAAGGTGCCAATTTTTAAAGAATTTTAATGACTCTTCTGCCATTACCTGGGCGTTGATGAACACTTTGATTGAAAATACCTCCATAAAATAAACTGATCTCCTGGTTATTTGTTGCAATAACAGCCCCATTAGATTGTAGCCAACTGCTGATGGCGAATGTTGCTAAACTCTTGGCAAAGTTAAGTCTTTGCTAATGAGAAAGGGTCGAGACTTGCAGCATCTTTGAACGTGACAACATTAGTAACTTGAACATTGAGCCAACAGTTGTTTTAACAAATCAAAAATTCTCTGCATTTAAGAATGTATTAACCAAACTACTGTTGCGGTGTTTGCTTCCCCAACTCCAAGTCTGGATAGCTGCTGCCTGGTCTATGAAAGAAAGAAAGATTTGCATTTATATAGCGCCTTTCACGACCTCGGGCCCACCCAACGCGCTTTACAGGCATTGAAGTACTTTTGAAGTGTCGTCACTGTTGTAACCAGAAGGTGGAGATAGACAGATTTTTGCAAGATAAGGGAGTGAAGGGTTATGGGGAGCGGGCAGGGAAATGGCTTTGAGCCCAAGATCAGCCATGATCTTATTGAATGGCGGAGCAGGCTGGAGGGGCCAAGTGGCCTATTCCTGCTCCTATTTCTTATGTTCTTATGAGCTGGAGCCCTGCTCCTAGTCCCCTGCCAGTGTCTCTCTATGGCTAGTTGATGGGTTGTGCAACAGCGGTCTAAAGTGTATGACCCCCTGAAGTGTGTGTGTGTGTGTGTCTTTTTTCTCTGTGTTCCCCTTTCTCTGTGTATCTCTCTCCTGTTCCTCTTTCTTGGTCTCTCCCCATCTCTCAACATTTTCCTTTTATTTCCCTTTCTTCGCTCCTCTCCCCTCACTCCTTCTCTGCTCTCCCCCCTTATGCAATGATACTCATTGCATCACTTGGAATTATATTAATCTAATATTTCTTACTAAATTTGGAAACCTGCAGGTAACACTAGCACGGACCGAATGGCCTGTTTCGGTGCTGTAAACTCAATGTAACTCTAGGTATTTTCCCCCCTCACACTCCCCCGATGGGTCAGCAAGTGAGTAACTGAACCATGGTTACCAGGAATGTCCCAGGTGCAATTCATGCCGAGTATGCTGTTTGCAGAGGTGTGGTGGTACAGGTGCTGCAAGCGACTTCTAGAATCAGTGGGTTAGAGAGAGGGGAACGTCGGCCCAGGTTTTCATTCCTCGTGTCCAGTGACTTGTGCGTGTGTGTGAGCTGGATTGGACTTGGCCACGATGCCTCTGAGGGCTGAAAGCCTGCCGACACACGCTGCCTGAGCTCGCGGGTGAATGGTCGCTCAGGCAGGCATCAGAGGGACCCCCCCCCACCACCACCACCAAAGTGTTATCATCTCCAGGAGAGATGGGGAGAAAATCAGCAAGAAACGAAAAACTTTTTTTTTCGCTCTTTGTGTCAGTGTTAAAACTGTACCTGTTTTTAAAAAAAAAAAAGTTTTACCCAACTGCTGAATGTTGATGTTTGCAATGGTTTCAAGAAGAAATGTCACAGCCTTTTAGCTACAGCAACTTATACCACAGTTCTCAGCGAAGCTCCTTACACATAATTAATGGAGAAACAGGAGAGCTAGAGAGCATCGGCCATTCCTGTTGGTGGCAGCCATGCTATTTTGGCCATCCCTTTTGTTAAAAGGACCATTCTTTAACACCAGTAGGTTGAAAAGCAATTCCGTGATATGAAAGGACTGCGCCATTCGGCCAAGCGATAGACGTCTTCCTGAAACCAGAAAGTCTGTCCCTTGTAATATTTTAAATAAATAAATATTATAGGAGTGAGAGCATTGCTACTTTTATTTTTTAAGTGTTCAGTTTTTCTTCTACATTTTTTTTTTATTCGCTTATGGGATGTGGGCGTCACTGGCAAGGCCAGCATTTATTGCCCATCCCTAGTTGCCCTTGAGAAGGTGGTGGTGAGCCGCCTTCTTGAACCGCTGCAGTCCGTGTGGTAAAGGTACTCCCACAGTGCTGTTAGGTAGGGAGTTCCAGGATTTTGACCTAGCGACGATGAAGGATCGGCGATATACTTCTAAGTCAGGATGGTGTGTGACTTGGGAGGGGAACTTGGAGGTGGTGGTGTTCCCATGCGCCTGCTGCCCTTGTCCTTCTAGGTGGAAGAGGTCGCGGGTTTGGGAGGTGCTGCCGAAGAAGCCTTGGCGAGTTGCTGCAGTGCATCTTGTAGATGGTACACACTGAAGCCACGGTGCGCCGGTGGTGGAGGGAGTGAATGTTTAAGGTGGTGGATGGGGTACCAATCAAGCGGGTTGCTTTGTCTTGGATGGTGTCGAGCTTCTTGAGTGTTATTCGAGCTGCACTCATCCAGGCAAGTGGAGAGTATTCCATCACACTCCTTACTTGTGTCTTGTAGATGGTGGATTCATTCTTTGTATAATGGGTCCACAGGTTCAGTGTGGAAGATCATAGTCATCTGTTTTTCAACTGATTTAGTGTTTGAAAAAGAAAATTATGATCAGTCCACACACGGTCACGTGAACTCAAAGCATTGTACCTGATAAGCATAGATGCAGCGGAAATGCAAACCTCATCAGTAGTCCAGTTAGAACAGCGTGTTTTGATTTTTTTTTAATTGATACTGAAACCTGTTTCTTTTTAACAAAAGTTTTCTTTCGATTTGCAGGAATTCTTCGATCATGCGAAAGCACTGTGGGACGATGAAGGTGTAAAGGCATGTTTTGAAAGGTCAAATGAGTACCAGCTCATCGACTGTGCACAGTAGTAAGTGTCTTTCATCATCCGAAAATGAATCCATTAAATTTTAAACTATTACAGTTCCTTTTAAAACACTCGTACTTTTTTCAAAATGAAAAATTACTGACTGCAATGCAATGGGAATGGAATTGAGACTGAATTGCATCTAAATGTTGTAAAATATTTGTAATGTATTCTGTATGAGGCTTGGCGAAAGGACACCCAACACTCCTAAAAGTGTAAGCTATATGCGATCTATAGTGTGCTTCAGTCTTGGAAATTATTCTGTCTGAGAGCAGAGTAGTGAAGATGTTAATTTGCTGTAGTGCTGGAAGTCACAATTGGTTGGTCCTGAGTTGGAGTCTGTGGAGGGGAGGGGGGGGGAGCGGTTTCTGCTGTGGTTGAGTTTGATCGGTCAGTCTTTGGCTGGACTTCGGTGGAGTGCCTATTTGGACAGTTGAAGCGCTCTATCTCTCACGTGATGGGTCAGCTTTGGCTCGAGCAGGAGTTTGCCGCCATAACTGCCCAAAGGGTAACGGCTGTTGAACATTTTCATCAAGGCACTGCTCTACTCTGCCCTGCCACCTGATGCATAGATGGCCACAGGAGCGATGTTGGCTAACAATTGTCCAAACGCTGGTAATTGCCTCCTTCCTTTATTGTTTCATTGAGATTGTTCATGTCATTTCTTAAAACCTTTTTATGTTTGTTAACACTTACTGCAGAAATCAAAATAGCCATGTGCTCGCATTGGATTAGTTTGTATTATGTTGAGGATCTTTAGTGAAAAATTGTTGACTTTATCACTTGCTATACAAGTGAGATAGCCCACGTACCTCACAAGTGGTACAGTTGTAATTGAGTTTGTTAATTATTTCCACGGGCATCCAGTACTCTGTTTTATTATTTGAGAAAGTTTCGCTCAAACGATCCATGTATGCAACACGATGCAAATTTTATAGAAGAGATGGTTTTATTTGGGGGCTAATACACCTTCAGAAATGTTTTTTAGTTCTGTTTTTAAACTGAATTTGTAGATATCTCCGCTATGTTGGTGATGGCGGACTTATTTTTCAGTAGGTTAGATGAGGGTGTGTTGTGTCACGCACAGTGCTGTTTCCCAGAGTATGAAGTAGCTGTCCAGTGCAAACCGTGGTATGTGGAAATGGAGCAGACTGGGAAGAGGCATCCGAGTGTGGGGCGGGATTCATCAAAAACCCAGACTCGGCCATGGGATCAAATTGGCAGCAGGATCTGTTGTGATTTAGGCCACACAGAGACAGAACGCGAGATTTATTTTTGACTGGGAGATTTATGTTTTTTTTTTAACCCGGTTGAATTGTTTAAGAATTTTACAGCAGATTTTTTTTAAAAACAACATTTTTGCTTGCAGGCTATTCACACCTTGAATTTACTTTATAAATTTCAAATGTCAGGAACAGTGACCTGCTTATAAGGGTGAAGATGTTTTAGTTCAGTGAGTTTCTTGGCCCTCTTTTTCTCGCCCATCTCCTGCAGGCATTGACCTTTGCTGGAATACAGTCCAATAGGCATCCACCACCCACTGTACCTCACCCCAACCAGCTATTATTCACAAGTGAGCTTAGAGAGCTAGTGTCGACAGATTGTTTGACTGTGGAGTACATCACAGTAGACCTGATCATGGTCTCATCCAATGTCCATGCAATTTCCAACAAGGGTCACCAGCAAAGTCCCCCGTAAGCCGGCATGGACTGGTTGGGCCGAATGGCCTGTTTCTGTGCCGTATATCCTATGTAAACCACACTGCCTCCTGTGCGGCCTGCCTCCCCCAATGCGCGCGGCCCATTCAAATTTCTGCGCATGCGCGGTACCTGCAGTGTAAAAGCCGGTGAGCGGGCTGCGCGGGACCTTGCAGATGACTGTGCGGCCGCGCAGCTTAGCGGGGACATTGGTCACCGGATAGCAATCGGGAGTGGCGGCCCCCTAGAGGCACTGTGACCAATTACAGTTTCCCAGCTGCTGCCTCAAGTGAGATCAACTAACCTCTCGCAAACAGGGCATCACACTGGGACCTTCCGTACCACAATGGAATCTTAATTATGCGCGCACCCAATCTCCGTGCTCTTGATTATCCAAGAGAACTTTCGTGGGATTTGTGGGGGGGGGGGCCTGGGTTAGTTTTGCATAAAGCATTTAAAATGCAGTGTTTTTAATTAATTTTTCAAAGACTCGTGATCCATCAAGATAAGTCATTGTTATCTGGTCATCCAAGACTTGGACAGAATTTGCTTTGTGGGCACCCGGGATTATTTTTTTTTTAGTTTAGGCACAGCAGATTGTATGGATATTGGATGAGACCATGAGTCGGAGCTTTAAGCCCAGCACACCAACAGGGGTCATTTTAAAATGGAAAACTGTGCGTCGTATCTGCACACGCAGACAACTTGATGAAGTAATCTGGAAAAGCAATTAGGAGTGAAAAATGCAGTGTATCAGACTAGGCAAGGAGAAGCTAGATAAACACATGAGGGAGAAAGGAATAGAAGGTTATGCTGATAGGGTGAGATGAAGTAGGGTGGGAGGAGACTCGTGTGGATCATAAACACCGGCACAGACCAGATGGGCCGAATGGCCTGTCTCAGTGCTGTAAATTCTATGTCATTCTATGTAGGTAGTGGTGATTTCAAATAAAACTGTTGGACTATAACCTGGTGTTGTGCGACCTCTCAATTCTATGTAGGTACAGGGAGATGCTCCATTATCCACCAATTTCATTTCTACACTGAGGTTCATTCCTGTGATGTGTGGTGGATAATCGAGGTTTGACTGTAATATGGCTTAATGTTACATGGTGCCTTTATCCATCTGAGCATCACTGGAGAGTTTTAAAAATGAGATTTAAGTGCAGTTAAGCTTTTATTTACGGATTGCATTATTTACCTATGCCGCTGATACCCCACTTTACCTTCCCACTAATCACCATCAATTAGTGTTAGATTTAGGGTCTGTGAAGTTTTTAACTAGCTAAAGGAATTAACCAAATAAACAAACCTGTCGCATCTTATGCCCTGTTCCCCCAGTCAAAAGGATGAGCAAGTGGCCTGCTCGCAAGCCCCTGGTATCCACCAGCAATTGCAATCCGTAAGTCTTCTTTCTCTTGAGAGTATCAAATTGTAAGCTTTTTATTTCGACTGGCATTAAATTGACAGCAAGACCGATTCTTTTGAAACAATTTGGAATAAGTTTATTAAACACACAAACTCATGCAAGTTTATTAAACACACACACTCATGCACATCAAAACAATAGCCGACTGGTATTTAGGGACTCTACTCGATTACAACACGTAAGATCATGGGTTAGATTTACACAGACTGGTACTTCCCTGAGTCAAGCAATGCACGCGGCCTTTTTCCTTGCTTCTTGGTCTGGTCTGTAGAGGGAGGGCTTCTTGTTCTTCTGCGTGGTCGTCCAGAGAGAGAGCCTTTGGGTTCCTTGTTTTATATCTTTTTAAGTCCATTGTCTCTACTCTAATTTGCTAAGACCCCATGATTGGGTCTTAGATTTGTGGCAGTTCTTGATTGGCTTTCCTTTGAGCATGTGTCTGTCTGCAGTGGCTGGGGCCATTTCTTGCTTAAGTTAATTGTTTGTTGACACCTTTTAGTGGCTCCTGAGTTTCGATGGTGAGTTTCGATGGTCTCTCTGTGGGGGGTTATCCTGTTATGCAGGTTTCCTTTGTTAAGTTTCGCGCCGTTGCCTTACCCAGGGGGGGAGATCCACACACATCAAATTTATCTTTAATACATACATCTTATATTAATAGTCTCGAGTCCATCACACATACAAAACAAATATTTTTATTCTTACAAAATGCAACAGAGAAAACGTATCACTGGGGGGGGAAAAAGAGTGAGTCGTGTTTTGGCCTGAGAGCAACGTTGGTATTGAGGATCCGGGAGTGTACAACAAGAAGTTACAATCCATTCCAAAGGCAAGGCTGCGAGGAGACACTCTGCCTGGCCTTTGTGGGTTGAAGCAAAATTTCAGCAAAACGAGCAGAGTGGGCTCTTGCCCATTGCCCGCTTGCGTCTTACAGTGGTATTGTCCTTCAGATTCAAAATACGGAATTCAGGAGAAACTCCTTTAGCCAAAGAGTGGTTAGAATTTGGAACTCGCTACCACAGGGAGTAGTTGAAGCGCGTAGCATAGATAGATGCCTTTAAAGGGGAAACTAGATAAACACATGAAAGAGACAGGAATAGAAGATTATGCCGATGGGGTGAGATGAAGAGGGGTGGGAGGAGGATCGTGTGGAGCATAAACACCGGCAGGGACCAGTTGGGCTGAATGGCCTGTTTTCTGTGCAGTTCTGTGTAATTTTATTCTACAAAGTGCAAAAATATTTTTTTTCTTGCCGTTTAATTGTCTTGAGTTGAGCTAAGGTTAGGTAATCTCAAACTTTCCAGATCCACTGGTGACGGGAGAGGTTTAATTTAATAGATTTAAAGTAATTGGTAGAAGGATTAGAGGGGAGTTGAGGAGAACATTTTTCACCCAGAGGGTGGTGGGGGTCTGGAACTCACTGCCTGAAAGGGCGGTAGAGGCAGAGACCCTCATTACATTTAAAAAGTACTTGGATGTGCACTTGAAGTGCCGTAACCTACAGGGCTACGGACCAAGAGCTGGAAAGTGGGATTAGGCTGGATAGCTCGTTGTCGGCCGGCACGGACAAGATGGGCCGAATGGCCTCCTTCTGTGCCGTAAATTTCTATGATTCTGTGAGAGGGATGCTGCCTCATGCACATGCACAATATGGACTGTTTCTCATCACATGAATGCTGCTAATGGAGTAGTCAAAAGATTCGATCTAATCTGACGTTTAACAGGAGTGGTTTAAAGTTTTAGGACGTATTGAGAGAAAATCCCTCGTCGTAAACTGGTGGAACAAATTTCGACTTATTTTCTTTTGGTTTGACTGGGTTGAATTTTGAAAGATGGGTTTGCTGAGCGTTTATATATAAAACAGTAGCTTACCGGTTCTGTGTCTTTAAATGGGCGTGTCAGGAACCACACACAATCAAAGAGCAGCTCAACAATCAGACGGCAGCAACGATTCTAAATCGATGCAGCACCAGATCGGAGTATTTGTCTACATAACAACAGTGACTACACTTCAGAAGTCCCTGTGAAGCACTGAGACTTTTCTCACAGACATGATAAGGCCATTATATAAAGACAAGTCTTGTTTCTTTAGCAGGTAGGTTATCTATAAGCTACTGTATACTGATCTGTGAAAAAGAAAAGTCTAGTTATCGCATACTGCAAACACAGGACACTGCTTCTGTATCGAGTTCCTAGTTTCTGATTTCTTGACCACCCGGAGTCCACGCCCAACCACAGCTCCAACCCCACAATACGTTGCGATTTCTGCCCTACCTCCACCCTAGTCCTCACCAGACTCGTCTCCCACACGAGACCCACCACCTGCTTCCTTGAACCCCATCTGACCACTCAACTGGCTCCTTAGCTCAATGCTTGCTGAATTTGACAACTGACCCTCTCCTCGGGCGCTGTTCCTCCATCTTTCAAAACTGCTTTCCCCTCACCCCATTTCTCCCATTTCCCACTCTGGGCCATCTTTTCCTCTCCAACTGCCCCATCCCCAACGTTCCCATTCTTCCTAAGGTCTGGAACATGTCACCATCGCTGATCAGATCTGTCCCGTTCGTGTTCTGTGCTCTCCTGAGTCCAGTCTACTGCCTGTTTGCTCCTTCCCCCCTCTCTACCATCAAAAGCAGAACCTTCAGCCACCTTACTCCCGCACTCCCGAACTGTCTTCCCAATAACCTTTCAGCCTTGCCACATCGCTCCCCATTTTCAAAAGCCTCATTGAAAGCGACCTCATTGGCCGTGCCTTTGGCTACCTCGCAATTATTCTTCCTACTCTCCCTACTGTTCTTCCTCATGCTGCGAATGAGTCTGATCCCCAGTTGTGAAGTGCCTTGGGATGATTTACTATATCAAATGTGCTGTAAAAATGCAAGTTATTGTAAGATTCATTTTTTACTTTTTTCATATGCACAATAAGATGAAAAGTTTTGACGGTGAATTTAACACTTGGTAGTTCTCGTAGCTATTGGCAGTGTCAGTGACTAGACTTTGTTGCCAGTGCTGAAAATCTTGATTTTTTTTTTGTCCCGTGATCGAATGAACTTACCAAAACTGCAGTTCAGCTTTAACCCAAAGAAACTCATCCTAAAAAGGAATAAAAGCCACACCTTTTTAATCTCAAGTGACTACTACTACTTAAGCTGTGAGCTAGTTAGAGAGCTGGTTCCAAATGATCAAATGCAGCAAGAAAGGAAGAGAGAGAAAGTAGTCGGGGGTAAAGCATTGGAGATGGAGGAATAAACGCAGTGACGTCAATGTCCTGGGATTTCCTACGTAACATCATGAGGACTGCGGTGGTTCAAGGAAAGCTCGCCATCATGTTCTCAGGGAAAGTAGGGATGGGCAATAAACGCCCCCCTTGCCAGTGTTGCCCACTTCGGAGAACATATAGAAAAAAATTGTACGCTGGTGAATTTCTTTGCTCCTCAGTTCACTAAGACTAGAGAATAACGCTGCAGAACAATGCTTCCACAGTGCATTGAGTCCAGATAAGGTCACAGTGATTTTTCATCCATTTCCCTGGTATTATAGGTTACAGTACTGAACATGCACCTCAGTTGGTGGTTTCATCTAGAAGACAGTTGACATTGTTCAGTAATAAATTTCAGTAATAAATAAGCGCTGTGGGACGTCCTGAGGTCATGAAAGGTGCTACATAAATGCAAGTCTTTTTTTTATATATATAAAGAAAGCCCTGAAGTATGTTCAGTTGAACAACCTTTAGAAAAAAAATATACAGTAAACTCTTGTTTAAACGGCACCTAATCAACCGGAATTCTTTAATAACCGGCAAAATAGATAACCGGTAATCTTGCCGAATCCACCCATTTTTCGTTTTTCCGAGTTTCCCGCGGTGGCCGAGTTAGTCACTGGTTTTTATTTTTTTTGTGTTAAAAATTGCCTACCTCTCTGTTATCCGGAATTTTTAATCAATCGGCACCATCCCGGTCCCGTCGGTGCCAGATACGAAAGAGTTTACTGTAATCTGAATGAGATTGATTGAACTCGATCATGTTATCAGCAAGGTTAATGTACTCGAGAATTCAGTTATTAGCAGCACTGGTTGCCGCGGTTGGCTGACTATAATGGCTCTTTGTTACCATCAACTGTAGCTAAGTTGGAGAAATACTGTCATGTCATAATTTTGAACTGTGAAATGAAAAGAACTTGCCCTATGCCACAGATTTCCGTTCATTGCTGTTTGTTTTGGCTGTAGCATCGTATGAAATTTGAACTGTGTAACCCTGGAGATGCTGACTCATACTCTATAGGTTCATGGGAACTGGTAGGCCCCTGGTGGGCATCCGAGTGGCTATTCATGCATGTGCCCAGATAGTAAGTATCAGTACAGTAGGCTTTACGGCCAAGCCTGATCCTTTCGTCACCTAAGTTCAAGTAAAGTCAGTGGATAAGTGATCCAGTAAGGTCAGTGGATAGAGGGTACGGTAGCATAGTGGCTCTGTTACTGGACTAGTAATCCAGAGGCCAGGACTAATGATCTGTGAGACATGAGTTCAAATCCCACCACGACCGCTGGGGAATTTAAATTCAATTAATTAATCTGGAATAAAAAGCTAGTACCAGTAACCACGAAACTACCAGATTGTCCCAGAGACCCATCTTGTTTACTGACGTCCTATAGGGAAGGAAATCTGCCGTCTTTACCCAGTCTGGCCTATATGTGACTCCAGACCCACAGCAATGTGGTTGACTCTTAACTTCCCTCTGAAATGGACTACATGACCTGTATTTCTCAATTCCATGCTGGGTGGTGCATTTATCACAGAGTCTTTAGGCGATTCTGCTTTCATCATCATGCAGTACAACTTTGTTGTTGGTGAAAAGATATTTTCAGTGGATTGTGGGGGAAAGTTTTTGCAACTTCAGTTATCAGTTTGGTCGCAAGATTGCATTGAACTAGTTGCAAATTGCAAGAGGCTAGGTATTCTTCGGCAAGTGTCTCACCTCCTGACTCCCCAAAGCCTTTCCACCATCTACAAGGCACAAGTCAGGAGTGTGATGGAATACTCTCCACTTGCCTGGATGAGTGCAGCTCCAACAACACTCAAGAAGCTGGACACCATCCAGGACAAAGCAGCCCGCTTGATTGGCACCCCATCCACCACCTTAAACATTCACTCCCTCCACCACCGGCGTACCATGGCTGCAGTGTGTACCATCTACAAGATGCACTGCAGCAACTCGCCAAGGCTTCTTCGGCAGCACCTCCCAAACCCGCGACCTCTTCCACCTAGAAGGGCAAGGGCAGCAGGCGCATGGGAACACCACCACCTCCAAGTTCCCCTCCAAGTCACACACCATCCTGACTTAGAAGTATATCGCCGATCCTTCATCGTTGCTGGGTCAAAATCCTGGAACTCCCTCCCTAACAGCACTGTGGGAGTACCTTCACCACACGGACTGCAGCGGTTCAGGAAGGCGGCTCACCACCACCTTCTCAAGGGCAATTAGGGACGGGCAATAAATGCTGGCCTTGCCAGCGACGCCCACATCCCATGAACGAATAAAAAAAAAAAAAAAATTCTAGCAACCACAGAATTATTGAGATAGATACAATCTTAGAATGACTTTTAAAACTAAAATGGTCATTTATTTGTGTGCTCAAAAGTCCAAGTGATGTTTAATTTAGGTATTCAATAAATCTTAATGCAGATAACTGGAAATGAAGATAAATCTTCTGGTGAAAACACGCTCATTGGGAAGTAGCCACGAGATGAGGCACAGTTAAAATTGCCAACTTTTGGTCAAATACAATAACGGGAAACAGGAGGCATTCATCAAGACTGGGGTGCAGATGTTTGCTTTGCTGATGAAGAAAATTCATTGAAAACCTTTTTAATTAAATCCGTTAAGTAATTAGATATAAATGGGCAGAACGAGTGTCTATTTAAAAAAAAACATACTACGCTGTCTGGATTACAGCTGGAAATTCCCATGTAGCTCATTCAAAAACTAGACTGTGGGGTGGGGTCCAAAAATAGATGAGTTATAATCATTTTGTGTGGATTTGGGGCTCTAGTTTTGACCTTTCCCTTGAAACGAATGGTAGTCCAGAAATCATTTCACTTGACGTTAACTTGAAATGAAAACAGTCATCTGTACTTACAACTACTTATTGGAAACAAAAAAGTAGTTGGGCCAGATCGGTGGGAGTATGAAAAGAAGTGCTGTTCCGAGCACCAGCTCGTGCAAAGATTTGCTCTATATATTATTGTTTATACTTGGGATAAGATTAAGACATTGTGCCAAAGGTTGCATGACATCAGTTCCCTGTTAAAACCAGCTGCCCTCTGCATTCCCAGCCTCTGTAAAGTAGCCTTTATTGTGGAGTTAAGGACCCCGAGCTTGAATTTAGCCAGTGTGGACGGGGAGAGATGCCAACTGTCTGGTGGCTGTTAAGAACATAAGAGCAAGAGTAGGCCATACGGCCCCTCGAGCCTGCTCCGCCATTCAATAAGATCATGGCTGATCATCGACCTCAACTCCACTTTCCCGCCCGATCTCCATATCCCTTGATTCCCCTCGAGTCCAAAAATCTATCAATCTCAGCCTTGAATATACTCAAAGACTCAGCATCCACAGCCCTCTGGGGTAGAGAATTCCAAAGATTCACAACCCTCTGAGTGAAGAAATTCCTCCTCATCTCGGTCTTAAATGGCCGATCCCTTATCCTGAGACTATGCCCCCTAGTTCTAGACACTCCAGCCAGGGGAAACAACCTCACAGCATCTACCCTGTCAATCCCCTTCAGAATCTTATGTTTCAATGCGATCACCTCTCATTCTTCTAAATTCCAGAGCATATAGGCCCATTCTACACAATCTCACATCATAGGACAGCCCTCTCATCCCAGGAATCAATCTAGTGAACCTTCGTTGCACTGCATACAAGGCACGTTTATCCTTCCTTCGATAAGGAGACCAGAACTGTGCACAGTACTCCAGGTGTGGTCTCACCAAGGCCCTGTATAATTGTAGCAAGACTTCCTTACTCTTATACTCCAACCCCCTTGCAATAAAGGCCAACATGCCATTTGCCTTCCTTATTGCTTGCTATACCTGCATGCTAGCTTTCTGTGTTTCTTGCACGAGGACACCCAAATCTCTCTGAACACCAACATTTGAAAGTTTCTCACCATTTAAAAAATATTCTGTTTTTCTATTCTTCCTACCAAAGTGAATAACCTCACATTTCCCTACATTATACTCCATCTGCCACCTTACTGCCCACTCACTTAGTCTGTCTATATCCCTTTGCAGACTCTTTGTGTTCCCCTCACAGCTTACTGTCCCACCTAGCTTTGTATCGTCAGCAAACTTGGATACATGACACTCGGTCCCTTCATCTAGGTCATTAATATAGATTGTAAATAGCTGAGGCCCCAACACTGATCCTTGCGGCACCCCTCTAGTTACAGCCTGCCAACCTGAAAAAGACCCATTTATCCCTACTCTCTCTTTTATGTCCGTTAACCAATCCTCTATCCATGCTATTATATTACCCCCAACCCCATGAGCCCTTGTCTTGTGTAATAATCTTTTATGTGGCACATTATCGAATGCCTTTTGGAAATCCAAATATACTACAGCAACTGGTTCCCCTTTATCTACCCTGCTAGTTACATCCTCAAAACCTCTAATAAATTTTTCAAACACGATTTCCCTTTCATAAAACCATGTTGACTCTGCTTAATCATGTTATGATTTTCTAAGTACCCTATTAGCACTTCCTTAACAATGGATTCCAGCATTTTCCCGATGACTGATGTCAGGCTAACTGACCTGTAGTTCCCTGTTTTCTCTCTCCCTCCTTTCTTGAATGGCGGTGTTACATTTGCGATCTTCCAATCCGCTGGGACCATTCTAGAATCTACGGAATTTTGGAAGATCAAAACCAATGCATCCACTATCTCTTCAGCCACCTCTTTTAGAACCCTAGGATGTAGGCCGTCTGGTCATGGGGATTTGTTGGCTTTTAATCCCATTAGTTTCTCAATACTTTTTCACTACTTATATTAATTACATTAAGTTCCTCACCCTCATTAGACCCTTGGTTCCCCACCATTTTTGTTATGCTTTTTGTGTCTTCAACTGTGAAGACAGATACAAAATATTTGTTTAACGTTTCTCCTGTCTCAGCCTCTAAGGGACCAATGTTTACTTTTTGCTACTCTCTTCCTCTTTACATACTTGTAGAAGCTCTTACAATCTGTTTTTATATTTCTTGCGAGTTTTCTCTCATTGTATTTTTTCCCCTTTTTATCATTTTTTTGGTCATCCTTTGCTGGTTTCTGAAACTCTCCCAATCCGCAGGCTTACTACTATTCTTCTCAACATTGTAAGCTGCTTCTTTGTTGAGAACCCTTTGTGAAGTATGCCTTGCAATTTTATTCCAGCTCCCAGTGGATGAAAATCCACAGCAGCATCTATAATATATCATCAGATTGAGCCGCTTGGCACAGTGGAAACCTCTTCTGAGATGGGAGTTGAGGCACATGGCAGGCTTTATGTATGGGGAGTTCTACAGTGTACAGTAACTACCGTAACTATGGAGAGTTCGAAAGGGAGGGGAGATAATTGTGCCTTTAAAATTAGAGTGTTGTAGAGGGTTTATTTTCTTAAAGAACACCTCGGGAGCCTACTGTCAACAAGGGCAGATGTCAATGACGAAGTCCAGCACCGCCTTCAGTGCGCCAGTGCAGCCTTCGGTCGCCTGAGGAAGAGAGTGTTTGAAGACCAGGACCTCAAACCCGGCACTAAGCTCATGGTCTACAGAGCAGCAGTGATACCCACCCTGCTGTATGCCTCAGAGACATGGACCATGTACAGCAGGCACCTCAAAGCACTGGAGAGGTACCACCAACGCTGCCTCCGCAAGATCCTGCAAATCCATTGGCAGGATAGGCGCACCAACGTCAGTGTTCTCGCTCAGGCCAACATCCCCAGCATCGAAGCTTTGACCACGCTTGATCAGCTCCGATGGACGGGTCACATCGTCCGCATGCCCGATACGAGACTTCCAAAACAAGCGCTCTACTCTGAGCTCCGACACGGCAAGAGAGCCCCAGGTGGGCAGAGGAAACGCTTCAAGGACACCCTCAAAGCCTCCTTGAAAAAGTGCAACATCCCACCGACACCTGGGAATCCCTGACCCAAGACCATACAAAGTGGAGGAGAAGCATCCGGGAAGGCTCCGAACACCTCGAGTCTCTTCGCCGGGGAGCGAGCGGAAGTCAAGCGCAAGGAGCGCACAGTCAACCCAAGCACCCCACCCACCCGCCCCTTCAACCACCATCTGCCCCACCTGTGACAGAGACTGTAGGTCCCGCATTGGACTCAGCAGTCACCTGAGAACTCATTTTTAGTGTGGAAGCAAGTCATCCTCGGTTCCGAGGGACTGCCTAAGAAGATAGTACAGGAAACTCTCGTTTAAACGGCACCTAAATATCCGGAACTCTCTAATAACCGGCAGAATTCATACTCCGAAAACTACTGTATACAGTCGTTTATAAGTTTTGTTTTACTGTTAAGTAATTAAAGAGTTATGGATTACCCTCAACTGGCATTACTGTACTTAATCAAGCATCTTCCACCATCCATTTAACACAACATTCTGTAGAGGAGCACCCAATTATACTGCACATTTCTTGATTTTTTTATTTTTGTTTGTTAAAAATAGCCTCGGTAGATATACCTCTCCGTTATCCGGAATTTTTAATCAACCGGCACCATCCCGGTCCCGTCGGTGCCGGATACGAAAGAGTTTCCTGTAACTACCGTAACTGTGGAGAGTTATAAAGGGAGGGGAGATAATTGTGCCTTTAAAATTAGAGTGTTGTAGAGGGTTTATTTTCTTAAAGAACACCTGTTCTTCACCAGGGAAAAATTTGGAAAGGAGCATTTTGAGGCTCGGTGACTCCTGTGAAGCGCTTTGGGACGTTTAACTACGTTAAATGCAAGTTGTTGTTGGGGAATTATATAGAAATTCCTGTATTTTCAAAATCAATTTTTAACTAGAAAATGTTTCCATTTCCTGTTAACTGATAACGCTATTGGTTGACGGCGCTCCCATGCTGCTGCAGCTGTGACAGCCCAGCTGTTGAAGAAACATCTGCGTTGGCATTTACCCTCTTAATAGTAACATTACAGTAAAATGGGTGGTAGATTGAAATAGGAAGGAGAGTTATGGGGAAGTACTATTTCTTCAAAGTACTCCATCCAATGCCTGTCTATATAATTAAAAAGTTTGGTGTATTTTATGTTGTTGTTGTTGAAGTAATCAAATTCCTTACCTCAACAGAGACCTGTCATTCCCTGGCCTTTTTCCTTTCGGGTTACTGCAGTGATGGCAAGCACCTGCCTGCATTCCAGACTGGCTCCGTCATTTTAATGGGATCGGCCTGGAAGCAGATGCAGACACCTTTTTTGGGGAACCACGGAGTACACGACGACTGCATCATTTGGACTCAGGATAAGGGGTCGGCCATTTAAGACTGAGCTGAGGAGGAATTTCTTCACTCAGAGGGTTGTGGATCTTTGGAATTCTCTGCCCCAGAGGGCTGTGGATGCTGAGCCGTTGAGTATATTCAAGGCTGAGATAAATAGATTTTTTGGACTCTAGGGGAATCAATGGCTATGAGGATCGGGCAGGAAAGTGGAGTTGAGGTCAAAGATCAGCCATGATCTTATTGAATGGCGGAGCAGGCTCGAGGGGGCCGCATGGCCGACTCCTGCTCCTAATTCTTATGAGAGTCCTGAACATAAGTAGAAGGGTTGTTTGTACCTGAGAGCCAGAAGTTCGCAATTTCTGATACTTAAGAAATAAAAGATTATGGGAATGACTCCTGAAATTCTAGATCCATTAGCCTTATCTTTAATAGGGCAGTTGCTAGAATGCTGTCCATGTTCATCTAAAGAGTGCAGAGGCCGAAAGGCTGGAATCCATTGTCTTGAGTCATAAATGGTGGGTTTTGCCTGGTTACCCTCCAGGATCAGAGAGAGTTTTTTCTCCTCACAGACTTACCTTCGTGGAGGCTCACCTGAGATTAGTTGTCCCACTCAGGAGATAGAGTTCATTTGGATTGAGGCGATGGTGAGACCAATTGTATATGATCCGTGGAGGGATCATATATCATTATTGCCCAAATAACCTCTTCTCTGATTCTTTTTTGGTAGCACCGACATTCCAGCGCGAAGGGATTTTGGTAGTTGCCATTGCCCCACAGAAATCACCTAATGGATTGATACTTGCAGTGACTAGGGAATATTCTGAGGTCCAGATAATCCTGCGCTATATACGGCGGGGGTGGAAGTTTTTGATCACTTTTTTCTGCTCCGTCCTGAAGCAGTTAACTTCTTGCTGAGGTATCGATCCAAGGGCTCCTCACCTTAGTAGCCTTCATTCTCCATGTGTGAGCCTCGACAGTGAGTGTTAGCAGGCTATTCAACAGCTGACGATCTCGTCACTTTTTTTCATTTGTTCCTGGGATGTGGGCGTCGCTGACAAGGCCAGCGTTTATTGCCCATCCCTAATTAGCCCTCGAGAAGGTGGTGGTGAGCTGCTTTCTTGAACCGCTGCAGTCCGTGTGGTGAAGGTACTCCCACAGTGCTGTTAGGTAGGGAGTTACAGGATTTTGACCCAGCAACGATGAAGGAACGGCAATATACTTCCAAGTCAGGATGGTGTGTGACTTGGAGGGGAACTTAGAGGTGGTGGTGTTCCCATGCGCCGGCTGCCCTTGTCCTTCTAGGCGGTAGAGGTCGCGGGTTTGGGAGGTGCTGTCAAAGAAGCCTTGACGTACTGCTGCAGTGCATCTTATAGATGGTAAACAGTGCAGCCACGGTGCGCCGGTGGTGGAGGGAGTGAATGTTTAAGGTGGTGGACGGGGTGCCAATCAAGCGGGCTGCTTTGTCCTGGATGGTGTCGAGCTTCTTGAGTGTTGTTGGAGCTGCACTCATCCAGGCAAGTGGAGAGTATTCCATCACTCTCCTTACTTGTGCCTTGTAGATGGTGGAAAGGCTTTGGGGAGTCAGGAGGTGAGACACTCATGGCAGAATACAGAGCCTCTGATCTGCTGTTGTAGCCACAGTATTTATGTGGCTGGCCCAGTTAACTGTGCCCAATCTTATCCTCACTCGACATTCACATGCTTGTACTTCCAGCAGGAGTTACTGGATAGCATTCAGGAGCAGAACTCTGACTACTTTTCACCTCCTCCCTCCCGCCCCCCCTTTACCCTGACATGATGAAGTGAATTATTTAGTGCCTTAGGGCTGCACCAGCTGAGATCAGCCAACTTGGCCATGACAAGGTTTCAAATCTGGAAGTCTTCCTGTATGGTTTAGCTACTCACTGCCTTAAGCAGCTGAGCCATTGGTACGAAGCCTATTTAACAAGATAGGATAAAGTTTTGATGGAAATTTCTTCTCGATCTGTATCGTCAGTAGTGTGAAATATTATAATGATTCCTTGAGATCTCCTAGCTGAGAAACCGTGAAAACCAGAGCACGGGAACGGTAGCGTAGTAGTAATGTCACTGGGCTAGTAATCCAGAGGCCTGGACTAATGATCCGGAGACGTGAGTTCAAATCCCACCACAGCAGCTGGGGAATTTAAATTCAGTTAGTTAAATAAATCTGGAATAAAAAGCTAGTATCAGCAATTGTTGACTATTGGATTGTTGTAAAAACCCATCTGGTTCACTAATGTCCTTCAGGGAAGGAAATCTGTCGTCCTTAACTGGTCTGGCCTATATGTGACTCCAGACCCACGGCAATGTGGTTGCCTAGCAATTCGCTCAGTTGTCCCAAACCGCTACGAAACAAAATAATAAGAATGAATCCGGACGGCAACGGCACACCCAGCCCAGTAAGTATATTGCCTATCCTAATCCTGGAACTCCCTCCCTAACAGCACTGTGGGAGTACCTTCACCATACGGACCGCAGCGGTTCAAGAAGGCGGCTCACCACCACCTTCTCAAGGCCTTTCTAGCGACGCCCACATCCCATAAAACGAAATTTAAAAAAAACAACATGCCAAGAACCAGTTTTAATTGTGTGTCATGTAGCTGAGGTTGGCATTACATCTGTCATCTCCTGTTCCATGATACAGAGCATTGACACTGGGCCAGCTTCTGTACATTGACAGTTTCTAACCTAGATGTCGCCGTAAGTTGGTTACGTTGTGAAGATGAGTTGAGATCAAAGTTGAACAAGCTGAAACACAAATATTTGATTTAGACCGATGGATTTATTTTAAGAGGAGAGGGAAATAACGGTTGGCGAAATTGGTTTTCAGCGGTAGCACAAAACGGGCTTCCAGAAGAGATAACGACATCCTTAACTGAATGCAACTTCTCTCCAAAGACATAAAAGTACCTTCGATTCCTTCAAATAACTACAGAGAGCCGACTCTCGACTCCAACAGCCACTCTGCCGGTTCAATGCTGAATTCCTTTTACCAAGCGGGCCAGAGGAGAATGGATGTTTGTTTTAATTCTGTTTGAACTACATGCTGAGATTCTAAGCTACTGGGTCAATGTGCTAGCATCCCTTTCTTTGTCTGTCTTTCTCTCCCCTTCTTCCTCTTGTTGTTTTTCTCTTTCTATCTTTTTTTCGCTTTTATTTCTACTCCTTTTTTTCTTTGTTCCTTTGCCCTTCTCTATTTTTATCTCCCTTTCTACCTTTGTCTCTTTCTTTCTCTTTCTCCCATCCCCCCCCCCCCCCGTCAATTCTTTTAAGACTTTGTGAATTTACAGACCAGGATGAAGCAGTGGGATTCACATGAGGTACAGGAAAATTCACTATTGCAGTAGGTTCCACAAGTTTCCTTTTGCGGGTTAAGTCTGATGACTTTCCTGAAATTGGCCCCCAACAAACAAACAAACGAATGCTGTTTTCAGGGGCTACCCCTGAAAGCTGTGCTTCCCAGAAAAGATAACGGGGCATCTTTAACTTACTGCAACTTCTTCCAAAGCCGTCAAAGTACTTCAGAATCATTCAAGCAGTTACAAAAAGCCTTCTCAAGGGCAATTAGGGATGGGCAATAAATGCTGGCCTTGCCAGCGACGCCCACATCCCGTGAACAAATAAATAAAAAAATCAGCACGCCGACTCAAAAAGCTACTCTGCCCGTTCAGCGCAGCAGATCCTTTTACCCAGAGAGGAATGGATATATTTCATAAACCATTAGATAGATAAAAGATTAAGAAATGCTTTCTTGCGCAGTCTAACTCCTAATCTTTGTGTACAAATTGATTTAAAAGTGGAGCTCGTTAAATGTCTGCAGCACAATTTAAATAAATTGTAATCAATAAAAAGGGCCAATGAAAATTAAGAAACTATGGGATTTTAAAACTCGCATAAGTTTCAGTACCAGGCTGAGTAATTGGGCGATTTCCTCCACTGTTTTAGATTTGATCATCTTTCACTCTACATTCTTTTGTGTGGTGTAAAGTGAAATAAAGAAATATAAATAGCTTGCTTATTTAGAATCATAGAAACTCACAGCACAGAAGGAGGCCATTCGGCCCATCGTGCCTGTGCCGCCTCTTTGAAAGAGCCGTCGTGCTTAGTCCCACATCCCCCGCTTTTTGTCCGTAACCCTGTGAGCTCCTCATCCTCCACTACCTGTCCAACTCCCTTTTTAAAATTATTTCTGGAATCAGCTTCCACCACCTGTTCAGGTCGAGCGTTCCAGATCCCCAACAACTCTGAGTGAAAAAGAAAGAAAGAAAGAAAGACTTGCATTTATATAGCGCCTTTCACAACCTCATACCGTCCCAAAGCGCTTTACAGCCAATGAAGTACTTTTGAAGTGTAGTCACTGTTGTAATGTAGGAAACACGCCAGCTAATTTGCGCACAGCAAGCTCCCACAAACAGCAATGGGATCATGAGCAGATAATCTGTATTCTGTTATGTTGATTGAGGGATAAATATTAGCCAGGACACCGGGGATAACTCGAGAAATAAAAACTTCTCATCTTCCCTCTAGATCTTTTGGCAATGATTTTGAATCTATGACCTTTACTTACTGGCCCACTTGCCAGAGGGAATAATTTTTCTTGATCTACTCTATCAAAACCTCTTACCAACTTGAAAACCTCTATTAGGTCACCTCTTAACCTTCTGTGTCCCAAGAAGAACAGTCCTAACATTTCCAACCCCTCCTCATAACTGAAGTCCCTCAACCCTGGGAATCTCCTGGTAAACCTCCTCTGTACCCTTTCTAAGGCCTTTACATCTTTCCTGAAGTGTGGCGCCCAGAACCGTCAACAATACTCCAGCTGAGGCCTAACCAGTGATTTATAAAGTTCTAGCATGTTCGCTTTGCTTTTATATTCTATTTCTCTGTTTATAAACCCAAGTAACCCATAATCTTTTTTAACCACCTTATTAACTTGCCCTGCCACCTTTTAAGGATTTGTGTATATGGACACCAAGGTCTCTCTGCTCATCTACACTTTTCAAAATCGTGCCATTTATAGTGTGTTGTCTTTCCATATTAGTCCTCCCAAAGTGCATCACTTCACACTTCTGTGCATTGAAAGCCACCTGCCGTGCGTCTGCCCATTTCACCATCCTGTCCATGTCATCCTGAAGCCTTTAACTATCCTCATCACTATCTACTACTTTGCCAGGTTTGGTATCATCTGCATACTTTATAATGTTGCTCCCTATACCCAAGTCTAGGGGTCTTTTAGAAAAATTGCAAAGAGTAATGGACCCAAAATTAACCCTTGGGGGGACACCACTGCAAACCAGCTCCCAGTCTGAGAAGTCCATATTTGTGTGGAAATGCTTCCAAAAAACATGCATGACTGTTTTTATTTTGTATCGTTACTTTACATGTATTCCCCCCCCCCCCAAGGTGGGCCCATCAGTTCTGTCATTAATATTGGAAATACCTCAGAGCCTTCCCATTTTAAATCCCACTGCCATTTCAATCAGCACACTGTGTTCTCCATAGATTGAGACATTTTGTGAAAGTCACAGAAACAGAATATGGCCACGTTGCCTCACCAACTGTACAGTTACATTTTTTTTTCTTAAATTACATAGAATGTACAGCGCAGAAACAGGCCATTCGGACCAACTGGTCCGTGCCGGTGTTTATGCTCCACACGAGCCTCCTCCCACCCTACTTCATCTCACCCGATCAGCATACCCCTCTATTCCTTTCTCCCTCATGTACTTCTCTAGCTTGCCCTAAATAGCTTATTTTGTCGAACGCTTCCCTTTCAGTACCTTCAGACTTGCATAGTTTTGTAAAGTTTATTACAATGTGGATTTTTTTTTTAATGATTAGGATGACTTGGCCAACCATTGGCATGTTGCTTCACGCGCAGAGGCGTAACGAGAAATCTATTTGAAATCCCAGCTTCTGTAAGCTTGCGCGGGAGGTCCTCTTCTTGTATCTCCCAGACGTTTTCCTCTCTGGATTTGAATAATTGTCCTCAACAGCAGGAGGGAAGTCACCCGACCCTCCAAAGCTGATCCCTGGAGCGCCCTGGATCTCCAGGCCTAGCATCCAACTGAGTTTTGAACAACTGTAATGTTGGCCACTGCCTTGTACGAGAGACCCCACTGAGTGGAAACTCTGCTTTGCAGTCAGCATGGTGGAGCTTTTGGTTCATCTTGTTTCAGGAATTGTGTCTTCCCTGGAAACTTACCAAGAATACCCCTCTAAAGTATAAGATAGTCACGAATAAATCCAGTAAAGGACTTCAGGAGAAACTTCTTTACCTCTTCGGAAACATGCAGCAGTATCTGTAAGGAGAGAACACATTTTTGGGTGTGTAACCCTCATCAGAACACTTCTATCGAAGGGTTACACTAGAAGTGACATCATCTATCTTTTTATAGACTGACTGCTGTGATTTTATTTTTACTTTATTGGGTTCTGTGGACTAACGAGCCTCACCGGATCCTTCCTAAACTATCGGATTACCAGTTTTTCACCCCACTCGGCTGCACGTTAAGTCAGTAATCGCACAATGACTGCAGTGGGTGGGAGGAAGCTCGTGTGGAGCATAAACACCAGCATAGACCAGTTAGGCCGAATGGCCTGTTTCTGTGCTGTAACTTCCATGTAAAACAAATAGAACGCAGTAGCTCAGCTGATAAATGAACCTCCCAACGTGGAACTGAGCCTGACAGAGCAGAAGTTCTCACTTTCAGTCCTCAAGTTAGTTGACCTCAGCTTGGCCAGAATTAGGGTCGCTACAGTAACCCCTCCCCGGTCTAACGGAGAAATAAATCAGCCGTGATTCCTATCCCTAATTACAACTGGGGTTGGAGTACAAGAGTAAGCAAGTCTTACTACAATTGTACAGGGCTTTGGTGAGACCACACCTGGAGTACTGTGCACAGTTTTGGTCGTCTTATCTGAAGAAGGACATACTTGCCTTAGAGGCAGTGCAGCCAGATTGATCCCTGGGATGAGAGTGCTGTCCTTTGAGGAGAGATTGAGTAGATTGGGCCTATACTCTCTGGAGTTTAGAAGAATGAGAGGTGATCTCATTGAAACATACAAGATTCTGAGGGGGATTGACAGGCTAGATGCTGAGAGGTTGTTTCCCCTGGCTGGAGAGTCTAGAACTAGGGGGCATAGTCTCAGGATAAGGGGTCGGCCATTTAAGACTGAGATGAGGAGGAATTTCTTCACTCAGAGGGTTGTGAATCTTTGGAATTCTCTGCCCCAGAGGGCTGTGGATGCTCAGGTGTTGAGTATATTCAAGGCTGAGATCGATAGATTTTTGGACTCCAGGGGGAAATCAAGGGATGTCGGGCGAAAGTGGAGTTGAGGTCGACGATCAGCCATGATCTTATTGAGTGGTGGAACAGGCTCGAGCGGCCGTATGGGCTACTCCTGCCCCTCATTCTTATGTTCTTATTCATTTCTCCCTGCTTGAAAGCATGCACGTGTTGATGTCAGACAGGCTCAACTGCGATGCCCCTTGTGGTCATAACAGCCCATCAGCAATCGCTGTCCAGGGTAATGGCCACTTGGGAAAGGTACCTGGTACCTGTAAGGACCAAACTGCAGCGTGAGTCAGCACTTGCAGGAGAGGAAGAGTAGAAAATAGTTATTAAATAAGGCCTGGACAGATCATTAAGTATAAAGACTTAAGATGTGGTTTACGTGGTTCGAAGCCAGAGACCAAGATTGGTGCAGCTTCTTCGAAATGTTGATACATTCTGTGTAGAGCTGTGCCTCTTGAGGTTTATTGGGAATTGACCTGAAATAAAAGTTTGTCCAATTTGTAGTTTGCCGCACCCCAGGACATAGTGTGTGAATAAAAGAACACAGGGCGGGAACCCAGTCTGAACCCCACAGAAGCAAAGTTCTGATGAAAGGTCATCGACCTGAAACGTTAACTCTCTTTCTCTCTCCACGGATGCTGCCTGGCCTGCTGAGTTTTTCCAGCGTTTTCTGTTGTTACTCCCCACAGAAGCAAAGGTGAGCCCAGTTCTAGTAAGTCTTGCAAAAGTGCTCAAATATAATAAGAAGAGCTGACATGGGAATAAAAAGCAAATCCAACGAATATTTTACATTTTAGATATATTTTCCTCTCTTTGTTCCTCCTGAGCACCGAATTCACTGCTTTGCACTCTGTTCTTCCTCCCTGGGTCCTCGATGTGTTGAAATCAATGCTGACCAAACCATATACAGGAAACTCTTTATTAACCGGGACCGGCGTGGTGCCGGTTAATCAAAAAGTCCGGATAATGGAGAGTTATATCTCCCAACGTACGAGAGCCCCGTACACATTGACATGCGCCTGCATTCGGAGCTCCGTCTCCCCGGGGACCGCCAGCTGACCATCTGTCGTGTCCGCTGCCTACCCGGGCTGCACATTCCCCTCCCAATCTACACGCTCCGATACAAGGCAAACGCCTCGGGGTTTTTTTTAAAGTTAATTTTAAACGAGAGATGAAGGAAAACCCCAGTTACCTACTGAAGAATTTTGCCGGTTAAGAGAGATTTCCGGATATTTGGGTGCCGGTTAATAAAGAGTTTCCTATATTAAGACACGGGTTCAAACAGACAGAAGGCAAATTTAGGACTGATCTCAGAAAGTTCTCATCATAAAGAGTGATCTTCACGTGGATGGGATTACTGGGTCGAGCAGTGGAGGTAAAAACCCTCGAATCATTGAAGAAAGTGTTGTGATGACGAGCTGGGGTGGGCCAAATCATTTTTCTTATTGCTATCGATCTTGTGATCATCTGTCATTTCATTCTTTCCCAAAAACTCGGAACTGTGGAACTCATTGTTACAGTTCAGGCTTTTTCCTAACTTTTTTTGTCCTTGTCCATGTCCATGGCTCAAAAGGCAGCTTCCATAAACGGATGCAGTATCCTTTGAATTGAAACCTGTTGCCTTGTATGGGTTAGCATGCTCAGATCTAACATTTAACTTCAAATCCCAATATTTTCATCACTGAAGAACGCACTGGGAAGCCCGTCACATTTTCTTGTCTTGTCTGAAAGGTGGAAAATAACAATCACTGTTTACAGTCTAAAACTATTTGGTCAGATTTATTTACAGCCCGAACACAATACACGGAGCAGGAAGACGCAGTAGGGCCAACATTGGAGTCTTGGCACAGTGCAGGTGACACTGCTGCTCCATAGGCACACCATGCACGGGCACCAAAATGATCTGACCTTGGATAAAAATGCAAGGTTTTAGCTCACTGAAGTATTTTAGTGGCACTCCGTGTGTGTAGCACATGGCATGCTGGGAGCACCACACAGGGAAAGGAGTTGAGGGGTCGGGAGGGGAGGGGGGGGGAGGGAGTGGAGGGGGAGGAATGTCTCAATGCCAAATCATTGACACTTTTTCTTTTCTGCATGGTCTTCAGTCCCCTCGATGAATCTGGCTGGTGACGGCCGAAGGAAAAAGCAGAAACTTTGGAAGGACGGCCAAAGGTCAGGGAGAGGGCGATCCACCAGCAACATTTTCCCCTTCCCTTTATAGGGTTTTCCCTGAAGTACAAATAGACACTTAGCAACTGGAGCACTACTCAAAGTATTCTAACAGGGCCTTAATGAGTCTTGCACACATTTTATGTACAAGCTCTTTGCACTCCATTTGTTAGCCGCTAGATTGGATGTATTGGGTGGGGAGTAGCCATCCATGCATCATAATAGAGGTGCACACCCCACCAATCGCATTATTGGTTCCAGCAACAACAACGTGCATTTATATAGCGCCTTTAATGCAGTAAAACTGTCCCAAGGCGCTTCACAGGAGCGTTATAAAATAAAATTTGACACCGAGCCACATCAGGAGATATTAGGACAGGGAACCAAAAGCTTGGTCAAACAGGTCGGTTTTAAAGAGCGTCTTAAAAGAAGGAGGGAGGCGGAGAGGTTTAGGGAGGGAATTCCAGAGCTTGGGGCCTTGGCAGCTGAAGGCACGGCCGCCAATGGTGGAGCGATGAAAACCGGGATGCGCATATTAATGTATGTTTAATATATCCCATTTCAGAACAAGTGTCTTAGCCTGATGAGCAACAGGGCTTTTATGTAAAACAATACAGTTCATCCAGTGAGTTTGGTTCTCTTGCCAGAACTAAATCTGTGTGAACAGAGCTGTGAGCTATGCCTGGGAATGTGTTTTATGACAGCTGTTTCCTTAATGTAAGCAAACAGACTCGGAGTTTAACTAAGATTGCCACCTTGCAAGATGAGGTGTAAGTGTCTATATATTGCCACTTTTTCCACACTTTTTTTTACTGGATCAGCATTCAGAGAGATTAAGGGGGAGAAATTCGGTATCGCCCGGTTTGGGGCGCAATTATCGGCCGGGCGCAAAGTTTAGCGCCTGCCGCTAATTATCGCCTCTGACTGCAAACTTGGCTTCTATCGCCCCTGGAGATGATTGGAGCACTAAATCAGGCGCTAACGCCGAGGAGCGAGGCGCTACCTCAGAGCGCTGGCGAAGCTCAGGTGATGTCAGTCAGCAATGGAACACAGACACACTGGCGCCGGCCAGTTCTTAAAGGGGAGGGTCGATCTTGCTCTCCATCCACTCCCTGCTCATTGCAGCCTTGAATCTTGGCCTGGAGAGACCTGTACATCAAATCTGCTGGAAAGAACAATGGAGAGACCCAGGGAAAGAGCTCAGAGTGCAGCCCCCATAGTCTCTTCTAAATCGATGCAAGGAAGGTCAAATCAGAATGAACCTGCAAAGTGCTGCTCAGTACCCAAAACTCCTTCACACAGCGTTGAATCTCTCCAGAAGTCTTTCTCTCTCTTTCTCAGAATGCGTGGTGCAAAAATGTCGTCGACAAAAAAGGCAGGAAGCGGTCGCCTTTAAATAGCGCTCCCCCAGTCCCTTCCCGACTGCAAAACTCTCCCCTCAACCTGTCATTGCTAGCGGCAGGCGGTAAGGCAGGGGCCGCCACTCAATATCCGGTCCAGTGCGCTACCGGGGCGTTGCGTACTCGACTGACGTCATGATCTGCGGGTGCAGGAGATCGTGGCGGTAGTGTTTAGCGCCGCCGCAAAATGGTCAATTTTGCGAGCGGCGCAAACATCACCATGCCCGAGCACTAGTTGCTTTGCGCCCCATTAGCGCCCTAACGGGAGGCGAAAAGCAACCAAATTTTTCCCCCTAAGAGTAGTCTTTTCAAGTAGTCAATCAGCATATGTTAATATTTTAGGTAGCTACCAAGCAACTTTTGATAATTGGTTTCTGAACAAAGGCATTGAAACAACAAAGTAAACCCATTTAGGAGACCCATTTCTCATTGAATACAACAATTAGGTCTGATTGTGCCCAGCCAGTTACATGTATTGGTCACCACTGCCACTGGACAGTGGGATACAGCCAGATATGCGGATGGATGAATTCATTTTTAATCAAATTTACCCTAGCTATCTGGCATCGTATAAATACAGAAATATCTCTTTGTCAAACTCCTTGCCTCCCTCATTCTTTCCTATCTCCTAAATCCATGCTCATCTTTCCTACAGCTCCATATTTGAATCTCTCCAGTCAGGTTTCTGTTGCTGCTACAGCACTAAATCAGCCCTAGCCAACGTCATAAATAACATCCTCTGAGTGTGACCATAGTGCATTAGTCCCTTCTTGTCCTCCTCAACCTCTCTGCATCCTCCTCCAATGCCTTTCCCTCTTTAGCCAGAGCACTTCCAACAATGGATTCTCTTCCCGATCCCGCGCCATTAGCCTGGATGTGCTCTTGGTCCTTTCCTCTTTCTCACCGAGCATCATCTGCAGACATGGGATCAGCTTCCAACTGACGACACCCACCTCCACCTCTCCATTCTCAGTCTCAACCCCTCCACTGCCTCTTGTCAAACTGCATGTCTGATATCCAGTCTTGGATGAGACGTCATTTCCTCCAGTTAAACATTGGAAAGACTGAAGATATTGGCCGGAATTTTCCTTACCTGGGCGGGTCCGGTGTGGGCGGTGTCTGTGGCGGGGTCGCGACCCTGCTGCTGGCTCCATCCCGCTGTAGAAAATGAACTTAGCTTAATGGAGTCTATTAAGCCCGCCTAGCGCGTTAGCCGGCCCAATTAGATGGAGCGGGTCCGGTGACGTCATTCACGACGCGTTTTAAGCCGGGATCCTTAAAGGGACCCTGGCCACATTAAATTTTAATTTTAATCTAACATAATGGATGTTGAATCTTTACTGTACAATAATATAATAAGTTATATATGAGTGACAAAGAAATATTTAAATAAAATTATCATTAAGTAATATGACTCCATCTACAAATACGATCAAGAACATAATGAAAAAAGTGCATTAATTGGGAAGTTATTGGTGCTTTAGTCACAAAACTATAGACTTTTGTATCAGTAACTAGTACAAATAAAAGCTGTGTGTGTATAGGTAATACATAAAATTAAGCAGATTTTAAATGTAATTGTAAAGGGGTGGATTTACAATCTTATGTAAGTTCAGTGGAAGAGCTGCGGAATCCCTGACAGTGTAAGTGGTGCTTACAATGTGTTTCTGGGATTTCTGCAGCTCTTACATTGAAGTTAACGATGGACAAGTGAGAGAACCTCCGCAGAAATTCACCCTAAATTCTCAAGCTGAAAAATTAAATTAGTCATATTCACAGACTGAAAGCAAATTGAACCAGTGGAATGAGTGACGAGAATGAAATTGTTACGGTTGATGTTTTGATTTAATGTGTAACTGGACAGTCACAGTATACTGTGAGAAAAACCTGACCAGAATCAACACAAAAATAGATTTAAATGGTGTATGTGTCATTTTTTATAGTGCAGATCAATTCACTGCAATTACTGTTCAGTTGGAAGGCAACAGCCGAGAATGGCCAGTGAAAAATTTACATTTACCAGTAGCATTTCAAGTAGAACAGAATCTCCAACAATCTGTTAGCTGATGTAATCAACATGTTTTTACTTTGGTTTGTTTTCCGTGCTGTCAAGTAATCAGCTGGAGCAATGGCCACGGAACTCCTGCCTCAGGTTGACAGACGCGGTTCCCGAGCTGTGTGAATGCCGTGGCCATGCATGGAAATTTAAAAAGTAGGGGGGGGGGGCGGGGGAAAGCTGTTAAGTGCCTGTAAAGTACCTCATAATGATTTCAATTGGGTCCCCCGCCGCTGCAGGTCGGGTCAGCTCCGCGCTGACAGACGCGCCTGTGGGAAAGGCGTGTGGGAGCGAGTTGACAGGGGGTTCCTGACCCGCTGTCAAAAAAAAACAACTTTCCCACCTGACCCGCCACCGATCGCGCCCGCTACCACCCCGGAAAATTCAGCCCATTGTCTTTGGCCCTTCCACAAACTCTGTACCCTCGCCACCGATTCCATCCCGCTCACCAGCCATTGTCCCAGACTCTGCAGTTTTGGCGTCCTATTTGACCCTGAGCTGAGCTGCAAACTCCATATCCGCTCCATGACAAAGAACGCCTACTTTCATCTCCATAACATCACCCGCCTCTGCTCCTGCCCTGCCCCTGCTGCTAAAGCCAATCCATGCCTTTGTCACCTCCAGACATAACTATTCCAGTGCTCTCCTCCCATCTTCACCCTCTATGACTTCCACTCATCCATAGAAGATAGGAGCAGGAGTAAGCCATTCGGCCCCTCGAGCCTGCTCCGCCATTCGATGAGATCATGGCTGATCATCCAAACTCAGTACCCTGTCCCTGCCTTCTCCCCATATCCCTTGATACCTTTATCTTTAAGAAATATATCTCACTCATTCTTCAATATATTTAATGAATTGGCCTCAACTACCTTCTGTGGTAGAGAATTCCACAGGTTCACCACTCTCTGGGTGAAGAAATTCTTCCTCATTTCTGTCCTAAATGGTTTACCCGTTATCCGTAGATTATGACCCCTGGTTCTGGACTCTCCGACCATCGGGAACATTCTTCCTGCATCTAGTTTGTCCAGACCTGTCAGAATTTTATATGTTTCGATGAGATCCCCTCTCATTCTTCTATACTCCAGCGAGTATAAGCCCAATCCAAAACTCTGCTCCCCATATCCTATCCTGCATCAAGTCTTGCTCACCCATCGCCCCTATTCTTGCTGAACTATATTGGCTCCCAGTTGCCCCATGCTTCAATTTTATAATTCTTACATTTAAATACCGTCATGGCCTCTTCCGCTCCTTATCCCTATAACCTCCTCCAGCCCTACAACCAATGTACCCTCTAATTTTTTTTTGTGTGCGTGGTCCCTTTAACTGGCTGCGCGGCCCACTCAAATTTTATTACTGGTGCTGGATGATTTGAGCAAGAAATCAATATCTGCAAGTTACATGAAGAGTTTTCAGGCGCAAGGCAGCGTGACAGATCAGCTCTATTATCGATAAATTTCTGTGCGCCTATTTATGGCAACACGCACTCTGGCTATTTAACAGAATAGTTACTGCTGCCGGTTACGTTTTGGATTTGTCGAGGGTGGGTGTGTAATTGTTTTCCAAAATTAGGGATTTGTGGGATTTACATTTTTGTGTAAATGCTGAGGTTTTATTTCGTTTTAAAAAACATAGCATTCTTGTCTGCTGCACGCTGTGCTTAGTAAATGTCACTGTTTATAAAGTGTAAGCCCAGTAACACTCTGAACTGGTGAAGCAGGCTGTTATTAAGCTGTTCGCCTGGGTTTTCAGTGTCTACCTCGGCATCGTCAACTAAAAACAGAAAATGCTGGAAACGCTCAGCAGGTCAGGCAGCACCTGTGGAGAGAGAGAAACAGAGTTAACGCTTCAGGTCGATGACCCTTCGTCAGAACAGTTCTGACAAAAGGTCATCAACCTGAAACGTTAACTCCGTTTCTCTCTCTCTCTCTCTCCACGGATGCTGCCTGACCTGCTGAGCATTTCCAGCATTTTCTGTTTTTATTTCAGATTTCCAGCGTCCGCAGTATTTTGCTACTGCATCGTGAAGTCTGGCTTCCAATGAAGCAATAAGTTAAAGCTTGTTTTCTCTGGCAGAGTGCATTTTTTTTTTCTTTTGGTTGATAGTAGTCCTTCTGTTGTTTGGCTAATTGCTGGAATGACACTCCGAGGGTGGGGGAGGGGGGCTGGGGGGAGGGAATGAGATAGTCGAGCAAATCTGGATGCTACCAAAATGAATTTCAATCCAAGAATCTGGCATTGTTTGCCGTTAGCATTTTGAGCATTGCAGTTCGGCTGTGGAAATTCATAATCTCTAAACACAGTCAATTACAGGTTCTTCTCTTTGCATCCCACTCACGCTCTCTCTCTCGCGCACGCTCTCTCTCGCGCGCACTCTCTCGCGCACGCTCTCTCGCGCACGCTCTCTCTCTCGCGCACTCTCTCGCGCACGCTCTCCCTCTCGCGCACTCGCTCTCTCGCGCACGCTCTCCCTCATGCACTCGCTCTCTCGCGCACGCTCTCCCTCTCGTGCACTCTCTCTCTCGCGCACGCTCTCCCTCTCGTGCACTCGCTCTCGCGCGCACGCTCTCCCTCTCGTGCACTCGCTCTCTCATGCACTCGCATCTTGCAACACTTCTGAACTTGGCATATATATATATATATTTTTAAAAGGTTGGCTTGTGTGTAGCATTAAGTAGTGAAGGATGTATATTTGCTTGTACATCAGCACCGTATGTCAGAATGTTGCAGCGGTGTTTATGTTTTTAACATAACTGCAGTTACGGGCTCTGCCTTTGAAGCCCGTGAGTAACCATGCTGAAATGACGTATCGCGTGTCCACTCCACAATCGCGAAACGTGCATTTTCTTTCTGCTTGCTAAATTGTATAACATATTTGACAGAGCCAGGAGAAAAATAAATCTTCCACTGAACTGTATATCCACGTGGTTGTAAGGAGCAAGTGGAATGTACCATTCTGGGCTGCAATCCCCTGTTATGAGCCTCTTTGCGACTTTATAAACGAGTTGCGTGTTTTCAATCTCTTGAACCTGTTTAAAGGGATTTTTGCAGTTTCTCTGAAAGTAAACATGTGATATCCTGCTGATTAATCGTGCTTCCTTTTTTCTCTCCCTTTTGCTTTCCCACTCCCACCAGATAGTCTCAATGACTTAAGAGATGCGATTGTGTACCTTTTTATATATAATATTTGCAATGTTAATACAGTTCCTATGACATTCACATTTCCTATGACTATTCCAATGCTCTCCTGGCCGGTCTCCCATCTCGCACCCTCCGTAAACTTGAGTTCATCCAAAACTCTGCTGCCCCGTGTCCTAACTCGCACCAAGTCCCGTTCACCCATCACCCCTGTGCTCGCTCACCTACATTGGCTCCCGGACTGGCAGCACCTCGATTTTAAAAATCCTCATCCTTGTTTTCAAATCCCTCCATGGCCTCGCCCCTCCCTATCTCTGTAACCTCTCCAGCCCTACAACCCTCCGAGATATCTGCGCTCCTCCAATTCTGGCCTATTGTTCGTTCCTCGATTTTAATCGCTCCACCATCGATGGCCGTGCCTTCAGCTGCCTGGGCCCTAAGCTCTGAAATTCCCTCCCTAAACCTCTCCGCCTCTCTACCTCTTTCTCCTCTTTTAAGACGCTCTTTAAAACTGACCCCTTTGACCGAGCTTTTGGTCATCTGCCCTAATATCTCCTTATGTGGCTCGGTGTCGAATATTTTTGATAATCGCTCCTGTGGAGCGTCTTGGGACGTTTTACTATGTTAAAGGTGCTATATAAATGCAGGTTGGTGTAGATGCAAGCACTTGCAGCTTCATTATTAATAGTTGCAGCCGAATTGCGAGTTTACACTTGTAGTCTGTGACCTTATCACAAAACTCGATTAAGTTGCGGCTTTTTATATTAACTGCCAGGTAGCCATTACCCTCTTCGATTCATAAAATCATAGAAAGTTACAGCACAGAAGGAGGCCATTCGACCGGCACGCCATTCGACCCGTCATGCCTGTGCCGGCTCTTTGAATAATCAGATTTAATTGTACATCGCCTGTAATGGGGCAACAAAGAAGTAGGGAGGCTTTGAGAAAATGGAGCAAAACTTCTCTCAAGCTGGAGCGCTTCAGCTATGAAGAGAGACTGGGCAGGCTGGGGTTGTTTTCCTTCGAGCAGAGAAGGCTGAGGGGGGACCTGATTGAGGTGTACAAAATTATGAGGGGCATAGATAGGGTAGATAGAAAGGAACTTTTCCCCTTAGTAGAGGGGTCAGTAACCAGGGGGCATAGCTTCAAGGTAAGGGGCAGGGGGTTTAGAGGGGATTTGAGGAAAAACTTTTTCACCCAGAGGGTGGTTGGAATCTGGAACTCACTGCCTGAAAGGGTGGTAGAGGCAGGAACCCTCACAACATTCAAGAAGCATTTAGATGAGCAGTTGAAACGCCATAGCATACAAGGCTACGGACCAAGTGCTGGAAAATGGGATTAGAACAGACAGGGCTTGATGGCCGGCGCAGACACGATGGGCCGAAGGGCCTCTTTCTGTGCTGTATGACTCTATGACAAGTTTGAGCCCAGCTTAAGTAAATAAAATCTGGCAGGGATTTGGAGGCCTGAGCGTGGATGTGCCTCGAAAGCTGTAATTTATTTTTTAAATAAACCCATAAAATTGGAACATGGAGCCAATTCCAAAATAGCGTGATGATGCAGATACACCGAGCCAGCCCGCTCTGTACATTTAGCAGGCCAGAACTGGAGCCATCTAATCCCAACAGCAGATTGTAGGACCCATGAAATACCTTGGACACCATCAGAGCTCAAATGATTCCCCTCCCCTCCCCTCCTCCCATCCCGCTATACTTGGGAGTAGAGTCGACGAAGGGGGATCTGCCATCTCTCAACAGGACGCTGGGTCAAGTAGACGTGCCTTTGGCTCACCCATGAAGGATGCCCACTTTGGGTGAGGTGCTAGAGGCCGGCTGATGCCCATGGAAGAGCATTCCAGCAAGAATTAGCACCTCTGGAAAGGGGGGCAGGGGCTGGTGGGTAGACACACGGAAGACACAAAAATATCCGACAAGTTGTGAGTCGTTTTGTTTTAAATGTTGAATGGTGGGAATGGGCAGCAGCAGCAACAACAACAGCTTGCATTTATATAGCGCCTTTAACGACATCCCAGGACGCTTCACAGGAGCGTAATCAAACAAAATTTGACACCGAGCCACATAGAGATATTGGGACAGGTGACCAAAAGCTTGAGGTCAAAGAGGGAGGTTTTAAGGAGCGTCTTAAAGGAGGAGAGAGAGGCGGAGAGGTTTAGGGAGGGAATTCCAGAGCTTTAGGGCCTCGACAGCTGAAGGCACGGCCGCCAATGGTGGAGCGATTAAAATCGGGGAGACTCATTAAAATTGTTGCTGAAATTTTCCAGGGGTTAAATCCCCCCATCAGCTTCGGGTTTCTCTACCTCCTGAATTACTATTGCAGTCGCGAACTCATCTTACGAAAAAAAATAGTTTGACAGCTTGTTTTAACAATTGCGTACTCTCTGTTTCGCTAAACTGCACGCTGGAGGTGGAGAAACATGCGTCAGTTAGATTTTTGGGGGGTCAGTAATCTAGTTTTTACCCATTCTACAGCGATGTGCTGAGTGCTGGCACTTAGTCGGCAGCTGATGTTGTCTGGTTTGTACAAGTGTGGCATTTTTAGGCTGCACCGAAAGTGTTGTGGTCTGACCTTTCCAGTGGGGTTTTTTTTCTCTCTCTCTTTTCTGTATCGGTGAGGAAGAACTGTACCAGCGACGTGGTGAACGGCGTGTTCTATTTTTAGTTCAGGAGCTTGGGGGCAGGGCACAGGGAAAGTATCACAGCTTTTTTGGTCAGGTTAACCTAACTCTTGGTGAAACGGTGAGTGTGATATCCCTCTAATGCAGCTCTGCTGTCACGGGTTATGAAGTCACCTCCACCCCTCGCGCACTGTTCCTGCCTTGTGATACGCCGCAGATTCTGTTGTCTTGTAAAGTAAGAAAAAAAGGCAATATTTTGGTGGGTGGTGATCATTGGAGGGGGTGGGTTACTCCGAGGCATTCACCGCAAGATCCTTCTGGATAAAGCAGCTGCAGGTCCAAGGTTTTCTTGCAGTGCCATTCAAACTGCGTCTTAAAAAGAAACTCGATGAATCTAGAAAACTTTGCTTACACTGCTGGGTAATAATTCAAATTACAGTTTACATTATTTGGTACTTGAAAATACACCGAGTTCTGTACATTTCATAAGCACGAGGTGCTGAGGGTTGACGGGCTTGGGAGCTTTACTTGGCAGAGGGTTGCTCGAATCAGGTGAGAGGAGGAGGTCAGAGGCTCATTGGCACTCTATGCCATAGGCCTGGGCAGTGTGTAGTCTCGTAGGCACCTTGGGGTGGGGTGGAACGGGCTTCGACCGTTTTTTTAAATTTTTCTTATCAGTTAGAAACCTCCTTCCTCCTCAAGGCACTGCCATGTTGGGGTACAGTTCCAAATCATAGAATCTTACAGCACAGAAGGAGGCCACTCAGCCCATGGTGCCTCTTTGAAAGAGCTATCCAATTAGTCCCATTCCCCTGCCATTTTCTCCCCTTCAGGTATTTATCCAATTCCCTTTTGAAAGTTATTATTGAATCTGCTTCCACCACCCTTTCAGGCAGTGCATTCCAGATCATAACAACCCACTGTGTAAATTTCTTTATTTTCATCTCACTTCTGGCTCTCTTGCCAATTACCTTAAATCTGTGTCCTCTGGTTACCAGCCCTTCTGCCACTGGAAACAGTTTCTCCTTATTTACTCTATCAAAACCCTTCATGATTTTGAACACCTCCTATTAAATCTCCCCTTAACCTACTCTGCTCTAAGGAGAACGATCCCAGCTTCTCTAGTCCCTCATCCCTGGCACTATTCTAGTATGTGCGGGTTATATTCCAATTCCTTGCCCAAGTGGCTATTATTTGTAGGCCAGCCCTGCTGGTGAGTGTTCGCAGGCTATTCAATCACTGGGGCCTTCTCACCCAAGCCAAGTCCTGTCCATACACACACACTTGCATCAATAACAGGAGCAGGAGCCCTCTCTAACCCAAGTGTCTGAGGCAGATGGTAAAGAAAGAAAGACTTGCATTTATATCATTGGCATGACAACCGGACGTCCCAAAGCGCTTTACAGCCAATGAAGTACTTTTGAAGTGTAGTCACTGTTGTAATGTAGGACATGCGGCAGCTAATTTGCGCACAGCAACTTCCCACAAACAGCAATGTTAGAAAAACAGATAATCTGTTTTTGTTATGTTGATTGAGGGATAAATATTGGCCAGGATACCGGGGATAACTCCCCTGCTCTTCTTCGAATAGTGCCATGGGATCTTTGAGAGCAGACGGGGCCTCGGTTTAACGTCTCATCCGAAAGACGGCACCTCCGACAGTGCAGCACTCCCTCAGCACTGCACTGGAGTGTCAGGCTTGTTTTTTTTTTGTGTGTGTTCAAGTCTCGGGAGTGGGACTTGAACCCACAGCCTTCCGACTCGGAGGCGAGAGTGCTACCCACTGAGCCACAGCTGACACTTCTACATGCATACTTCTACCCCAGCTGAGGTCAGATAACTAAACACGTACTGGGGATGGAATCTAGGACCTTGCTAGTCATTATGACTCTGCTATTCATTGGCAACACACATTGAGACTATCTTGAGGCATTGGGGAGTTCATCAAGCTGTTTTTTTTGAGAAAGCTACTACTTTAGCTCAGTCCACGGTTCAGTTGGAAAATGCCACATGCAGCTGAACCCTACGCTTGAGAAGGTTCCAGGTTGTACTCAATTAACTGACCTGGCTTTGTTGGCATTACAATTGACCTCATCTGTTCTGGCTAGGGAGGAAAAAAGAAACCATTGAGGCCTCCAACTCTTGATTCTATCCAATAGCATACACTAGAAAGTGTGCATGTCGGGTAAGGACAGCATTGGATCAGCTGTAATGCCTCCCATTGTCAAATAGCCAGCTGACATCTCATTGTCTGGGTTAATCCATGAAAAGGGGGGAACTTGTGCAAGGAACCGGAGGGTGTCTGGCACCAGTAGAACAGTATCTCAACTGTTCTCTCTGACTGTATTTTTTAAATTAATTCTCGGGATGTGGGCGTCGCTGGCGAGGCCTGCATTTATTGCCATCCCTAATTGCCCTTGAGAAGGTGGTGGTGAACTGCCTTCTTGAACCGCTGCAGTCCGTGTGGTGAAGGTACTCCAACTGTGCTGTTAGGGAGGGAGTTCCGGGATTTTGACCCAGCGACGATGAAGGAACGGCGATATATTTCCAAGTCAGAATGGCGCATTACTTGTCGGGGAACTTGGAGGTGATGGTGTTGCCATGCGCCTGCTGCCCTTGTCCTTCTAGGTGGTAGAGGTCACAGGTTTGGGAGGTGCTGTCGAAGGAGCCTTGATGAGTTGCTGCAGTGCATCTTGTAGATGGTGCACACTGCAGACACGGTGCGCCGGTGGTGGAGGGAGTGAATGTTTAAGGTGGTGGATTGGGTGCCAATCAAGCGGGCTGCTTTGTCCTGGATGGTATCGAGCTTCTTGAGTGTTGTTGGAGCAGCACTCATCTGACTATCTCAGTGCTGTTGAGGGAGGTTAAAAAAAGCAAGGTCATTGACAAAGAAAACACTCTGCAAGTACCATGTGGCTTAATAAAAAGAATAATTGAAGCCCTTTTTTTTAATTACCTTAGACTGGTCAGCAACTCTTGACTAAACAGAGTTCACTTCGGAAGATTTTATGTGCCTGTTTCAGCAAGAGACTTTACTCCGTGGTAAACTGCAACTACTCCACCTCCTTAAGTTTTCATCATAGGAACAGGAGTAGGCCATTCAGCCCCTCGAGCCTGTTCCGCCATTCAATGAGATCATGGCTGATCAGCGACCTAACTCCATATACCCGCCTTTGCCCCGTATCCCTTAATACCTTTGGTTAACAAAAATCTTTCAGTCTCCGATTTAAAATTAACAATTGATCTAGCATCAGCTGCCGTTTGCGGAAGAGAGTTCCAAACTTCTACCACCCTTTGTGTGTAGAAGTGTTTCCTAACTTCACTCTTAAGAGATCTGGCTTTAATTTTTAGACTATGTCCCCTAATCCTAGACTCCCCAGCCTGCGGAAATAGTTTCTCTCTATCTACCCAATCAGTTCCTCTTAATATCTTGAAAACTTCGATCAGGTCACCCCTCAACCTTCTAACTTCCAGGGGATACAGCCCTAGTTATATAATCTTTCTCCTTTGTTACGCTAAAGGGAATACATGATAATTGTCCAAATTTTTGTTTCGGTTGCACAGTTTTCTCTAATGTAATGCCACTCTCCATTCTAACTTTGTTTTGTAACATTGAGCATTATTTTTGGTGTGGGGTCAGTTGAGGGGAATTCAATATAGTCTACTCTTAATTCAGAGTTGCTTAATTCAAGTAATCTAATTTAAATAAAGGATTTTTTTTACATGAAGTTCCTAATTTGCTGTGTTACTTATATTGCTTAATTCAAATTATTGGATAATTCAATTTTTCAGTGCGGCAAATGAATTATCAGTAGACTTTGCAAAAATACTTTATAACTTAAGTATCCTTCTGGTAATAAAAAGAAGCCTTTAGGTCCAAGGCTATTCCTTTTTTATTCATTTTTCAACCGCGTCTTCCTATTATAGGGACGGGCAATAAATGTGGGCCCTGCCAGCAACGCCCGCATCCCATGAACGAATAAAAAAAAATTCCCTCAATCTCTTTTTTCTGTGTTAAAGTAGCTTTCAATTTCTGTCTTGAACCTGTTCATACCAACCATTTCAGTGGCTTGCGTGTTTTACTTGACGTTAATAGAAACACTCTTCAGCTCAGAATGTCCTACAGTCTACACCAGGGTGCTGCTCGTTGAAAAGTTAACCATGAGAAGACGAACTTGCATTTTATAAAGAGCCTTCCACACCCTCAGGACGTCACAAAACACTTTACAATGTAGGAAATGCAGCAGCCAATTTGCGCACAGCAAGGTCCTACAGACAGCAGTGAGATAAATGAACAGTTAACCTGTATTAAGGTGTTTGTTGAGCACCTCCAACAGTGCGGCACTCCCTCAGTCCTGCGATGGAATGTTGGCCTAGATTTTGCGCCCAAGTCTTTTGGACATAACATAAGAACATAAGAGGTAGGAGCAGGAGTAGGTCATTTGGCCCCTCGAGCCTGCTCCGCCATTCAGTAAGATCATGGCTGATCTGATCTTGGCCTCAACTCCACTTCCCTGCCCGCTCCCCATAACCCTTGACTCCCTTATCGTTCAAAAATCTGTCTATCTCCACCTTAAATAGATTCAATGACCCAGCCTCCACAGCTCTCTGGGGAAGAGAATTCCAAAGATTCACGACCCTCTGAGAGAAGAAATTCCTCCTCATTTCCGATTTAAAAGGGTGCCCCCTTATTCTGAAACTATGCCCCCTAGTTCTAGATTCCCCCACGAGGGGAAACATCCTCTCTGCATCTACCCTGTCAATCCCCTTCAGAACCTTACATGTTTCAAAGAAACCCTCTCATTCTTCTAAACTCCAGAGAGTATAGGCTCAACCTTTCTTCATAAGACAACCTCTTCATCTCCGGAAGTGGGACTGGTGTGGGACGTGAACTCACGACCTTCCGACTGAGAGGCGAGAGTGCTAACCAACTGAGCCACGACTGACCCAGCCACCAGCTTTTGAAAGGGGCTGATGAAGGCATTTGCAATACATATAAAATAATAAGCTATAAGATGCAATTGGAATTTACTGACTCATCAAAGGGAGGCCAACTCATTGCATCAGGACTGCCTGATGTCCGGTGTGATTCAGTCGCTTGTCTTTATCTCTGAAATAAAAGTTTTCTTATCCTTTTATGGAATATTTATCCCAGTGTTTAATCAATTATGGAATCTTTATCCTAGGTTTCTACCTTTCCTCTCTTCCCCCCCCCACCGCCCCCCGTTTATTTTAATTAACTGAGCAGTTGAGGAACATTAACAGAAAATATATTATTTTTAAATTTAGCTCTTTTAGAGACAAAGACTTTTTAAAAAAAACACCATTGCAGATACGTTGAACTGCCTTTAAATTGAGCATTTTCCGATCCTATTCCTGAGAGTCGGAACATATTTATCAGACGCTTCACGAGGCGCCTTCTGGAAAAGATGGAAAACGCTGATCTTTCTAAAACCTAATATCTGTGGCAAAATGCTGCTTTCCTCAAAAAGAATGAAGAGAAACCGATTGCTCGCTGGTTACTAAAGCTACTAACCCAGTGGAACCTATAGTGGCCTGAAACGTGGTTTAAAATGTTTTTTTTCTCAACCCTGTTCCTGTTGCTCAGTGAGTAATGTTGGAGCCTGTAATAATTACTCAACTGCACAATTAACAAACTGAAAATGAATCAGTTTGTTGCTTTGCTGTCAGAGTAGCCAGAACAAGTTTTGCGCGCACATTTCAATGGCTACTTCAGATCTGGTTCTGCAGCAAAATGGTGAAGTGCAATTTTTTTTTTTTTTAAAGATCTTTAGTTTCCCAAGAGAACAAATGGCCTATGCATTGCCTGAAAAAAGTTTCAACAGAGGTGCAAGCTTTTTTTGTGCCATTTCGCAACCAGTTGGCCATCTGCATATCCCACAAATAACCAGAAGCTGCAGCAAGCGTGAGAGCCAATTGCCCAGAGGGCCAGCGCTAGCGCTGGCTGCACTGCATGTGCTCTCGGGAGTCTCTGATTGAAAGGAGTGCTGGACAGTTACTTACCTGCCAGGAAACTCTGTCGAAGGGAGTTCTCCTGTGCTGTCCGCTGAGTACTTCGCTAAGGAATATTATAACAGCAAGTTTATCCCTTCATCTGATGCAAATGGAGAGCAGAAGAAAGGTAATGACAGTGGAAAAGGGCTACAGCAATCTACAAAACAGCAAGAGAAGTTGCTAAATGCTTATAGAAAATTACAAATAGCACTGACTACACAAAGCTATTCACTCATCTTTTCTGCACGTCACTTAGATAGCCACTTCACATTTCAGTCTATTTCTTCTTCTTAGGCAGTCCCTCGGAACCGAGGATGATTTGCTTCCACACTAAAAATGAGTTCTCAGGTGACTGATGAGTCCAATGCAGGACCTACAGTCTCTGTCACAGGTGGGGCAGACGGTGGTTGAAGGGGCGGGTGGGTGGGGTGCTTGGGTTGACTTGCGCTTGGCTTCCGCTTGCTCCCGGCGAAGAGACTCGAGGTGTTCAGCGCCTTCCCGGACGCTTCTCCTCCACTTTGTGCGGTCTTGGGCCAGGGATTCCCAGGTTTCGATGGGGGGTGTTGCACTTTTTCAAGGAGGCTTTGAGGGTGTCCTTGAAGCGTTTCCTCTGCCCACCTGGGGTTCTCTTGCCGTGCCGGAGCTCCGAGTAGAGCACTTGTTTTGGGAGTCTCGTATTGGGCATGCGGACAATGTGGCCCGTCCATCGGAGCTGATCGAGTGTGGTCAAAGCTTTGATACTGGGGATGTTGGCCTGAGCGAGAACACTGACGTTGGTGCGCCTATCCTGCCAATGGATTTGCAGGATCTTGTGAAGGCAGCGTTGGTGGTACCTGTCCAGTGCTTTGAGGTGCCTGCTGTACATGGTCCATGTCTCTGAAGCATACAGGAGGGGGGGTATCACTACTGCTCTGTAGACCATGAGCTTGGTGCTGGGTTTGAGGTCCTGGTCTTCAAACACTCTCTTCCTCAGGCGACAGAAGGCTGCACTGGCACACTGAAGACGGTGTTGGACTTCATCATCGACGTCTGCCCTTGTTGACCGTAGGCTCCCGAGGTATGAAAAGTGGTCCACGTTGTCCAAGGCCTCGTCATGGATTTTGATAATCGGGGAGCAGTACTGTGTGGTGGGGGCAGGTTGGTAGAGGACCTTTGTCTTACGGATATTTAGTGTAAGACCCATGCTCTCGTATGCTTCGGTGAAGGTGTTGATGATGGTTTATTGTTCAACCTCAGAGTGAGCGCAGACGCAAGCATCTTCTGCATACTGTAATTCGATGACAGAGGATGGGACGACCTTGGATCTGGACTAGAGGCGACGGAGGTTGAAGAGTTTCCCGTTTGTTCTGTAGATTAGCTTCACTCCAGCGGGGAGCTTACTGAGGGGTGAGATAATCACAGAATCCCCACAGTGCAGATAGAGGGCATTTCGGCCCATCGAGCCTGCACCGACACACATCCCACCCTATCCCCGTAACCCCACGTATTTAATCCCCCTAACACTAAGGGTCAATTTATCATAGCCAAATCAACCTAACCCGCACATCTTTGGACTGTGGGAGGAAACCGGAGCACCCGGAGGAAACCCACGCAGATACAGGGAGAATGTGCAAACTCCACACAGACAGTCACCCGAGGCCGGATTCGAGCCCGGGTCCCTGGCGCTGTGAGGCAACAGTGCTAACCACTATGCCACCGTGTTGCTCACTATGCCACCGTGTTGGAGCATTGCAGCTAGGAAGATCGAGGAGAGCGTTGGTGCGATGACACAACCTTGCTTGACCCCGGTCCATACATGAATTGGGTCTGTGGTGGATCCATTGGTCAGGATCGTGGCTTGCATGTCGTCGTGAAGCAGGCGGAGGATGGTGGCAAACTTTTGAGGGCAGCCGAATTTGAATTTACGATAGGAATTAATAGATGAGAAAAAACCACCAAGGTCCACCTAGTTTGTCTTTTAGCATCCTGGTAGTCGCAGGATACAAAAATAATGAAGTTGTTGACTAATCAGAGCAATCAATCCTTATCAGTTAGTCTCATAACAGACCCAGACATGACACGAGGAAAACCCTCGTGTAAAAACCGTAGGTCCAAAATCTCCTGTTCCTCCCAAGCAATGCCACACTTACCACATGTCGCGTCGCAAATTACTCATATGCTGAATCCCAAAATGTTATTTACTGACAGAAATCTATCTAATTTGCATTTTTTGAATGAATACTAACCGCTTCCACCATCTGCCTAGGGAGCCTGTTCCATAGATTGACCGCTCGCTCACTGAAATATTGTTTCCGCTGATTGGTTTTGAATTTACCCCCCCTTCAAGCGCAGGCAGTGTGCTCTGGTTCTACTGTTCTGGACAAGGTGAAATATCTTGGTCATGGTCTACATTATCTAGTCCCGTTAGAGTCCTAAAAATAGCAATCATATCACCTCTCCGCCTTCTCTTTTCCAGTGAGAATAGGCCCATTTTACACAATTGCTCCTCATAATCCAATCCCTCCACTCCCTCAATCATTCTGGTCGCTCTCTGTTCTGTATCCTTTCAACAGCTGCAATATCCTTTTTGTACTGTGGCAGCCAGAACTGTGCACGGTGTTCTAAGTGCGGTCGCACCAATGATTTATAAAGTGGTAGGTAGGATTACCTCACTATTTCAGCTCACTATTGACCTTTTAATACATCCCAGCGTCTGATTTGCTTTACTCACTGCCGCCGAGCGTTATTGCAATAGCTTCAATTTATTGTCAACCAGAACCCCCCCAGATCGCTCTCATTTTCCATGCACAATATTTTCTTTCCATTTAAATAATAGTCCCTTCCTGAATTTTGTGTCCCCGGGTGAAACACTTTGCATTTTTCTATATTGAATTTCATCTGCCACCTGTTTGCCCAGTTACCAAGTACGTTCAAAGCCTCCTGTAGCTTCTCCTGTTCAGCTTTGGAATCTACCACCTCCATTAGCTTTGTACCATGTGCAGATTTAGTCACTGTGCCGGTGCCTCCTAGCTCCAGATCATTTAGAAAGGATAGGAAGCAACACAGGCCCATTAGTGGTGCTGTGTTGGAGTGAAGGGAAATACCGAGTTTGATACATCCGGGCTTGCTCCTGGGACCACAACTGCTAATTTACATCAGTGACCTGCGTTCAGAAAGTCAACGAGAAGTGGTCAAATTTGTAGATGGCACCAAGCTATGAGGGAATCGCACTGCAGCTTAAGTACTGCGTCCAGTTCTGGTCACCCAGAAACGGGAGAGATATTCAAGCGCCGGAATGAAGAGGCAAATGGCTAACCCTCGGGCCCCGATATTTACGGTGAGGCCAATAAGGGCCCAAGAACCCGGTAAGGCCGGAGTCACGGAGGTCCTGCCGATCGTAACAGCAGGGCCTCATTTGCATCTTGTAGCTCCGCCTACTGCCCGGCAGCTGAATGGGCAGCCTGGCCGGCAGGCAGGAGGAAACACTACTGGCAAGTGTCAGCAGACAGAGACCCTTGGGGGGTGGTCCCCGGCTATTGGGAGGGGGCTGGAGAAGGCCGAATGCTTCCTTAAGAACATAAGAAATAGGAGCAGGAGTAGGCCATTTGGCCCTTTGAGCCTGCTCCGCCATTCAATGAGATCATGGCTGATCTTCTACCTCGTCTCCACTTTCCTGCACTATCCCCATATCCCTTGACTCCCTTAATATTCAAAAATCTATCAATCTCTGTCTTGAATATGCTCAACGACTGAGCCTCCACAGCCCTCTGGGGTAGAGAATTCCAAAGATTCACCACCCTCTGAGTGAAGAAATTTCACCTCATCTCAGTCCTAAATGGCCGACCCCTTATTCTGAGACTCTGACCCCTGGTTCTAGACTCCCCAGCCAGGGGAAACATCCTCCCTGCATCTACCCTGTCAAGCCCTTGAGAGAATTTTATATGTTTCAATGAGATCACCTCTCATTCTTCTAAACTCTAGAGAATATAGGCCTAGTCTACTCAATCTGTCCTCATAGGACAATCCCCCCATTCCAGGAAGCAGTCTGGTGAACCTTTGTTGCACTCCCTCTATTGGCAAGTATATTCTTCCTTAGGTAAGGAGACCCAAATTGTACACAATACTCCAGGTGTGGTCTCACCAGGGGATGGTGGGTTGGGGGGGGGGGGCGGGGGCGGGGCGGGCTGGGGGCAGCACTCCTGCTCCTCCAAGCCCTCAAGGATTGCTGAAAGAGGTACTTACCTTGAGGAACCAGCAGCTCCCGCCCCCCCCTTTCACTGCCGAGTTTGCCAACGACCCCCAGGGGCCCTGGAAAACCTGTGCAGCACGAGTTAATTTTGAAATCGAGCTCTAAATTGCACTGCAGGAGCCCGATTTGAAATATGTTAATAAGCGTTCCGCCACCGTAAAAATGGCAGCATGTTGGAGTCGGGTTCTGCGAATTTCATTATTTAAATCCCAACCCACTCTCGTTCCCCCCCAGGGGAATTAATATCGAGACCCACGTCTGGGGTTTGAATTATGAGGAAAAACGGGATAGATTTGGGCTATTCAGATTGGAAAGGACGAATCTGAAGTTTTTCGAGCTATACAGATTGTGAAGAGTAAAGAGAAAGTTAGCCTGGAATATTACTTTAAACTGTGGGATTGGCACAAGGGGACATACAACTAACTAAACGGTAACTTTAGGACTGATATCCGGAAATTTTTCACACAGACATGTAAAATAAACTTTGCAGTTTGAGCAGTGCAGGCAAAAACCCCTGGGATCATTTACGAAATAGTCGAATGCTGCGTACTGATCCCTCTGGGTAACTACATTAAGAAGGGCCGGATGGCCCTTCTCGTCAGTAAATTTGCTTGAGATCGTGTGAGGAGTTCTCGATGGTTTATGGAGGATTGAGCTCGTGAGGCTGGTTATGAGGACATTGAACCGTCGCGCCTAAAGATGACAAAAAGGCATAGATGGGGATTTCAATGGCCGTGGTGATGAGATGGGAATAGAGACGGGCGATGTTTCAGAGGTGTAAGTGGGGCAGTCTTGGTTGATGGACTGGATGTTGGATTGGGAATTCAGGTTACGGTTGAGCTCGACGCTGGGGGTTGTGCATTGTCATGTTCAGCCCGAACAAGCAACCAAAGAAAAAAGGGGATGGAGTTGGCAGAGGGGAAGGCGTGGAGTTCCGGGCAAGAGCGACACAGGCTAGGCTGATGTTTAGTTCTTGCTCAACCACGACTGGCTCTCAGATGGGCCTAATAGCTAATAGTGAGACCCATGGTGCAGTGTTGCAGCAGATACCTACCTGGCTTCCAGCTGACCTGGGCCATGTACCTCATGGTCATTGCCAGGCACATGTGCCACGGCAATAAAGATATAATAGCTGGTAGCATCAGGAACGTTGATCACCCTCGCACGCCTACTTTCATGCAGTGCCACTGAAAGCATGACACAACTGAAAGAAAGAAAAGCTTGCATTTATAATAGCGCCTTTCATAACCTCGGGATGTGCCAAAGTGCTATCCAGCCAATGAAAGAAAGAAAGGAAGGAAGACTTGCATTTCTCTAGCGCCTTCCACGACCTCCGGGCGTCCCAAAGCGCTTTACAGCCAATGAAGTACATGTTTGAAATGTAATCACTGTTATAATGGAGGGAAACACTGCAGCCAATTTGCGCACAGCAAGCTCCCACAAACAGAAACTTGATGATGACCAGATGATCTGTTTTAGTGATGTTGGTTGAGGGATAGCTATTGACCAGGACACCGGGGATAACTCCCCTGCTCTTCTTCGAAATAGCACCATGGGATCTTTTCCATCCACCTGAGAGGGCAGACGGGGCCTCAGTTTAACGTCTCATCTGAAGTGTGACCAAGAAAAAATTTACAACTTTACAGCCATCAGCCATTTTGATTGTCCTGGACATTACATTCTCTTGACACCTTTTGTGTAGATGTTATGTGGTGCACACATTGTGATGGCAGCACTCAAAGGGATAACGTAATTGGGTTGATTCCTTTCAGTGTCAGGCCCATAAAATGTGTGTGAAATGTTGAGGGGTGATGATGTTTAAAAATGAGTGATTTAATTTTCAATTCTTGAGCGGTGAATATAATTTGTGGAAAAAGTTTACTGTGACGCCTCATTAGAAATATTAACTTTTTTTTTAAATGCTGTCTGATGGCATATCTCATCATCATTCGTTACAGAAAGCAGCAACAAATTTATGTGGTAAAAGGAAGTGGTTGCAGTTTTTTTTTCTAAGTAAAAAATATTTGAGGAACGAATCTGTAGTGAGTGGAGGAGTGAGAGGTCAGTAGGATGAAACTTGGTTTTGGGAGGGAATTCCTATCTAGATATTCACATCTGAATCATTTTTTTCCCTTTCCGCCCCTCAAATTCCCACCGTGTTGCTTCTGTAGTGTCAGCTGTGGCTCAGTGGGTAGCACACTTGCCTCTGAGTCAGAAGGTTGTGGGTTCACAGTCCCACTCCAGAGACTTGAGCACATAAGCTAGGTGGACACTCCCAGTGCAGTGCTGAGGGAGTGCTGCACTGTCGGAGGTGCCGTCTTTCAGATGAGACGTTAAACCGAGGCCCCCGTCTGCTCTCTCGGGTGGACGTAAAAGATCCCAGGCCACTATTTCGAAGAAGAGCAGGGGAGTTCTCCCCGGTGTCCTGGGCCAATATTTATCCCTCAAACCACATCACTAAAAACAGATTATCTGGTCATTATCACATTGCTGTTTTGTGGGAGCTTGCTGTGCGCAGATTGGCTGCCGCGTTTCCTACATTACAACAGTGACTACACTTCAAAAAGTACTTAATTGACTGTAAAGCGCTTTGAGACGTCCGGTGGTCGTGAAAGGCGCGATAGAAATGCAAGTCTTTCTTTCTTTTCTTACGCACAAAGCTTAGAGCCACTCTGCTGACGTCAGAGAATCTTATGGATCATATCCAAATCTGAATTGGACTAAGGTGGCAAAGTTCTGAACTTTTTTTTGCTGCTTTTACATTGCCAAAGGCTCTTGCGAATACGGCCGATTCCTGAACGCTGGGTCGTGCGCAGATGCCTGCAAGTCAAATGTAAATCTGTCTGAATCTGTTAAGTCTGGCCCAAAAAAGCCTGCCGAAAGCTGGAATGAGTTTAACCATCCCAATCAGCTCAGATTTGTGGGTTACAGACCCTGTCACCATCAGACTCACCAAGTCCTGTAAGCCAGTTCACAACATCAGCTATAGCATTTGCACCCATTCGGGGCTAAATTCAGAAATAAATCAACCAAAATAGGCAGATCCACTGCACCTGTACAGCTGAGATCAGTATCCCATGTGTCTGAAACCGTATTCTATTATTGCCATTGCACTGTGACCACCACCATCTCCTAGAATATTTCCATTTTGAGTAAATTGGATGTGTATGTTGCTACAGATTGTGTGTGTGTGTGTGTGTTTGTTAGTGGGATTTGCCATTGTAAATTGCTATGTCAACATTACCCATTCAATTTTGCTATGTCAACTGTCACATGCAAGTACAGGCAATGCCTAATAGGAAGCTCTGTGGAGCAAGTATCTCCCCCCAAATTTCGTTACCATCTTGTATATCATAAAATAAACTGATATTTCTGAACTGTGATTTACTTTATTTTAATATTGTGTTTAAATATTTTATTATTGGTGAGTCGTAATAAAGTGATCAGAAAAGCCATTCAGACTGCTCCTTTTGCAAACCATGTACAATAAGAACATAAGCAATAAGAGCAGGAGTCGGCCATACGGCCCCTCGAGCCTGCTCCGCCATTCAATAAGATCATGGCTGATCTTCGACCTCAACTCCACTTTCCCCCCAATCCCCATATCCCTTGAGTCCCTTAAGAGTCCAAAAATCTATCGATCTCTGTCTTGAATATACTCAGCGACTGAGCCCGCTGGGGCAGAGAATTCCAAAGATTCACAACCCTCTGAGTGAAGAAAGTCCTCCTTATCTCAGTCCTAAATGGCCGATCCCTTATCCTGAGACTGTGACCCCTGGTTCTAGACACTCCAGCCAGGGGGAAACAACCTCTCGGCATCTACCCTGTCAAGCTTTCGAAGAATTTTACACGTTTCAATGAGACCACCTCTCATTCTTCTTAACTCCAGAGAGGGTAATTTATTAAAAGCGCAGTTTGGCACACTGGTGTATTGCTACATACATTGGTTACTGCAAATGTAAACTCAGTGATGCATTGTCTCTTTTCATTCTTCCTCTCCCGTCTGTTAATGCCTACATACGAGGGTTGACAAAATTAAAGTTCCGATGCAGTTAATTTTGATTTGGCTGCATTTCACAATAAGCTTGTAGCCGGTACTGATAAATGTGCTGGTTTTCTGTTTAGAAAAAGGAAGGTGCTTTAAAACTTTCTGGTACGTAAGGATGAATTTATTTAATATTGTTTTAAGACCAAGGAAGGAAAATATTATCTTGGGCCTTGTTTGACACTCTGCCTCCGAAGATGAGAACCTTGTGTATTTTAAATCTAGAGCTTTATTTTTTGAGAAATTTTATTTAGTAATTGTCCGAATGTCATCTCTTGAAATGAGTGTTAAAAATGTTATTCAGCTAATCAGTCCCTGGATCCTTGAATTATTTTGCTTTTTGTTTTGACTCAAAAGTGATAGCCAAGTCTGGGTCATAGGTACAAGAAACACAATTCAGGTCTGCATGCATTGGAAACAAATGAATTTAAGTCTCTTGTAAAACTAGTTTTGCCTGTACAGTTTAGATGTATGCAGCATTCAATTGATAAGCTAGTTATAGCGTACGGTTGCCACCTCTTTCAATGGCTGTTACTTTAACCATATTTTATCCTTTTCTTGATGATCCAGCTTTTTATTAAAGTTGAGTGTCTGTCCAGCATGTTCCAAAAGTCAAACTTTGTTATGAAAATACGATCCTAAAAGGGGATGAAGTCGGGCGTTTCATCCTGGGTTCATCCGACCTGAAACCTGTGATTTACTGACCTCTTCATTCACTTCAGGAATCTCCAGTTATCTGAATTCTTGCCAGGGGAGTACTTGAACGGTGACCTTAAACATACAACGCAATCTAGTAGCTAAACATCAGCACCGTGCTCCAGACTACACATCAGCAATATCACATGGGTTGCGGTGATCAGTGGTCCTCCCGGTGCAGAGGTGAACCGTACAGACCAGAAAGGTTGCCTGGTCCCAGCTTCCACGCTGAGTTCCTCGTCTACAAGTTGGCACCTGGGCTGGCAGCTCCATACTGAGCTGCCCTGCAACCTTATCCCCTTACCCACTGCCTTCCTTACCCCTTCCCCCCGCCAGTCTCCTCTTCCTTGCTGGTTGAGACCCGTGTCCCGTAATAGTGGGCATGTCTGGGGTTAATCTACGAACTCAAGCTACCTGCTTCACAGTACATTGTCTACCCTGCTAATCTGCGCTTCATTTCATTGCTGCTTCCACTGCTGGGCTCTGTTCCTATTTGTTCCTCTCGCCTCCTCTACCAGTGGGACTGAGCTGCTCTGTTGGATCACCCTGGACTCTTCTGATGACGTGACTGTGCTCTGCTATTTAATCTACAGATGAAAGCTACCTTCTCCTGACCACCTTGCCCATCATCCTTCCCCACCACCGACTCTCACAGATTTACCCTGTCCTTGACCTAGATTCTGCTTTCACCACTGGCGCTCTGCTCCTGGACCATCTCGGACTCCTCTTCTGCACTACTGGACCAGCCAGGGCTCCTTGCTTGCTCCCCGGGGTTCCTGGGCAGAATTCCGCTGGGTTCTTGACTTTACTCTGCTGTTGCGTTAGCTCTTGGGCTAAAGTTAGCTGCTGTGTTTGCTTCCTGGGCTATTCGCTAGGTCCTGGGCTGGACCCGGCTTTGGGTTGCTTAGGTTCACTCTGCTCCTCCGCTATTTTGCTGGATCACACTCCACTCCTCCAACTGAACTCCTTAACCAAACTCTGCTCTACTGGCTCTTGAACTTGGACTTCACTCTTCTGTTGCTCCCTTGCCGGTCTTTGCTGTCACTGGAAGCTAGCAGAGGAACAAAGGTTTGGCATTCTACTGCTGCCTCCTGCTGAGAGGTTCCCATCTGGACTGAGTTACCTTTGCCAAACCAGCCATCGCCCTATGATCCTTCCTTGCCATGCCTGACGCTACCACTGGTCCAAGAGCTAACACCGCAGCAGAGTAAAGACGAGAAGCCAGTGGAGTTCAGCCATTTGTGTACGCATAACCAACTGCTGTTCTGGTACCCAGCCCCCCCATCACAATTTTCCCTTAAGGCCATTTGCTGCCCCTCCTTAGCTTGCTGCTCTTTCCGCTCTTCTCCTCCATCTCAAGCAGCCATGGCCGACGTTCCCTGTCTTTTTTTTTGGTGCACGGCCCCTTTAACGGGCTGCGCAGCCCATTCAAATTTTCACGCATGCGCGGTTTCTCCCGTGTAAAAGCCGGTGAGCGGCCTGCGCGGGACCTCCGGACCGCTGCGCGTCTGCCCCGCTTAACGGGAACGTTGGCCGTGGTCCTTTCGCCTCCCCTTATCCAGCAGCAAGCCTCTTTCGATCCTTCCACTCAGCACTGCCACTCAGCCTGTCTTCTCTGCTGTTGCCGTCCATGGCTCGAGGCCCTGTTTGAGCCCACAGCTTCCCTCTGTGCCTCCCTTGGCATTCTCCTCCATGCTCAGCGTGGCTGTCCCAGAGCAGCAACACCAACTGTCTCGCCCGCCACTCCTGACAGCCATCTTACCCAGCTCGCTCCTTGGGAGTTAACCTCTCTAATCTCCTCTTCCATGTCCCTTCCCACTGACCCACTTGTTGACTTTTCATCATGACCCCACTCCCTATAGAATGCTCATTTCCTTCCAAATAAGGCCAAGTAAGGCCCTCTTCATCTATGACCTGGATAACCTGGCAATAACAAATGTGGTTTATCGGTGACACCACTTTCCCCTCACCATAACCTCCCCACCTGATTATATATTCCATCTCAAGCCGGTGCAGTGGTGCCACAGCTCTTATCAACAAGTCCCGTGCCCTTTCTTCCTCTAGCACCTTTTTCTTCGAGTACCTCAGCCTCTTCGATCCATCCCAACTCTCATTCATAGTATTCAGTTCTCCCAAGCCCTGCGTCACTTGCTCAACGAGCTCTCCTCCCTTGGCCTCTGCATCGAGCAATTCTTCATCTTCAATGATTTCAACCTAACCTCCCGTAGCCTCCATTTCTCCAGTGTCTCTACCCTCCTGTCCTTACTCACTCTCGCCCTTCAGCTGTGTTGGTAGCACACTCGCCTCTGAGTCAGAAGGTTGTGGGTTCAAGTCCCACTCCAGGAACTTGAGCACATAAAGCTAGGCTGACACTCCCAGTGCCGCGCTGAGGGAGTGCTGCACTGTCAGAGGGTGCTGTCTTTCGGATGAGATGTTAAACCGAGGCCCCGTCTGCTCTCTCAGGTGGATGTAAAAGATCCCGCGGCACTATTTCGAAGAAGAGCAGGGGAGTTATCCCCGGTGTCCTGGCCAATATTTATCCCTCAATCAACATCACAAAAAAAAACCAGATTATCTGGTCATTATCACATTGCTGTTTGTGGGACCTTGCTGTGCGCAAATTGGCTGCCGTGTTTCCCACATTACAACAGTGACTGCACGCCAAAAAGTACTTCATTGGCTGTAAAGCGCTTTGAGATGTCCGGTGGTCGTGAAAGGCGCTATATAAATGCAAGTCAAGTCTTTCTTTCTTTCACATAAATTCCTTTACCAACAGCCAACCTGCTCAATCTCCTGACCGCTCTGAAGAGAATATCTGGCCACTTGCTTATCCCCCACATCCTCCTAACTTCCTGTCACCTTTTGGGATCTCTGACGTCGCTGTCATGTCGGGAGGGAGGGGCTGGGGGCTGGTAACCCTTGGTGTAATGTATATTGAAAATGCTCCCGTTGAGCTAAATTTAGCTCTCAATAGGGCTAAATGCACAGGGTAGCAAGGCTGAGAGATGTAGATTAGGTTTCAGATAGGACATCCGAACCAGCATGCTGGATACAAATCCCACATCCTATCCATCAACAAGACTGTATACTTCTACCTTTGCATAAATGTCTGCTTCCACCCTACATCCGCCCCGTCACTGCTGAATCCATTCTTATGCAACCTCTAGGCTCAATTTCTCCGCTGTCCTTCTTTCTACTCAACACCCACTATAAGCCCCGCACCTTATCCAAAACTAATCCTGTCTCATTCATTCATTGCTGACCTATGTTGGATCGCTGTTTCTTCTCTTCCCCCACAACCCCCACCCACCACCCCACAACACAGAATTTAATATCCTTGTCTTTTAATCTCTCTGTGTCCTCTCCCTACCCTGTCTCTGCAACAATGATGTGAGCAGGCAGTGAAAATGTGGCTTCTACTTGTATCACTGTGTCCTGGCCAATATTTATCTCTCAGTCAACATCACTGAAAAAACGGAGCTTGCTGTGCGCAAATTGTCTGTCGAGTTTCACACGTTACATCAGTGACTACACGTCAAAAGTACTTGATTGGCTGTAAAGCGCTTGGGGACGTTCAGAGGTCGTGAAAGGCGCTATAGAAATCCAAGTCTCTCTCGCTCTTTCTCTCTGTGAAATAGTCAGTACTCCATCCTTATACCCTTTGCTCTTTTTTTCCCTTTCCTTTCCTTCACAGGCCACCTGGCTGTAGGTTTGATCGCCACTATCGTTTCTGTTTTGCTTTCCCTCTGAAGAGCAAGTCATAACACAAGATATTGTGGAGCAGGGGCTGAACCAAGACCTACATATTGGAGGCTTTTTACTCTCTTAACAAAGGCTCAGATTCCCAGCTTTACCCTGGCCTTAAATCTATTTGATTTCCGGCTCTTCCCAGTTCTGACGAAAGGTCATCGACCTGAAACGTTAACTCTCTTTCTCTCTCCACGGATGCTGCCTGGCCTGCTGAGTTTTTTCCAGCGTTTTCTGTTGTTAGCTCAGATTATACTGTTGTGCAGTGAGGAAAAAGTGAAAGGAACGGCAATTCCGGGATGAACCAGCACAGTGGATTTGGGAGGGCAGTAGGTTGCAAACTCCCATGTGAGACTCCTGCCAAATGCAGGGTGATTGTTGGGCTGGGTTTCAATCTACTTGGATGTCGGAACTGGACAGATCTGCCTTATCTTGTTTCCAGTGATTTGCCTACCAACTGCTGCATAAACTCAAGCTGACTAAATGCTGTGATACACTGCAGTTGCACATTGAGTGTATGTGTAAATGTATACATATGTGTAGATGTGTAACTGTATATATGTGTGTGTAATTTTATATATATATTGTCTGTGTGCGTGTATATGTGTGTGTAGATGTCTGTGTATGTATGTATGTATATATATATGTGTATGTATGTCTGTGTGTGTATATATATATATATATATATGTATGTATATATGTATGTATGTGTGGGGTAAGGGATATTTTAACTGTCCTTTTACCAATTATTTACATCAGTTGTAGCAGGGGAGGAAAGTGCTCAAATATCTGAAATTGAATCTCTGGAGATTCCTCCATTATGTGATCCTAAATCTACAAACAGCACAAAATTCGGGACAACAGAAAGCAAATGGTGGAGTGAAGCCTTTTATTATTCGCGTTGATGCAGGAGTAGAGATCTGAAGTTATTGAGGTTGGTTTAATTGCATCTGTTGCTGTGTGTGTGGTGACAGTTGATAGCCAGCAGAAAGCTTCAGGCACAACATGACTGGACAAAGAGCAGCTATCACCTCTGCTTTTGTACAGTTATAGAGGAAAAGGGCCCTCCAGAGGGGCTTGTCTGGTTGTGCGTGCTACAAAGAGGCTGCTGCCACCAACAGGAAGCCACCTTGACAGATCCCTTATGTTAAGCTCATGCTTTGTAGCACAATTTTTTTTTGAAATAGATGTTAACGTGCTCTGCTGCATGAATGCAATGAAAATGAGTACCGATAATGTTGGGTAACCCTGTGAAGTGGTCAAAATTTATAGGGTTATTGGGTCCAGCAAATGTTTATTGACCAATACTAAATAAGCAACCACGCACTGGATGAAGCAGAATGTGGCATTAGCTGGGCACATGATGAAGTACATACTTGATTTTTAAAAAAAACCGGGCGTGCGTGACACCACAACATTTAGCCCATGTGACAAAGAGTCTCACTCACAGCAGTCCGTAAGCTGTAGCCCCTGATTCGCCAGTCCTAAACGTCCCAACTTTTACCGTGTGGAAATATAGAGCAGAAAGTAGAATTGTTATAACGAAAAGCTGGTGTACGGCGGTGTCGTGAATTAAGGAAAGCGCTACTTCAGTGTCTGATGAAAGCTGAGTTTGTCAAGTTATTCGAGGCAGGTTCCTTCCCAAACACGCTCCTGCTAAATGGTCATTGCTATCGGTGCACTAAACCTGAGGTTGAATTGTTGAGGTTAAAATATAGCATTATCATTTTAATAGTAGCTGCTGGTGTGCAATATTCTTCATATTATCTCACCAATACAAGTTGCATTCTTTTAATATTCAATATCAGGACAAAAACATTCCCTGTTCAGCTTCCAGCAACTTGAGGAAGACATGGTTTTTTTGGTGAAATAAATATTTTTTTTGATTCTTATTTTTACTTATAAACATATTTTATTCACATATATATATATATTTATTTATTTTATAAAATGTTGCCACATGGTAGTGACGGGAAAATACATGGACACATTCAGGTTGCCAATGATTTGGATGAGGGGACCAAATGTAAGATATCCAAGTTTGCTGATGATATAAAGCTGGGTGGGAATGTAAAATTGTGAGGAGGATGCAAAGAGGCTTCAAGGGGATGTAGACAGGCTAAGCGAGTGGGCAAGAACATGGCAAATGGAATATAATGTGGAGAAATGTGAAGTTATCCACTTTGGTAGGAAAAATAGAAAAGCAGAGTATTTTTTTAAATGGTGAGAGATTGGGAGCAAATGTTATGTTGGCCTTTATTACGAGAGGATTTGAGTATAAGAGTAAAGGCATCTTACTGCAATTATATGGGGCCCTGGTGTATTGTATACAGTTTTGGTCTCCTTACCCAAGGAAGGATATACTGTACTTGCCATAGAGGGAGTGCAACGAAGGTTCACCAGACTGATTCCTGGGATTGTGGGATTGTACTATGAGGAGAGATTGAGTAGACTAGGTCTATATTCTCTAGAGTTTAGAAGAATGAGAGGTGATCTCATTGAAACATACCAAAGTTCTTATAGGGCTTGACAGGGTAGATGCAGGGAGGATGTTTCCCCTGGCTGGGGAGTCTAGAACCAGGGGTCACAGTCTCAGAATAAGGCGTCGGCCATTTAGGACTGAGATGAGGAGAAATTTCTTCACTCAGGGTGGTGAATCTTTGGAATTCTCTACCCCAGAGGGCTGTGGAGGCTCAGTCATTGAATATATTCAAGACAAAGAGCGATAGATTTTTGAATATTAAGGGAATCAAGGGATATGGGGATAGTGCAGGAAAGTGGAGATGAGGTAGAAGATCAGCCATGATCTTATTGAATAGCGGAGCAGGCTCGAGGGGCCTAATGGCCGACTCCTGCTCCTATTTCTTATGTTCTTAGGTTCTCAGCACAGTTGTGCACATGGTGCGGGCAGCATGCTGGTCGGAGGTAGCAAGATAATTTGGCGATGATTTACCGGGGGTCAGGATAATACCCATGGTCCTGCCTGCTTAGAGAGGGGTCTTGCAAGGTTGGCTTGTTGGATGGTTGAGAAGCCTTACAAGGGGACTGTTGGCAAGTTGGCCCATTCTTGTTTGTTTGGCAGTAAACCTTGTGTTGTATGTTGCATGTAGGCTTTCAAGAAAAGTTTTTAGCCTGTCTGGTACTTAAAACAATAACTTACCTGTATATAGTGTCTTTAGCAAAAACAAAAATAGTCGCCAAGGCGCCTTATAGAGGAAAGTATAAAAATAGACTGGATGCCAAGCCAAGGTTCCAGAGGCCACCGAAAAGCTTGATGAATTCATTCATTACTCATCACCAGTTTAACAGTTCATTCATTTTCTGCCTAATTACTGATCACTGGGGCAAGGGATTCCGCCTGTCACGATATCCGGCACATGCTCCACAGATGTTTCACCCACGTATTTATTATGGGTGTTCTTTGCCCCGAGGCCAGGGAGGAATGTGGCATCTTGTAGCTAGCAGTGACTAGTTGTGCCGGGCCAGGTGTTGCCCCTAGGTCGGCTCAACAGGCAACAGCGTTGGATCTGCAGGAATGGTGAGACCCATCGTATTCTACGTGGCCTCCCAGGCTCAAAACAACTCAATGGTAGGGCGCACCCAGACCATGGGCAGCAGTGTATTGCTCAGCCACTTCAATAGTCAAGCAGGTTCTTATTTTATTTAAGCCGACTGTTTAGTGTTAACTTTTATGGTAATTTGAACAGTGTGGCCATTCGGGGCAAGTGATTTTTTTTTTTTAACTGTTCTTGGGATGTAGGCAATGTGGCAGGGCCATATTTATTGCCCGACCCGAGCCGCCATGAGATTACTGCAGTCCTGCTCCCACACTGGTGCTTGTTAATAATCTGCTCTGCTCACAATTTTCATCAGTCTCTTTTAACTTTTTACGCAAAATTGCAGTACTTGTGTACCAAATCTAGCTCGGTGCGGTAAGTGTAGAGATTCGCAGTATGTGATGACATGCCAAATGACTTGCTCTTGTGATCATTAATTAGGGTGAAAGTGAATTAGTGTAGAAATGGCCAGTCGTCTATTTAGAAATGTATGTTGACATTCAATGCAACATTCTTTTCTCCAAATGTATCTGGAGCGCTCTGCCGCCAGCCTGTTGCTGTAACCCTGGCATCCAACTGTTTCATGCAATCATGTGGCACAGTTCTCATGCTGGAACTGACTAATGTGAGGTTCTGTATTCTTCCAGTAAGTTATGGCAACGGGATAGTGTTTCCCTGTTTCCAATGGCCAGTGATCTAATTAAAATATTAATCCATTGCTGTTATGTTGGTAGACGGCCCCTTATTTCTGGCAATTTGCATCTAGTCATACAGTTATTTATATATTACTGCAATAGCCAGATTGTGACCAGTTGATTTGCATTGTGTAATATAATTCCCTCCGTAAACCTCTCTGCCTCGCTCCTCCTTCAGTCTCTCCTTAAAACCTACCTCTTTGACCAAGCTTTTGGTCCCCTGTCCTAACATCTCCTGATGTGGCTTGGTGTCGAATTTTGTCTGATAACGCTCCCGTGAAGCACCTTGGGATATTTTACTGCATTCAAGGGGCGATATAATGCAAGTTGTTGTTGTGTAGTCACATACTTGCGCAAAGATAGCTATGAATATATTTTCTACTTTAGAATTCACGAATTGCAATATGCCACCAAGAATCACGCAATATTGCAGAAGGGCAGCAGGCCATCTGGCCTATCAAGTCTTTGCATGTGTTTTTCTCTACACGAGCAGCCAATTCTAATGCCACTCTTAAGCTTCCTCCCCATACCCTCTAATGTTCCCCTTGTTCGATCAACTGTCTAATCCCTTTTAAAAGAACGCATGAATTCTGCTTCAACCACACTTTGTATGTGAGAATTCTACATTCTAACCACCCTCTGTAAAGAATTTTTTTTTACACCTTTTTTGGGTGATCTTCTTTAATTTGTTCCCATCTTGCTGATCGGTGGAAGCAAGTTAGTATTTTTATCTATCATAAATCTTCATAGTTTTCAAGACTAGGTCACCCCCCCCAACCCCTTGTCGCTGATAACATCCCAGTGAATCTGTGCTGTGCTTTTTCCATTATTTTATATCCTCGCTATAATAGGGTGCCTAAAACCGCTCTCACTACTCGATCTGCGGCCTACCTAAAGTCTTGTACAAGTTCAACATTACCTTCTTTGCTGTTGTATTCTCTGCCTCTGGATACAAAGGCTGGGATCCGGTTTTTTTATGACTCTCTCTGCCACTTTTAATGTCCTGTGTATCTGCGTGTCAAGGTCCCTGTACTCCATTCAAAAACTTTGCCATTTAAGGTACATTTCCTTTCCTTATTCTTATTTCCAAAATATATCACTTTACACTTTAATATATTGAACTGAATCTGCCACCAGTCTACCCACCCTGCTTCCCTAAGCAGGCCCTTCCGTCATCTTCCCTCGTCACCATTTGCCATGATCCCAATTTGGTGTCGTCATCAAACCTTTGATCTTGTTCCCTCGAATTCTAAATCAAGATCACCGCATCTTTCCAGCCTGTGACAAACTCCCTTTTACCCCTGCCCTTTGCTTTTTGCCCTCCAAATGCTTTTTGCTCTCTCTCTCTCTCTCTCCCCGTGGCCGCAGTTGCCCTTTCACTCATGTGTCACAACCTTTATCATCAGTTTTTTTAAATGTGTGGTACCTTGTAAAAATGCTTTTTGAAAATCCACATGGACCGCGCACCCGCTGTAATTCCTTTATTCTCTGTTGTTTGATTGAAGAATAATTCTATGAGGTTTGTCAAACATGACCTACCTTTTAGGAATGCATACTGACTGGACCTTATTAACTCCTGTTGCTTCAAGTGCTTAGCAATTTCACCCTCCATTATAGATTCTTAATAGTTTACCAACAGCTAGAGTATGACTAACTGCCGCATAAGTTCCTGGTTTATCCGCCCCTCTTTTTTTGAAGAGCAGAGACACATTTGCTACTTTGGGAGGGACTCGGCAAACTTTTGTTGCCTCAGTTGCCGAGAATTCTTGCTACAAATGTAAATATGCCGTGTGCTGTACATTGTGGTAGGGATTGAACAAGGATCCGGTTACTTTCCCAGCCTCCCCTAAAATTGCACTTTTCTTTTTTTTTTAAAGTTTAAAAATAATTGTATTAAACATGCTTGGCAGCAAGTCAACAAAGATTAGGTTGTTTTTCAGCCGTTTCTGAGGCGGATCTTTCAGTTTTTAATATAATAATGATGGCCGTCACTGTCTTTGGCCTCGTTATGTGAGACACACTTAATTCCATCTTACAGTAACTGGCAACAAAAGTTCACGTTTCATACTGTGGCTGTATATTTAAAATGCCAGACCCAAACAGTTTTCCCATCCAGTTACGGGAGCGGGGGTGGGGGGTGGTGATACCAAATAGGTAACATGTATATTAATACTGTTATATTAGTGATTCTAACCATTTTTTGGTCACACTGAATCACATAGTGACCCACCGACGTTAACTACTGGACATGGTGGGTAGTGTACAATACGATTACAGTCATTTAAAAAAAAAATGTAATTAAAGTCTAAAAAGGTGCGTTAAAATAAAATCTACACAATTTACTTACAGCTCAAAGCCTTTTCAGGAAGCTGAACAGATCTAAATGTATGAAGTCACATGAAAAGATAGTGCAGGCTGTGTTTTTCAATTTAGTAAAAGTGCTAATTACTATTTAACCCGCAAGAACCAGTATTTTATAACAGTGTGTGTCTGGTAAGATGGAAAGAGCTTAAACAAAGATGTCTTCTGTGATGATAAATTGATTATATAAAGTTGTACGTCTGAATTATTAACAGCAACAAATAAAAATCCTTTTGGTGCAAAGCGTCTGGTTTCTCTTCCAACCTTGTTTTCTTTCCAGGAAGGTGGAGGGTTTTATCCAGATAGTATATTTAAAATAGAACAAATCTGTTTTTTTTTATCCTTCCCCCTCTCCCCAGCCAAATCGTCGGCTGCCGAAACTGGTTGCAGCCTCTTCTGCTTTATTTTTTTTTGCTGAAATATTTTTGCTGCACATTCTGTCGCACGTCGTTAACCCACCAGCGAGGGCCTGTTTCCCCCCCCCCCCCCCCCCCTAAGTGCTTATGTAAACCAGCGGCAGAGCCAAGGCGAGTTTTGAGTTATTTTTAGCAGCGCCACTGCAGAGCAGGAACTGGCTCAGGGTCACGTGTGCTAGGCTGAATCAAAGGGAGTATCCCAGCAATGTGCAGTAAACAAAGGAAGGTCAGCGTGAGGTGGCCCCCAGGTTATAACGCGAAGATCGCGATTTTTAGCAGCCCCTGTGCCCGCTGCGTTTAAGCTCGAAAAAAATTCTTGGCCCCGTCCAAAAAAAAAATTGTGTTTTGAGTCGTTCCTTTTTTAAAAAAAAAATAACCCTTTTTTTTTATAACGCAGAAAATGGACACAGCATCAAGGGTTCCCAAGTACACTGGATTTATGTGTGTGTGTATAAATATAATAGTTCACACAATTTTCTGTTTATCAAGGAGGTCCCAGTTGGTGTGTCTGTCAGTGCTCAGCAGCAGATCTTTACCAGTCGGCTGTGTTAAGGTACTAATTCGCAAATAGAGAGCGTCCCTTTTGTTAATAACATAAAGTAGGCTGGGTCGTTCTTTGGTTTCCTTTATCTCAGCGACAACATATAACGTTTGAGCTGTTGCAAAAGAAATTTCCTAAAATTAGAGGTGTTTCAATTCATGAGGGGTTTTGATCAGAGTAAATAAGGAGACACTGTTTCCAGTGGCAGGAGGGTCGGTAACCAGAGGACGCAGAGTTAAGGTGATTGGCCAAAGAGACAGAGAGACGAGATGAGGAGACGGGTTTTTTTTTCCCCGCCGCGAGTTGTTATGATCTGGAACGCGCTGCCTGAACGGGCGGTGGAAGCAGATTCAATAATAACTTTCAAAAGGGGAATTGGGACAAATACTTGAAAGGGAAAAAATTTGCAGGGCTGTGGGGAAAGGGCAGGGGGAGCGGGACTAATTGGACAGCTCTTTCAGAGAGTCGGCACAGGCACGAGGGGCCGAATGGCCTCTTTCTGTGCTGCATCGTTCTGTGACTCTATGATCACTGTTGCAGTTGTAATACATACCTCAGCTGTCATGTGTTAAAGCTGTCCTTACTTCAGCCATTACCCACCCAACCTGGGTACGGTAATGTATTGGTTGTGTTACTGGACGATTAATAAAGGCGAGTTCAAATCCTTTCAAATTAATTTTGTTAAATCTTGGGGGGGGTGGGGGGGAAATGCTGGTGTCGATAAGAGCGACCACGAAGCTGTCGGATTGCCCAAAAAACTCAACTGATTCACTAACATCCTTCAGGGAAGGAAACCAGTCGTCCTTATCTGGCCTACATGTGACTCTAGTCCCACACCAATGTGGTTGACTCTTTAACTGCCCTCTGAAGTGGCCCAGCAAGCCACTCCGATTTATAAAACCGCTTCAGCGGTTCAAGAAGAAGGCCCACCACCACCTTCTCAGGGCAGCTAGGGATGTGTTGGGAAATGCCGGCCTCGCCAGCGACAGCCACATCCCAAGAATCAATTTTTTTTTTTTATGCGTTCAGGGGCTGTGTGGTTTATTGGGAAAGGGGAAGTGAAGGTATGAAGGGAAGGGAGCAAGGCCACGCTGACCCGGTCACTGAGTACGCTGGAGAAGGACAGCAGGAACTCTTTATAAAAGCCCCTTAGGTGAGGACCTGGATTAAGCAGTTGGTGACGAATAAGCCAAGTACAAGGCATTGCCTTAGAACATCAAGGTAGATGACATGACAGAACGTGCACTGTCTAGGTCATTTCGCCATGCTGAAATCAGATGCCAGTTGTACTGCCAGTGAGAAAACTGAGAGTTGATGACAGCTGTTGGGAGGTGTTAACCCGGAGGCCAGGTATGAGAATGTGCATTCGTGAATCCAGGCCTCGGTCTTCACCGTGATTGGGTTGCTGCGAGGCAAAGTCACTGCTGCAGCTCAGTACTTCCAGTTTCTGCAGCCACCATTCAATAGGATGTAGTGTACGTCCAGGCGGCGGTCAGAAGGGTGATGGCCAGGCACGTAAGCCTATTAGGGCAAGTTAATGCATCTCATCGTGCTGTTCGTGAGGACCTTCTGCTCCCGACTGTCCATGTCGCGAGGCCTCACACCCAAACTCGTCAGCTGTCCAATGACCAACTTGTGACTTTCGAGGTAATTCGGGTCTCTACGGTCAACGTGGCTCCAAGCTGAGATGCCCGACAATGGAATGTCAGATGCCGACTATGTTGGCAGAGATCCCTAAATCGTGTCAGCTGGCACTATTTCTGATTTTTTTTTTAATTTGTTTTTATGCGATGTGGGCGTCGCTGGCAAGGCCAGCATTTATTGCCCATCCCTGACCAACACAATAGGTGGGAGGGGAGGTAGACATAAGAACATAAGAAATAGGAGCAGGAATAGGCCTCTTGGCCCCTCGAGCCTGCTCCACCATTCAATAAGATTATGGCTGATCTTGGGCTCAAAGCCACTTCCCTGCCCGCTCCCCATAACCCTTCACTCCTTTATCTTGTAAAAATCTGTCTATCTCCACCTTAAATGTATTTAATGACCCAGCCTCCACGGCTCTCTGGGGCACAGAATTCCACAGATTTACGACCCTCTGAGAGAAGAAATTCCTCCTCATCTCAGTTCTAAAAGGGCGACCCTTTATTCTGAAACTATGCCCCGGAGTTCTAGATTTCCCCGCGAGGGGAAACATCCTCTCTGCATCTACCTTAATTCCAATGAGTATAGGCCCAACCTGCTCAACCTTTCTTCATAAGTCAACCCCCTCATCTCAGGAATTAACCTAGTGAATCGTCTCTGAACTGCCTCCAATGCAAGTAACTCCTTCCTTAAATAAGGAGACCAAAACCGTACGCAGTACTCAAGGTGTGGTCTCACCAATACCCTGTACAGTTGTAGCAGGACTTCCCTGCTTTTATTAACCAACCCCTTTGCAATAAAGGCCAACATTCCAGCCCTGTGACTGGGGGCCAGGATTCTTCCCACTTGACTCTGGATGACCCTGCAAGCCAATACCTGAACGGATAGGTTGTCCTAGCTGCACAAGCTACAAGATCTCCAGCAGTACCCTTGTGCAGGTGGAGGGATGGGGGGAGTCCTTAAGCCTTGGCTCTACCAATCTCTACCTACGTCCTCTGGATTTAGATAATTGGGGTGTGTCCCTTCGGCTGTGCATTTCATATTGGGCAAACCGAAACCCAACAGGTGGATGTAGATATCTCAATAGTTTGGTTTGGTTTGGAGACACTTAAACATGGGATTTGCACCCAGGTTTTGTTCAAATCCAGCCAAACGAATGGGATTTAAAAAACTTCTCTGTCTACTGCCTATAAGAATCCAGTGTGAAATTATCTTGGGTGCGGCATTCGTCAGCACTGAGATCCCTCACCTCGGACCCAAATAATCAGAGTATTTGGTACGTAGGTTTGGTGTTAAAGAGAAACAAATAAGCTGGACTTTAGTAACTGGCATTTGCACAGAAAACGTGATTTCTACCCTCTGATCTGATGCCCACATTACTGACCTTGATAAGTGTTTCTGAGCATGTTAGCGAGAGGGTAAAGAAAAAAGTGAAATTTATTATTTTGATAGGGACACGGGTATATTTTCCTCTGTTCAATGTTGGAGAAAACAACAACAACTTGCATTTATTTATATAGCGCCTTTAACATAGTAAAATGTCATCAAGGCGTTTCACAGGAGCATTATCCAACAAAATTTGACACCGAGCTACATGAGGCGATAATTGGGACAGATGAAAAGGCTTGGTCAAAGAGGTAGGTTTTAAGGAGCGTCTTAAAGGAGGAAAAGAGAGGTTGAGGGAGGGAATTCCAGAGCTTAGGGCCTAGGAAGATCAACATGAATGTACAGCAGGAAAATGTGCATTCTACTCGTGCTCTTTTCTCTACCAATGGCAAACCGGCTGAACCGTACCCGGCATTTGTTACGTGGAATACTTTCTGAAACCGATTTTGAAAATGGCAGCAACGATACTGTTTGTCGATACATCCTCAGCTAATTGTTGTAAATTGAACTTTTAAAAAAAAAAGATGCGTTTCCTCACTTCCTGACTGACCATTTAAGCCACATGACCGACTAGGAGGAGCAACTTGTATCCCAGAGCAGGTCTATTAATTGCGATTGTGGCTGTGACTTTGGTCCAGCCCGGGGAGATGATGCTAAGACCTACAATTTGGGAAAGCATGCTGCTTGCTGCCGTACACTTCCCACCAATAAGCGAGGGCAAGAGATTTATTTTTTTTAAATGTCCAGGAATGACGATTGTATGATGAGAATATATACTGTATATATTTTTAAAATTGATGCTATGAAGAGAAACCAGATACTGGTTAACCCTTCTAAGTAAAATAAAACAGAAAATGCTGGACACACTCAGGCAGCATCTGTGGAGAGAGAAACAGAGTTAACGTTTCAGGTCGATGACCTTTTATCAGAACTGGAAGAAGTTAAAGATTTAAAAGAAAGAAAGACTTGCATTTCTACGGCGCCTTTCACGACCACCGGACGTCTCAAAGTGCTTTACAGCCAATTAAGTACTTTTTGAAGTGTACTCACTGTTGTACTGTGGGAAACGCGGCAGCCAATTTGCGCACAGCAAGCTCCCACAAACAGCAACGTGATAATGACCAGATAATCTGTTTTTTAGTGACATTGATTGAGGGATAAATATTGGCCAGGACACCGGGGAGAACTCCCCTGCTCTTCTTCGAAATAGAGCCGTGGGATCTTTTACGTCCGCCTGAGAGAGCAGTCAGCCTCCTGATTTAACAGTTTATAAGCAAGTTCAGAGCTCGGGGGAAAAAGTAGTTGCGTTCGGAACAATTACAGTAACAATGAATTGATCGTTATGATGCGGTTGTAAGGATTCACCTTAAATAACTTTATTTTTTTCTTTTATTCGTTTATGGGATGTGGGCGTCGCTGGCAAGGTCAGCATTTATTGCCCATCCCTAATTGCCCCTTGAGAAGGTGGTGGTGAGCCGCCTTCTTGAACCGCTGCAGTCCGTGTGGTGAAGGTACTCCCACAGTGCTGTTGGGGAGGGAGTTCCAGCATTTTGACCCAGATTACTACATCTTTCGACAAGAAGTTTTTGGACTGATGTTAATTGAAATACAGAGATTTTGTTTTCAAGCGATGTATATTTAGGATACTTTTGGAGACTTGATTTGATGCCTCATAAACAGTGGTACAGATTCGTCTTTTAAATATATCCTCAGCCACTAACTCCAGTATAGCAATAAGGATTTACATAGATTTTGCAGTTTATTTTAGGACTATCTGTACAGTGGTTTCCAGGTGACTGGTATAAAACGGCTGCATTCTGGAATACTTTGTATTGCTCAATAAATCTCAGATGCTCCTGTATGGTCAACTAACCGGCACAATTTGTTCTTTAAAGTGCTGCGAAGAATTGTTCAGTGTTTAAAATCTGCCATGTCATAACCTTAAAACTATTCCCAGTGTTCGTATATTCTGATTACTGACTGCTTGTCTTGTGCAATTTAGGAAAGAGTTAGGATCATTTTTCTTGATTGGTAACCATTGCCTGTTTAAAAATAAAACAAAATCTGCGACAAAATTAGGAGCATCTAGAAAAGAGAAGACTGGAAGAGGTCTTGAAGATGATGAAAGGGTTTGATAGGTTAGATAGAGGTAGAGAAGATGGGCTGGATTTTGAAACTGGGGTCGGGTTGGGGTCGGGAATCACACATTTTGGCTTGTGAACCCGCCTCCATCGAGATGTGGCCAACCCACTATTTTCCCTTGATTGACCTTGTTGAGCCCGCCCAGTGGGCTCAGCAGGCCAATTAAGGGCCACCCGGCAACAGGTGACGTCACAGATTGACATTTCATCTGTCAAGAGCTTTTGACAGATGAAATATCAGCGTTTGACAGCTCGGTGAAGCTGTCAAACACTGACAATATGATTTCTAACTTCAGTCCTTCCTCTCAGGCTGAGTTAGAAATCATTCCAGCACAGAAACCAGAAGGCTGCTGTTTTTGACAGGTCCACGGCTTTCCTGCTTTCTGTGCCGGTGAGATTTCTAACTCCCGAGAACTGAAGGGCTGACACCTGCAGGAGGAAATTAAGGTAAGTAAAACTTTTTTCAACAGTTAGCACTTACCTTACACACTTACCTCTGCACACATGCACCCATCACTCACCTGCCCACCAGACATATCGACCCCTCCAACCCCTGCAGACCCACGGCCCGCCCCGATAACTTGGAGTGTTTGCCACCTGTCGAGAAGCCCACATTTTTGTTTTTAAAATAGGGATTATGCAAAAAACTGCCTGTTAACTACCTGTTAACAGGCAGTTAATTGTCACTAATCCCTTCCCGCCTCGGGGAGTCGTGTCTCAGACCAGGTCGGGTACCCGCCGCCAGAGAAACTGGCATGGAGGCGGGTTGGAGTCAGGATGGGGTCGGGACCCCTGAATCTGCAAGTTTAACCCCCCCCCCCCCCCCCGACTCTACGGGTCATTCAAAATCCAGCCCGATGTTTCCACTTGCGGGGGGGAGACCAGAACTAGGGGTCATGAATATAAGCTGGTCACTAATAAATCCAATAAGGAATTCAGGAGAAACTTCTTTAACATAGAAACATAGAAGATAGGAGCAGGAGTAGGCCACTCGGCCCCTCGAGCCTGCTCCGCCATTTAATGAGATCATGGCTGATCATCCAAATTCAGAACCCTGTCCCTGCTTTCTCCCCATATCCCTTGATCCCCTTAGCCTTAAGAAATATATCTAACTCCTTCTTGAATATATTTAATGAATTGGCCTCAACTGCCTTCTGTGGTAGAGAATTCCACAGGTTCACCACTCTCTGGGTGAAGAAATTCCTCCTCATCTCAGTCCTAAATGGCTTACCCCTTATCCTTAGACTGTGACCCCTGGTTCTGAACTCCTCCACCAGCGGGAACATCCTTCCTGCATCTAGTCTGTCTAGTCCTGTTAGAATGTTATAAGTTTCAATGAGATCCCCTCTCATTCTTCTAAACTCTAGCGAATACAAGCCCAATCGACCCAATCTCTCTTCATACGTCAATTACCCAGAGAGTGGTGAGAATGTGGAACTCGCTACCACAGGGAGTAGTTGAGGCGAATAGTATAGATGCATTTAAAGGGGAAGCTAGATAAACACATGAGGGAGAAGGAATAGAAGGATATGTTGATGGGGTGGGAGGAGGCTCGCGTTGGCCTGTTTCTGTGCTGTAAATACTATGTCATTCGGGCATCATTGCGCTGTAGCTGTGCTGGTATTACAGTACTGTTACTGTACATGTATTTGATTAGTTTAGCCGATATAGAACCGTTTAAGTGGATGGAAATGCAATTGGCTTGTAACAATTCAATAAACAAGGAACCTGTATCTACCCTTCTACCTGCTGAAGCTGTGGTTAGCAGAGCAGGCAATGTTTGGCCTTGTATAAAATGTACAGGAAATTACTCCTTGAAACACGTGCCCACTAAGGTTGTTTTGAGTCATAAACAGGACGTACATTTTTTTTAAAATTTAATTTAAATCCTGTATCTGCAAAATATCATTGTGATCCTCAACTGCCCCACATCATATCTCATTCTTCAATTGGGGATTACAGGATGGTGACGAGGACTCGTGCTCAGGCAATAGTACATAAGAACATAAGAAATAGGAGCAGGAGTCGGCCATTTGGCCCCTCGAGCCTGCTCCGCCATTCAATAAGATCATGGCTGATCTTCTACCTCAACTCCACTTTCCTGCACTATCCCCATATCCCTTGATTCCCTTAATATTCAAAAATCTATCGATCTCTGTCTTGAATATACTCAATGACTGAGCCTCCACAGCCCTCTGGGGTAGAGAATTCCAAAGATTCACCACCCTCTGAGTGAAGAAATTTCTCCTCATCTCAGTCCTAAATGGCTGACCGTTTATTCTGAGACTGTGACCCCCTGGTTCTAGACTCCCCAGCCAGGGGAAACATCCTCCCTGCATCTACCCTGTCCAGCCTTGTAAGAATTTCAGTAGTACATTTCAATTAAACATTTCTCTTTCCTCTCCCCTCCCGCCCCACCCCCCACCAATGCTGTGGGGAAGGGGCTGCATCTTTTCTCAGTTGCCTTGATGGTTAAGCCAAAATTAAGGCGTTGCAGGCACAAAGCTAGGTCCCACCGCTCCACTGCACAGATTGTTGGAACAACAACACCCTTGTGTCACTCAACATTGGGCTTAAACTTTTAAGAAGAACTGATAATTCTCATACAACGATAATTATGGGTCAAGGCCTTCGCTGATTTGGGTCTCAGTCTTGGCAACCCAAGTTCCTACCGTTACAGGACTAAACAGCCAGAAGAATAGAGTAAAAGAAGAAGCCATCGTTCACCTGTGCAAGCAGCTGTGGCTCAGTGGATAGCACTCTCGCCTCTGAGTCAGAAAGTTGTGGGTTCAAGTCCCACTCCAGGGACTTGAGCATGTAATCCAGGCTGACACTCCCAGTGCAGTGCTGAGGGAATGCTGCACTGTTGGAGGGTACCGTCTTCCAGATTAGGTATTGAACTGAGGCCCCGTCTGCCCTCTCAGGTGGACGTAAAAAATCCCGGAGCACTCTTTTGAAGAAGAGCAGCGGAGTTATCCCCGGTGTCCTGGCCAATATTTATCCCTCAATCGATATCACTACAACAGGTTATCTGGTCATTATCCCATTGCTGTTTGTGGGAGCTCGCTGTGTGAAAATTGGCTGCCGTGTTTCCTACATTACAACAGTGACTACACTTCAAAAAGTACTTCATTGGCTGTAAAGGTCTTTTGGGATATCCTGAGGTTGTGAAAGGCGCTATATAAATACAAGTCTTTTCCTTTCCTGCACCAGGTTTACCCTCACCGTGCTGGATGTTTGGGAGCGATAATGCACCGATGTTTTCTCCCAAGCATACAGTCGTGTCCCTGAGATTGCCTCACTATCTCTAAATGATCATCCTTCAGTAATGTAAGGAATTTCAAGGATAACTGATGGCCGGCACCTTCAAACCACTCTGCAACCTATAGTGCATCGTGCACATATGCCCCCCATTATTGAGTAAATACACGATCAGCATTGGTGAGAATGGGTGTCTGTGACTTGATCGCCTTACCCATTGTTTTTATCTCTTGGATCACTAAAGCACAAAAAAAAATCGGGACTTAGTGAATGTGTGCAGAGTGAAATCTCGTGCTCTCACTATATTTATAAAATAGTGCACACAACTGAAATTAAGTATGTTCAAGTAATGAATTAATCAGGGAAGCCGTGTCTATTTTAGAAAGCTTGAAACATTGAACATTGAAAGCTGGTTTTGTACACGCAGATTAAAGCATCTGATGTACACCTGTGAAAATCCAAGTCCAACCAGTCAGAACTTTTCTTTTACAACATCCCAGCATCAAGCTCGGAGTATGAAGCCCCCCCCCCACTGCCAGCGGCACAACACAGGGCGCTTGGAATGCTGAAGGGGTTTTTGTTTTCTTCCACGTTTGTATTACATAAGATCACCTTGGTTAGACCACACTTGGAGTACTGCGTACAATTCTGGTCGCCATATTATAAAAAGGATATAGAGGCACTGGAGAGGGTGCAGAGATGGTTTACAAGGATGATACCAGAAATTCGAGGGTGTACCTATCAGGAAAGGATGAACAGGCTGGGTCTCTTTTTCTCTTGAAAAAAGAAGGCTGAGGGGTGACCTAATAGAGGTCTTTAAAATTATGAAAGGTTTTGATAGAGTGGATACAGAGAGAATGTTTCCACTTGTGGGGAAGAGCATAACTAGAGGCCATCAATTTAAGATAGTCACCAAGAAATCCAATAGGGAATTCAGAAGAAACTTCTTTCCCCAGAGAGTGATGAGAATGTGGAACTCGCTACCACAGGGAGTGGTTGAAGTGAATAGTATAGAGGCATTTAAGGGGAGGCTGGACAAGCATATGAGGGAGAGGGAATAGAGGGTTACGCTGATAGAGTTAGATGAGGAAAGACGGGAGGAGGCTCGAGTGGAGCATAAACGCCGGCATGGACTGGTTGGGCCGAATGGCCTGTTTCTGTGCCGTATATCCTATGTAATCCTATGTAACCTCCATGGACAGCAATGTTAGCACGATTGCTATCAGCGATCAAGTGACAGGGACGCTAGGTTTGCAACGGCATTGAATCAGCTGGTGTGTGTACCAACTTCACACTGCTAGCTACACACTCAGCCTGTGTACAATTCTCACTCCATATTGTGCACCCGGTTAATTCTAAGCTGCCTTTATTACTGGAGCTTAATGGATTTTGTGTGCTACGGCGATCTAGTCGGAATAGCCTTCCCTATTAAAACTGGTCGCAGTTCGTACTCAAATGAGCCAAGTGGGCTCTTGTCCAAAGTGTGGAATTCCCACATTTGTCCGCTTGTGTCTTACAGTGGTAATGTCCTTCAAATTCAAACAGGGAATTCAGAAGAAACCTCTTTGCCCAGAGAGTGGTGAGAATGTGGAACTCACTACCACAGGGTGTGGTTGCAGCAAATAGCACAGATGCATTTAAGGGGAAGTTAGATAAGCACATGAGGGAGAAAGGAATAGAAGGATATGTTGATGGGGTGAGATGATGAAGGGTGGGTGGAGCATAAACACCGGCGTGGACCAGTTGGGCCAAATGGCCTGTTTTCTGTGCTGTGTATGTTCTATGTAATTTTGAAAGAAGAATGAAAGACTTGGATTTATATAGCACCTTTCACAATGTCCCAATGCGCTGTACAGCCAATAAAGTACAGCCAATGTAGTCACTGTTGTAATGCAGGAAACGCAGCAGCCAATTTGCGCACAGCAAGGTCCCACAAACAGCAATGTGACAATGACCAGATAATCTGTTTTAATGATGTTGATTGAGGGATAAATATTGGCCAGGACACCGGGGATAACTCCCCTGCTCTTCTTCGAAATAGTGCCGTGGGATCTTTTACGTCCACCTGAGAGGGCAGACAGCCTCCTGATTTAACAGTTTACAAGCAAGTACAGAGCTCGGGGGAAAAAGTAGCTGCGTTCAGAACAGTTTAACACCTCATCCAAAAGACGGCACCTCCGACAGTGCAGGACTCCCTCAGCACTGCACTGGATTGTCAGCCTCTACGCAAGTCTCTGGAGTGGGACTTGAACCCACAACCTTCTGAGAGTGCTACTAACTGAGCCATGGCTGACAATTATTTCATTTATTATTAAATTATTTCACTGCAGTTCATGGGTATTTTACATAAGGTGCTGAGCATTTGTGAATTGAACCAACAGATCTGTTAGTTTTAAATAAAATTTAACACCGTAAATTATACAGTCCCAAATGGGAGATACGTACACGCTTACTGATGGCCATCAGCCCTTCCATATGTGCATCTTTTAAGCTTTCAATCTGCTAGTAGGAAGCAGTTTGCGAACACTATTTTCAGTGTCTGTCCAGATTCTGGGATTTCTACAGTCAGTCCAGATTTACTGCAGTGTGGCTATTGTACAACAGCTTTTCTCTAAAAGAGAAGGCAGTGATAATTCAGGTGCAGTAGTTTGTAGAACTTTAACATGCAGTTGGTCTTACTCACTGAGCAAAGCGACTTCGACTCGACATTTTTAGTCATTTAAAAATTGTTGGCAGTCGTCACTTCGGTGAGAAGTGCTGTACTAACCCGTGACTATCTCTGGGGAATAAGTGATTGCTATTTCTTCAAAGATATTGCACAAGTAGTGCATTTTGGCATGGTTTACATCACCATAGGGGAAGCCAATAAGGTTTGGCCAAAAATTCTCCTGAAAGCAGTGCTGGGTGTTGGATACGTGTTATGCTGGGTTCTGTGTCAGCTTCTAGATCTTGTGTTAAGTGTCGGGCTGTGGTTGTAGGTTTATTTAGTACAGGTTTTCCGGTCGGCAACCTTGTCGCCATGCTTTCTGAATTTTGAATAGTGGGGTACCGCAGGGATCAGTGCTAGGACCCCAGCTATTCACAATATATATTAATGATCTAGACGAGGGAGCTAGATGTAATATCTCCAAGCTTGCAGACGACACAAAGCTGGGTGGGCGTGTGTGCTGTGAGGAGGATGCAGAGAAACTCCAGTATGATTTGGACAGGTTGGGTGATTGGGCAGATGCATGGCAGATGCAGTATAATGTGGATAAATGCGAGGTTATCCACTTTGATGGCAAAAACAGGAAGACAGATTATTATCTGAACGGCAATAGATTGGGAAAAGGGGAAGTGCAACGAGACCTGGGTGTCCTTGTGCACCAGTCGCTGAAGGTAAGTATGCAGGTGCAGCAGGCGGTTAAGAAGGCAAATTGTATGTTGGCCTTCATAGCGAGAGGATTCGAGTACAGGAGCAAGGATGTCTTGCTGCAGTTGTACAGGGCCTTGGTGAGACCACACCTTGAGTGTTGTGTGCAGTTTTGGTCGCCTTATCTGAGAAAGGATGTTCTTGCCATTGAGGGAGTGCAGCGAAGATTCACCAGACTGATGCCTGGGATGGCAGGAATGACGTATGAAGAGAGATTGGGTCGATTAGGCTTATATTCGCTAGAGTTTAGAAGAATGAGAGGGGATCTCATTGAAACTTATAAAATTCTAACAGGACTAGACAGACAGGATGTTCCTGATGGCAGGGGCAGCTGCCTCTTGACAACTGAGTGGCTTGCTAGGCCATTTCAGAGGGTAGTTAAGAGTCAAGCACATTGCTGTGGGTCTGGAGTCACATATAGGCCAGACTGGGTAAGGACGGCAGATTTCCTTCCCTAAAACACATTAGAGAACCAGTTGGGTTTTTACAACAATCCGGTAGTTTCATGGTCACCATTACTGATACTAGCTTTATAAAGTTCCAGATTTATTTAATTAACTGAATTTAAATTCCCCAGCTGCCGTGGTGGGATTTGAACTCATGTCTCCGGTTATTAGTCCAGGCCTCTGGATTGCTAGTCCAGTAACATAACCACTATGCTACCATTCCCTCTGGCTCTGGGCGCGTGTCCTTGCCTGCTCAGGAGTGCAGGTTAAAATTGCAGATGTTGCGATCATGGTGGCTTTCGGACAGCTAAGAGCCAGGGGTGATTTTAACTGCCCACCCGCCAGGTTTCTGCTGAGGGAGTAGGGTTAAAATCGCCCCCCAATATCTCCTGAATTAAATGTTTAATCTAATATTGTTCAGCAGCTTTTAGTGCCAAAAGCTGTCATTTTAAACATAGTGGTTGTGACTTGAGAGGAGTCGTTACCGACTGACCATACAGGTTGTCTTGGAAACAAGTTTTTAGCTGCAGTCAAGCAAGGTTAGTTACATGGTCTTCAGAGAGAAGCACTGGGGGACTATGGTCTTCAGAGAGAAGCACGGGAGGACTATGGTCTTCAGAGAGAAGCACGGGGGGACTATGGTCTTCAGAGAGAAGCACGGGGGGACTGTGGTCTTCAGAGAGAAGCACGGGGGGACTGTGGTCTTCAGAGAGAAGCACGGGAGGACTGTGGTCTTCAGAGAGAAGCACGGGGGGACTGTGGTCTTCAGAGAGAAGCACGGGGGGTCTGTGGTCTTCAGAGAGAAGCACGGGAGGACTATGGTCGGTGGAGCTATCAGACTGTGACAGTATACGTTCATGTATTGATATTAGAGCAGGTTAAATAGCAAACCTGTTGTGTCCTTGTTAATACAATTTTCCACTTTATCAGACATTTCATCGTAATTATATATTGAGCATTACGAGGAAAGGCGTGAGGGAAGTACTTTCTGTTCACTGCACTTCGAAACAGAAGGAGGCTGTTCGGCCCATCGTGCCTGTGCCGACTCTCTGAAAGAGCAATCCAATTAGTCCCACTCCCCCTACTCTTTCCCCATAGCCCTGCAAATTTTTCCTTTTTAAGTATTTATAAAAAGAAAGACTTACATTTATATAGCGCCTTTCACAACCTCAGGACGTCCCAAAGTGCTTTACAGCCAATGAGGTACTTTTTGAAGTGTAGTCACTGTTGTAATGTAGGAAACGCGGCAGCCAATTTGCGCACAGCAAGCTCCCACAAACAGCAATGTGAAAATGACCAGATAATCTGTTTTAGTGATGTTGATTGAGGGATAAATATTAGCCAGGACACCGGGGAGATCTCCCCTGCTCTTCTTCAAAATAGTGCCCTGGGATCTTTGTACATCCACCTGAGAGGGTAGACGGGGCCTCTGAAAGTTCCCTTTTGAAAGTTATTATTGATTCTGCTCCACCACCCTCTCAGGCAGTGCATTCCAGATCATAACAACTCACTGCATCCAATAAATTCTCCTCATCTTTTCCCTCTGGTTCTTTTGCCAATTATCTTAAATCTGTGTCCTCTGGTTACCGACCCTCCTGCCATTGGAACAGTTTCTCCTTGTTTACTCATATCAAAACCCCATATATATATATATATATCTGGAAAAAGAAATGCGCACAAAACCACTCGTTACAATTTTATTAAAGTAACTTTGCTGGATCACTAACCGGAGGTTACGCAGTGATTGAATCGGGCACAGCAGTGAAGACGCTTCTGGTCAAAGAACAGATCAAGCGATCTCTGTTTCAGCTCACATCTGAAGACTTGCTACTTGGGGTAACGTGACTTGGGATTGCCATGCCCGAGCTTAACGTCAAGGAGTGGGGGGGGGCCACATGCAAAATCAAACGTTATTTCCAATGTTAGCTAGTTTAAACCTTCCATGCTGGATTTAAACAGCAGCAGCTGCCATGCAGAATCTGCCCATATTTTATTTCCGGTGTGAATTGTTGTAAGGAGAGGTTTGCAACCGTTGGTGTACGTGGGCTTGTCTGATGATCGCCTCAGTCTTGATGTCCTTTAGCACTCAAACGTTTTACATCATCACAGCACATTTTAATTCATCAAAGACTTCCCCCCCACCCCCCCCACCCCTCCCCACCACCCCCTATCCGTTCCTCTTCCACATTTCAGATGCTGCAGGTAGGTACTCGATGCTTGGCTACAGCAGCGACCACTTATGTCATTTGTCCTTCCACAAATTCCTAGCTTTATTTTTATCCTTTTGTTCAGGAAGCTTTCTTGAACCTCATGTGCTGAGAGTATTTTTAAGCCAGCTCTTTCATACGTGGCGAGCTGTAAGTTCTGAATAGCTGTAAACTGCAACGTGATGATTCATTCTTCGTGTCAGGATCTGGGATGTCAGTGCAAGCCAAGGAGCACAGACAGCACGTTTAGTCTGCGTTACATACAATTCTAAAGTCCAAAAAATGTTTATTTTTAGGAATTTTATATTCGGAAAACTTGTGTTGTCAGTGTTCTATTAGCCTTCAGGTTAAATAATGTTGGAGGATGATATATACCTAGAAAGAAAGAAAGACTTGCCTTTCACGACCACCGGACGTCTCAAAGCGCTTTACAGTCAATGAAGTACTTTTTGAAGTGGAGTCACTGTTGTAATGTGGGAAACAGGGCAGCCAATCTGCGCACAGCAAGCTCCCACAAACAGCAATGTGATAATGACCAGATAATCTGTTTTTGTTATGTTGGTTGAGGGATAAATATTGGCCAGGACACCGGGGATAACTCCCCTGCTCCTCTTAGAAATAGTGCCAAGGGATCTTTTACGTCCACCTGAGAGGGCAGACGGGGGCCTCGGTTTAACGTCTCATCCGAAAGACGGCACCACCGACAGTGCAGCGCTCCCTCAGCACCGCACTGGGAGTGGAGTGTCAGCCTAGCTTTATGTGCTCAAGTCCCTGGAGTGGGACTGTGAACCCACAACCTTCTGACTCAGAGGTGAGGGTGCTACCCACTGAGCCACAGCTGACAGTGAAGATGGAAGATTTAACTCACAAAAGTGAAAGTGTCAAAGTTTAAGGTCTTTAAAACTGCGCCTTTTTAAAAGTCAAAGAAGACTTCTAGTTGTTGATTTTTCTGTAAAGCATTAAGCAAAGCCCATTTCTGTTCTCCCCCCACCCCCCGTGCCTCTGGCTCCGTTCTGAGCTGTCCCTCACGATAAATTTGTCGTCCACCATCTTACTCGGTACTTGAGAGAGAACGGGGGGAGAGAGAGAGAGAGAGTAGGGGGAAGAAAAGCTCGCACATGAGTCCAGTCGTCATAGCAATCCTCCCCTTTTCCCTTTTTGAATATCTGGCTTTAAAAAAAAATGTGTTCACAGCAGTGCCTGCACTGACAGCACTTCTATCACCCAGGCACTGAGGTGGAAGAACTGTCTTGGGAATGGGACCACCTTTAGCTGCTGTGTTTCACCCTGCCCTTGAGTATTTAAGGAGAAGGAGACTAAAGAAAGACCCTTGTAGTTGCTACCCTTTTCCTGTGGTTTTTCTCTGTTGTATCTGCTCCCTAATCTGCCTTGTATTTCATTTATCACTGGCAAAGAAATTCAGCAGCTCCAGAAATATTTCCCAGAAGAAATTCTTCAGCATAAAGTGCCTTTCCCATAAAATGCATTCAATTGAGATCAGCAGATATTGTGTGGTGCGATGATTTACTGTGTCTTCCATAATTGATTTGAAGATTATGATTTTTATTTTTAAAGAAAAAGCAGGGAATACTATTGTTCAAACGGCGGGAAGATTCTTTAAGGGCGTTGTTAAGCTGCAGGTAAAAGAAAGGCTTGCATTTATCTAAAGTGCCTTTCACGATCTCAGGACGTCCCAAAGCGCTTTACAACCAATGAAGTACTTTTGAAGTGTAGTCACTGTTGTAACTCCGTTCCCTAGCCACTGACTCCATTCCTCTCCCTAACATCTGTCTGAGGCTGAACCACACTGTTCGCAACCTTGGTGTCATATTTGACACTGAAATGAGCTTCCGACCACATATCTGCAGCATAGCAAAGACCGCCTACTTCCACCTCCGTAACATCACCCGTCTCTCCCCTGCCTCAGCTCATCTGCTGCTGAAACCCTCATCCATGCCTTTATTACCTCTAGACTTGACTATTCCAACGCACTCCTGGCTGGCCTCCCACATTCTACCCTACGTAAACTTGAGGTCATCCAAAACTCAGCTGCCCGTGTCCTAACTCGCACCAAGTCCCGTTCGCCCATCACCCCTGTGCTCGCTGACCTACATTGACTCCCGGTTAAGCAGCGCCTCGATTTCAAAATTCTCATCCTTGTTTTCAAATCCCTCCATGGCCCTCGCCCCTCCCTATCTCTGTAATCTCCTTCAGCCCCACAACCCCCTGAGACATCTACGCTCCTCTAATTCTGCCCTCTTGAGCATCCCTGATTATAATCGCTCAATCTTTGGTGGCTGGGCCCTAAGCTCTGGAATTCCCTGCCTAAACCTCTCCGCCTCTCTACCTCTCTTTACTCCTTTAAGACGTTCCTTAAAACCTACCTCTTTGACCAAGCCAATGGTCACCTGCCCTAATTTATCCTTATGTGGCTCGGTGTCAAATTTTTTGTCTTAAAATACTCCTGTGAAGCGCCTTGGGACGTTTTACTACGTTAAAGGCGCTCTATAAATACAAGTTGTTGCTGTTGCAACATAGGTACTGAAACCTGCACCCGCTAGGAGCAATACGGAGCAGACCGAAGTTACACTGTTTACCCCCATATCACTCTCCACCAACAGAGAAGAAATTCTCGAGCATAAAGTGCCTTTCCCATAAAATGCATTCAGTTGAGATGCATGCACAAAACTCCACTCACTAAAGCATCCAAAAGCCAGTTATACATTCATGTTAGTACAGAGCTGACCTCTCCGACGCTGCCTGCTAATTTCGAACAGATTTTACACTTCATTCTTTAAAGTTCCATGGGGGGACTGCTGGGGGGGGGGGCATTCTCTACTTCACTTTGCCTAGCTGTTGTTATACCGGAGATGGTCTCAATTGGATTCAGGTGATTCCGCAGGCCTGGCCAAACATGCAACTGCTCCACTCTCTAGCGTTACCGGTTCCATCACCGTCACAGCTACTTTCCGTTTTTTTGGCTTCGATTCAGGAGTGACCCGATTGCAATTGGGAAAACAATGGGGGGGGCGGGGTGTGGGTGAGGGAGGCCGTACACTTGCACAGAAGCATTAACTTTTTATTTCAAGGACACGTCATCTGCTAGACCCTAAATGAAGGCATAAGTTAGCACCTTCAGGAGAGGAGCGAAAAGAAAAAACGAGTTCACTGATTAGAAAATGTTTTTTCTCAACTGTTGTGGTGTGGCCGAGCTGTGAATTCGCGTTTGCTGCTGTGGTAAAAAAAAATAGCGGACTGTTTGTTTTTATTTTTTGATCGGATATCGCAGATAGGCGCCGAAATCTGAGACTTGTTTTCAAGTCATTATTAATGCTAATGATCTTAGTGATGCAGTAGAAGTATTGAAGGGAAGTTCATTTAAATATTATTTTGAAGTAGCACTTTTTGACCCCCGCCCCCTCCTAACGGAAACTTCACGCTCTCGAGTTCTGAAGCAGGTACTGGTCATAAACGCTAATAAGCTGACTCTTGCCCCGCCCGGTCAGTGTATCCAGCCCAGTCTCACCCAGTTGATCTCACCAAGTAGCTAGCTGCCTTCGTTGTTGCAAACTTGATTTGCAGATAAGACTTTTTGTTCAAACGTGAACGCTCCCTTTTGGTAAACTGTGCTGGGTTTACCCAAAACACCTACAGAGAGAAGACTTGCATTTCTATAGCGCCTTTCACGACCACTGCATGTCCCAAAGCGCTTCACAGCCAATGAAGTATTTGTCACTATTGTAATGCAGGAAGCGCGGCAGCCAATTTGCGCGCAGCAAGCTCCCACAAACAGCAATGTGATAATGACCAGATAATCTGTTTTTTTAGTGATGTTGGTTGAGGGATAAATATTGGCCCCAGGACACCGAGGATAACTCTTCTTCTTCGAAATAGTGCGGTGGGATCTTTTACGTTCACCCGAGAGCGCAGACGGGGACCTCGGTTTAACGTTTCTTCCGAAAGACGGGCACCTCCGACAGTGCAGCACTCTCCCTCAGTGCTGCATGACGACAGCGTAGACTCTGAGATTACACGGCGTGCGATATTCTGAATCTCCGCGCCTGTGTTTCGAGTTTTCTTGCCATGTCCTCTGTGAGAGGATATTTTCATTTTGCAGTTGAATTCGACCTGGAATAGTTCATGGAGTAGGGAGGTAATCATTTCGAATGGTGTACTACAGCAGTCTGTGCATTGCTGTAGGGAGCATGCCGCAGGGGGGGATAAACCAACTGGTGATGGGAGACCAAATTGTGTGTTTAGCAGAGAGAGGAATGCTACACATTTCCACTGTACTAGGATAACTTAACATCAACTGCAAGATTCAAATGCAAATTATTAACTGTAAAAAGTCTAAAAAATATTTAATCACGTTTGAATTTTAAAAAAGATTATTTTTTGTTTGGTTCAGAAAGCATGCGCCATCGCTTTCATCATCGGGTTCCCCCCCGCCCCGCCCCCCCCCCCTCCCTATTACACTGGAAGACGGTGCAGAGTTTTACCTCTTCCCAAGTCCAAAATTATTAAAGGAATGCTTCGGACTCTGCTCCACAATGACCTAGTTATCCATCTTAAATAACACAGAGTCCTGTAATTTTAAAGCCCTGCTATAAGTAAACCAGAACAAAGTGGCCGGGCACATATCTGGGGCACCATAAATCACTGCGGAATTTCTGTATATAGAATTGTTTGCTTTAATGGCCTGGCGCTCGGCCATGTGTTCCAGAGCATATCCTTGTGCCTGGACCGAGCGCTCGCGCTCATGAAATGGCAAGTCCTGGCAGGCAGGAATAGTGTGTTAAAACTGGCTGCTGGTTCGGGATTTTACACAAACGGCCGTGTTAAAACTGGCTGCTGCTGGCTTGGGATTTTACAGGAATATGAGCTTATCATCCCATTATATTTCTTTGCCTTTCCTACCATTTTTCTGATGATCGCCCAGTCCTTATTGCACCCCGGGCGGGGCGGGGCGGGGGTGGGCTGGGCTGGGCTGTGTGGGGGTGGGGCTGGGCTGGGCGGGGCGGGGGGCTGGGTGGGGCTGGGCTGTGTGGGGGCTGGGCTGGGCTGTGTGGGGGTGGGGCTGGGCAGGGGTGGGCTGGGCTGTGGGGGTGGGGCTGAGCTGGGTGGGGGCTGGGCTGGGTGGGGCTGGGCAGGGGTGGGCGTGGGCTGGGCTGTGTGGGGGTGGAGCTGGGCTGGGTGGGGGTGGGGCTGGGCTGGGTGGGGGTGGGGCGGGGTGGGGGTGGGTGGGGCTGAGCTGGGTGGGGTGGGGCTGGGTGGCGCTGGGCGGGGTGGAGCTGGGCGGGGGCTGGGCGGGGTGGAGCTGGGCGGGGTTGGCGGGGGCAGTTCTTTGCCATCTACCTTCATGGTGCAAGTCAGTTTCAGCATGTGAAGCAGACAGCTACCCTGATCTGCTCATTGGTTGCTGTTTTTGATAGTCCTGCTCCAGTGAGTCAGTTAACGCTCCTTGTACATGCACAGAGTCAGCTTCTGTATGAGAACAAATGGAACACTTGATCCACCTCTTGTGGGAGCTAGACACTGACCTTTCACCTTTTGGCTTGTTCGCTGTGGCTCAGTGGGCAGCACTCTCGCCTCTGAGTCAGAAGGTTGTGGGTTCACAGTCCCACTCCAGAGACTTGAGCACAAAAATCTAGGCTGACACTCCAGAGCAGTGCTGAGGGAGTGCTGCACTGTCGGAGGTGCCGTCTTTCGGATGAGACGTTAAACCGAGGCCCCGTCTGCTCTCCCAGGTGGACGTAAAAGATCCCGCGGCACTATTTCGAAGAAGAGCAGGGGAGTTATCCCCGGTGTCCTGGCTGATATTTATCCCTCAATCAGCATCACTAAAAAACAGATTATCTGCTCATTATCACATTGCTGTTTGTGGGAGCTTGCTGTGCGCAAATTGGCTGCCGCATTTCCAACATTACAACACTTCAAACAAGTACTTCATTGGCTGTAAAGCACTTTGGGAGGTCCGGTGGTCGTGAGTGGCGCTGTATAAATGCAAGTCTGTCTGTCTTCTTTTCTTTCAACCCTGCGGCCAAATCCTGCCCAACCTGATGAGCTGAAAAGTCTCCTGTGTCCGTTGGCTGCAAAGGGCCTGTTTTTTCGCAGTCTGAATTCGGTTCTTTTGTGTGCATAGATCCACAGTACAAAATTGCTCTTCTAATTCAGCACTCTTTGGTGCGAAACTGGCAAGCAACCTCACTCAGATTGGATGTTGTGGCAAGTGGAAAAAAAAAAATCACGTTGGTACAGCAGGTGCTCTTCTGAGACGCATTGTTTGGGCCACAGCAGATGGAAATTTACTCTGCATCTAAGTAGTGCCTGACAGGGGAATGCTCGACACTGACAGTCGCTGCCTTGCGCTTGATGAACGCAATATTCACAAAAATAAATCTCTCGGGTGGTGGGGGGGGGGGGGGAGTTTATTTGAAGGAGGTTGCTGTTTGCAGTGAATTGCAAGTAAAGCTCCCAGACGGTATAAACGTTGGTTTTCGTTCCGTTGTCACTTTCTTCTGTCAGTGGTGTAATGTTACTCTGAACTGCGTGTCAGTTTGAGAGAAAATTCCAGGCTCTCAGTATTGGGCCGTGCGGGGGGGGGGCGGGGTCTGTGTGGAGGTTTGATCCATAAACTTACGTTCATCCAAAGCTCGGCTGCCCGTGTCCTAACTCGCGCCAGGTCCCGTTCACCCATCACTCCCCCTGTGCTCGCTGACCTACACTGGCTCCCGGTTAAGCAAGGCCTCAATTTTCAAATTCTCATCCTTGATTTCAAATCCCTCCAGGTCCTCGCCCCTCCCTATCTCTGTAATCTCCTCTAGCCCCACAACACTCCCAGATCTCTGCACTCCTCTAATTCTAGCCTCTTGCACGTCCCCGATTTTAATCGCACCAACATTGTCGGCCGTGCCTTCAGCTGCCAAGGCCCCAAGCTCTGGAATTCCCTCCCTAAACCTCTCTACCTCTCTCTCCTCCTTTAAGACACTCCTTAAAACCTACCTCCTTGAGCAAACATCTGCCCTAATATCTCCTTATGTGGCTCGGTGTCAAATTTTGTTTGATCACGCCCCGGTGGAGCACCTTGGGACGTTTTACTACGTTAAAGGCGCTATATAAATGCAAGTTGTTGTTGTTGATCCTGTTAGATGCTGTTTGATCCTGCTCGCCCCGGGACACCTCACCACTTGTTTGGAATTATGGAGATCTGATGATAATACGTCAGGGCTGGATTTAGCCACCGTTCTGGTCACCAGTCCTCCTATTATTTGTCTTTTTTAAGCTCGTTCCTAAAGCTCCTCACCCAGTCATCACTGGCTGCTTAACACACAATAACTTGTGACTGACAACATGGTTCACTGGAATTTATTGTATTTAACATGTCCTGGTCACGTGTATTTTTATTTTAACGTGAGGCACCGTGTTCTTGTTGGGATTTCAGTAAAGTGTATGAAACTGCGTGCTGCGTGCAGTTCTGGTCACCACATTACAGGAAAGATGTGATTGCACTAGAGAGGGTACAGAGGAGATTTACAAGGATGTTGCCGGGAGTAGAGAATCTTAGCTATGAGGAAAGACTGGATAGGCTGGGTTTGTTTTCCTTGGAACAGAGGAGGCTGAGGGGAGAACCTTATTGAGGTGTATAAAATTATGAGGGGCATAGATAAAGTAGATAGGAAGGACCTATTTCCCTTAGCAGAGGGGTCAAAAACCAGGGGGCACAGATTTAAAGTAATTGGGGGAAGGTTTAGAGGGGATTTGAGGGGAAATTTCTTCACCCAGAGGGTTGTGGGGGTCTGGAACTCACTGCCTGAAAGGGTGGTAGAGGCAGGAACCCTAACCACATTTAAAAAGTACTTGGATGTGCACTTGGGATGCTGTAACCTGCAGGGCTACGGACCAAGAGCTGGGAAGTGGGATTAGGCTGGATAGCTCTTTGTTGGCCGGCGTGGACACGATGGGCCAAAATGGCCTCCTTCCGTGCTGTAACTTTCTATGATTCTAACTTTCATACTCTGCCCACTTGCACTGTGGAAAAACACCTAGCAGTTCAACGATAGATTCTGCCCTTCCAGATTGGTGCCAGGAGAGCCATACAAAGCCACTTTTTTTTTTAATGTTGACACTCATTTAATTCCGATTCTGGGAGAATGGTGTCCATGAGCTAGACGGTATTCACCTATCGCCCCCCTGCGCTCGCTGATCTACACTGGCTCCCGGTCCGGCAACGCCTCGATTTTAAAATTCTCGTCCTTGTTTTGAAATCCCTCCAGGGCCTCGCCTCCTCCCTATCTCTGTAACCTCCTCCAGCCCGACAACACTCCAAGCTTTCGGCCACCTGTCCTCATATCTCCTTATAGGGCTCGGTGTCAAATTTTGTTTCATGACGCTCCTGTGAAGCGCCCTATAAATACAAGTTGTTGCATTGTAACAACTCTCTGCCGGCCCTGCCCCTTGTTTTAAAGCGGGGTCTGTAACACCGAGTCAAGCTTTGATCTTCTCACTGGAAATCCAGCACTGGGATTGCGACTTCCTCCCCGATGATGTGACATTGTGCCAAAGCCTCCCTACAGTATTACAAGCAATAAAGCAGACCCTATGATATTTGGAAGTCAATTTAAAAAAACATGTGGCTGGAAATATTTGTGGAAGCTGTTCCAAATATAGTTTGATAATGCTGGCAGGTGGAACTTGGGGAGTTTCAGCGTTGTCTGAATCACTCGAGGATTAATTGGTGGAAATTTCTGTTTGCCAAAATCACCAGTGGTTTAACATGAAAATTTTCCAACCCCAGTAACTGGTTTTATGTTATTCCATAATTACTCCCTTACTGGGATGCTGCTGCTTCTTCTTAGGAAGTCCCTCGGAGCCGAGGATGACTTGCTTCCACACTAAATATGAGCCAGGTCCCGAACTTCATTTTAAAGGGCGGAAGATGCCTGTGCGTGAATTCTTTTAACGTGGGGTGGCCGTTGCACACCAGCTACCACACGGGCTTGACAGAGCAAGGTCTTGGTCCAATGGCGAGGGGATCCAAGACGATTGGAGTCCAGGCTGTGCTACATCGGCCCTGTATGTATCACTGTCTGTAAAACATATCACTCTGCTATTTTAATACATTTGACTCTTTATCTTTAATAAAGAGTAGTAATGTTATGAAAATACCATGTCACTGATTAGGCTTTATACTCTAGTAAACAAGATAACAAAGGAAAACATAAATAAAAATAATCATTAAGAAGCATCAATAAGTACTGAGTCTGAATTACAAAATGTGCGGGGGGGTGGTGGTGATTCCTCTTTAAAGACTGGGCCGTTTATGTCAAGACAGCTGGCTTTTATTTCTTTAAACCCATTCACAATAGCTCAGTTCTGCTGAAATGATGGGAGTGCAAGAGCTGATTATCTACAGTGGCTCTGGGCCATGTTCAAGGGTAACTGCTCGCTGCTGGTAGTTAGTGCCGGTGAAGATGCTCTTTTAACCCGGTTAGTTACAGTCCCAGTTAGTTATGATAACAGTGCGGAAGGCAGCTATTAGTGTAAAGTGCAGGTATACTGAATGGGAATCCCCCTTCAATGCAAAGCATCTCCACCCCACACCGCCACCCCCACCCATGATACCACTAATTCTGCTTCAATGATTTAACTGATTAGGAATTTCTCTCGCTAGCCTCAACTTCATAAATCAAGTATTTCTCGTTGACTGACAGTTGCACTGGGCTCGGCCAATGTCAAACTCAACTCCATTGAACGAGACAAATTGACTTGCCTTATCGTACCAGGATGCTGGTCCGAAGCCATCAATCGTCATAACAAGCCCATACCAGCCAAGTATGACTATCTGCTCCATCCAATGCGGAGTCTAAATTGGCATCTCGGAATGAGAAGGATGTCGTTTCTCATTGCATCAGTACCGACATTTGCTGACTGAATCGGAGTTGCTGTCAATTGCGTGCACCAAGTCCCGTTCTCCCAGCAACCCTGTGCTCGCTGACCTACATTGGCCCCCAATCCGGTAACGCCTCGATTTTAAAATTCTCATCCTTGTTTTCAAATCTTGCCCCTCCCTATCTCTGTAACCTTCTCCAGCCCGACAACCCCCCCCCGCAATCTCTGCGCTCCTCTAATTCCGGCCTTTTGCGCTTCCCCGATTTTAATCGCTCCACCATTGGTGGCCGTGCCTTCAGCTGCCTGGGCCCGAAGCCGTGGAATTCCCTCCCTAAACCTCTCCGCCTCTCTCTGCTCCCTTAAGGGGCTCCTTAAAACCTACCTCTTTAACTGATATCTGTGCTAATATCTCCTTCTGTGGCTCGATATCGGCTTTTTTTTTTGGATAACGCTCCTGTGAAGCGCCTTGGGACATTTTATTCCGTTAAAGGTGCTGTGTAAATGTAAGATACTGTTGTATGTGTCTCCCTGAACTAAAACAGCGTGTTTACCGGATGATGGCGACGCGAAAGAATTCTCCTAATATCGAGGATTAATTTTGCTCCAATTCTGTCACTGAAGCACAGGGAAGAATGTTTCACATTAACCTTTGACCAAAGAGCTGAGATCAGCCAGTTGAAGTGCTACGTTTAACGTTCAGGAACAGCTAGAGTTCTTCTGCACAGAACGATCAGGTGCAGTTACATGCCATCTAGAGGAGATGCGAGTGCATTGAAACATAGTGCTGGGAAGACGCATATATAGAGTTTCGAGAACAAGTAGTAATAACAGGGGCCGAAATTTCAGCCGCTGTTACACTGTCAGAACTGAGGCCGAGTGGGGCGCTGTAAATTGTGCGGTCAGCAAATTTAAAAATGCAAACATGCAGTTAGGAAGTCAAATGCTATGTTGGCCTTCATTGCAAGAGGATTTGAGTACAGGAGCAAGGATGTCTTACTACAGTTGTACAGGGCCTTGGTGAGACCACACCTGGAGTACTGTGTGCAGTTTTGGTCTCCTTACCTAAGAAAGGATATATTTGTCACAGAGGGAGTGCTGCGAAGGTTCACCAGACCGATTCCTGGGATGGCAGGACTGTCATATGAGGAGAGATTGGGTCGACTAGGCCTGCATTCACTAGAGCTTAGAAGAATGGGAGGGGATCTCATTGAAACGTATAAAATTCTGACAGGGCTAGACAGACTGGATGCAGGGAGGTGTTTCCCCTGGCTGGCGGGGGGGGGGGGTGGTCTAGAATGAGGGGTCACAGTCTCAGGATACGGGGTAGGACATTTAGGACTGAGATGAGGAGAAATTTCTTCACTCAGAGGGTGGTGAACCTGTGGGATTCTCTACCACAGAAGGCTGTGGAGGCCAAGTCACTGAATATATTTAAGAAGGAGATAGATAGATTTCTAGACACAAAAGGCGTCAAGGGGTATGGGGAGAGAGCGGGAATATGGTATTGAGATAGAGGATCAGACATGATCATATTGAATGGCGGAGCAGGCTCGAAGGGCCTACTCCTGTTCCGATTTTTCTATGTGTGTAATGCAGCTGCTGGGGGAGACTGGTCAAGAGGGAAGATTTAGGCCACAAATGGGCCATGGTTGTTGAAAAGAGGGGAGGGCCTGGAATATAATCTGGTGGGGGTGGGCGCCTGGGGTCGGGTCATAACTGGAGGAGCAGCCTGGTGTACAGCAGCAGATTATAAAGTCTGCTGCTTCAGAGGCGGTGGCACCACTGGAGGAAGCAGGCAACTTGGGCAGCAAGGTTGGCAGCCAGATCGAATAAACAAGCAGTAAACTTGAGCGAGCAGGACCCGCTTGCCCTTATAGCGGAGATACAGAGCTATAGGGGACGGTCTGTTTGGGGTAGGGGGCTGGAGACCTGCCAAGAAAAGAATGTGGTACGCACTTTATGCCCGGGGGGGGGGGGGGGGGCGGCGAGGGGATAGTCATGACAGTGAGTGCCACTTACTCGAACTCCAAGACTAATTTCCAATGCATAAAGAAAGACTTGCATTTGTATAGCGTGTTTCAGGACCTCAGGACGTTCCAAAGTTCATTTGAAGTGGAGTCACTGTTGTAATGTGGGAAACGCAGCAGCCAATTTGCACACAGCAAGCTCCCACAAATAACGACGTGATAATGACCAGATAATTTGTTTTAGTGATGTTGATTGAGGAATAAATATTGGCCAGGACACCGGGGATAACTCCCCTGCTCTTCTTTGAAATAGTGGCCATGGGATCTTTTACATCTACCTGAGAGAGCAGACGGGGCCTCGGTTTAACGTCTCATCCGAAAGACGGCATCCCCGACAGTGCAGCACTCCCTCAGCACTGCACTGGAGTACTTAAAGAAAGATGCATTTAAGAGGTAGTTTGATGCAGTTAAGGGGCAGCTAGATAAGTACATGAGGGAGAAAGGAATTGAAGGTTAGGCTGATAAAGGGTGAGATAAAGTAAGGTGGGAGGAGGCTCGTATGGAGCATAAACACTGGCATGGTGGGGCAAGCGTTTCTGTGCTGTAAATTCTATGTAAAGCAGTTTAATGATCTCACCAGAGCAGCCGTGTTAACTTATCTGCTCTTTCCTCCCGCCCCCCACCGGACCTCTTCATATGTGTGGCATTCCTTCATTCATTCGTTACCCTCATGGTGCCAGAGGAGTCAGAGATGCAAGTGGGATCTAACAGTTGGGGAACATAAGAACATAAGAAATAGGAGCAGGAATAGGCCACTTGGCCCCTCGAGCCTGCTCCGCTATTCAATAAGATCATGGCTGATCTTGGGCTCAAAGCCACTTCCCTACCCTTCACTCCCTTATCTTGCAAAAATCTGTCTATCTCCACCTTAAATGTATTTAATGACCCAGCCTCCACGGCTCTCTGGGGCAGAGAATTCCACAGATTTACGACCCTCTGAGAGAAGAAATTCCTCCTCATCTCAGTTCTAAAGGGCGACCCTTTATTCTGAAACTATGCCCCCGAGTTCTAGATTTCCCCACGAGGGGAAACATCCTCTCTGCATCTACCTTGTCGAGCCCCCTCAGTATCTTATATATTTCAATAAGATCACCTCTCATTCTTCTAAATTCCAGTGAGTATAGGCCCAGCCTGCTCAACCTTTCTTCATAAGTCAACCCCCTCATCTCAGGAATCAACCGTGTGAATCGTCTCTGAACTGCCTCCAATGCAAGTATATCCCTCCTTAAATAAGGAGACCAAAACTGTATACAGTACTCAATTCCCTTAATTCCCTTTACTTCTAGGAAACTGTCTATTTCTGTTTTAAATTTATGTAATGATGTAGCTTCTACAGCTTTTTGGGGCAGCATATTCCATGGACCTACCATCCTCTGAGTGAAGTAGTTCCTTCTCATCTCAGTTTTGAAAGAGCAGCCCCTTATTCTAAGACTATGCCCCCTAGTTCTAGTTTCACCTATCATCGGGAACATCCTCCCCGCATCCACCCGATCCAACCCCTTCACAATCTTATATGTTTCAATAAGATCGCCTCTCATTCTTCTGAACTCCAATGAGTATAGTCCCAATCTACCCAACTTCTCCTCATATGTCCATCCCCTCATCCCCGGGATTAACCGAGTGAACCTTCTTTGTACTGACTCGAGAGCAAGTATGTCTTTTCTTAAGTATGGACACCAAAACTTTTAGCAGTATTCCAGGTGCGGTCTCACCAATACCCTGTACAACTGAAGCAATACCTCCCTATTTTTATATTCTATCCCCCTAGCAATGAAAGCCAACATTCCATTGGCCTTCTTAATCACTTGCTGCACCTGCATACTAACCTTTTGAGTTTCGTGCACCAGGACCCCCAGATCCCTTTGTACTTCAGTACTTTCTAGTTTCTTGCCATTAAGATAATAACTTGCTCTACTATTTTTCCTGCCAAAGTGCATAACCTCACACTTTCCAGTGTTGTATTCCATCTGCCAAATCTCTGCCCACTTACTTAGCCTGTCCCCTTGCAGATTTTTTATGTCCTCCTCACTCACTACTTTCCCTCCTATCTTAGTATCATCTGCAAACTTTGATATGTTACACTCAGTCCACTCCTCCAAATCGTTAATATAGATTGTAAAGAGTTGGGGACCCAGCACTGACCCCTGCGGAACACCACTAGTTACTGATTGCCAGTCTGAGAATGAACCATTTATCCCAACTCTCTGCCTTCTGTTAGATAGCCAATCCTCTATCCATGCCAGAATATTGCCCCCAATCCCGTGATTTTTTATCTTAAGCAATAATCTTTTGTGTGGCACCTTGTGAAATGCCTTTTGGAAGTCTAAATACACCACATCCACTGGTTCCCCTTTATCCACCCTGTATGTTACATCCTCAAAGAACTCCAGCAAATTTGTCAAACATGACTTCCCCTTCATAAAACCATGCTGACTTTGTCCTATTAAATTATGATTATCCAAATGTCCCGTTACTGTCTCCTTAATAATGGACTCCAAAATTTTACCTACCACAGATGTTAGGCTAACCGGTCTATAGTTTCCAGCCTTCTGTCTACTGCCCTTTTTAAATAAGGGTTCCTAGGCCGCTTAGGGATAGACAGGAGAGCGAAATGGAGGCGGTCATCCAACCCAATGTTGACCAACCTCAAAACGATTTGGGGGTTGGGGGGGTGTCATAACCCCCCAGAACTGCCACTGCTTGTCGACTCAGATCTCTGCAGGGTCCTGCTCTAAAAAAAAAAAGGAGGATGCCTGATGAGCATCCCACTCTCGTGGAGGCACAGCCAAGACAGATGGCAGGGGTGATATTGATGTCCGATGCAATCCTCGTTTCCAATATCCAAGAAGGAACCAACACAATGCAGTGGTACCTAGAGCGAGTCGTGGCACCACAAACATCTGTATCTGTCGTTCCCCCGCCCCCACCACCACCCCCTGGACCTCCCAACTAGTCAGCGAATCCAAAGTGGGTGCTTTCTACTTGGAAACCGTCATTGCTCCTGTTACTGTTTCAACGGTGGAGATCACGGGGTGAAAAGAGGTGTTTAAAGTTATGGGCCCAGAAATTCCGGTCGGAGGCTTCCCGCGGGCGCAAGCCCCCGACTTGCACTTAAGAAGCGCGCCTACCGTTATGCTCTGGGCCCGCGTAGAATTCCGTTCCTGTGCCTGCTCCAGCTGCCGGTGTGCAGGGCACGCGTATCCCAGGGGCTCAGCTAGTTCGCAGCATCCCTGGGATCACATGGGCCATGGGGAGCCAATCCGAGCAGGGAATCTCCATTCATAGATTTGACAGGAAGACCTGTCAAATCTATGAATAGAGATCGGCCCCAAAACCTAAGTAAAACTTCAAATAATTTTTTTTAAAACATCACATTTTTAAAATAACTATAAATTACATTAATTAACTACTTTAAACAAAACTTTAAATTTTTGAAAAAAATAATTAAAGTTTTTAACGGGGCTAAAAATAAACTTACCTTTCTTTAAAGTATTTTAAAATGATAAACCTGTGGAAAAAATGTTTTACTTTTACTTTCTTCACCTCTTACCTTGTTAAAAGCAGGCCTTGCGCCTGCTTTTTCCACGCGCAGCTGCTAGGGACTTACCCGCACTGCATCAACTGAGAAAAAAATGGAAGTTCGATGCGTACGCGCTGCCTCTCCGGCGCACGCTGTTGACCTGTGAACCCCTTCCTTCAAGAGAACAGAAGTTCCGGTTTCCCGTGAATGCGCAGTGCATGCGCGAAACCGGCACTTCCGTTGGCCCTACGGGTGAGTACACAGCGTGTACCCACCCGTAGGGAACGGAATTTCAGGGCCATGAAGAGGGCGGGACAGGGTAGATAGAAATAGACTGTTTCCAGTAGTTGAGGGGTCTCGAAAAAGGGGACATAGGTGCAAATTAAATGTAAGATTGAAGACTTTGGGGGAAAAATTGGGTATCGCCCATTTTGGGGCGCTAATATCGGCCGGGCGCAAAGTTTAGCGCCCGACGCTAATTATCGCCTCCGACTGCAAAATTCGCCTCTGTCGCCCCTGGAGGTGATTTGGGCGCTAAATCAGGCGCTACACACCTCTCCTAAGGTGCAAACGTCAGGGAGTGAGGCGCTACCTCAGAACGCTACTGAAGCTCAGGCGATGTCAGTAACCATGGAAGCCAGACAGACTGGCGCCGCCCAGTTCTTAAAGGGGAGGGGCCATCTTGCTGGCCAGCCACTCGCTGCTCATTGCAGCCTGGAATCTCGGCCTGGAGAGACCTCGAAAGCAATTGTGTCTGAAGCACTAATGGATCGGCCCAGGGAAAGAGCTCGGTGCTTAGGAACCTCAAAAGTGGTGCTGAGGGCCAAAACTCCTTAGGACAGCGTTAACACCAAAAATTTTGCCGACAAGAAAAGGCAGGAAGCGGCCCGCCTTTAAATAGCGCTCCCCCAGCCCCTTCCCGACTTGAAAGCGTTCCCCTCTACCTGTCGTTCCTAGCGGCAGGCGCTAAGGCAGGGGGCGCGACTCAATATCCGGTCCGGGGCATTGCACGCTTGACTGACGTCATGATCTGCGGGCGCAGGAGATCATGGTGGTAGTGTTTAGCGCCGCCGCAAAACGACTGGTCGATTTCGCGAGCAGCGCTAAGTTCCTAGCGCCCCCAGAGGCGCTAACGAGAGGCGCTCACCAACCGAATTTTTCCCCTATTTTTAAGCAGGAGGAACATTATTTTTACCTGGAATGCTGCGAGGCTGTAGACAGCAGTGAGTGATTGAAGCAGAGATCTGTCTGTCAACATTTAAGAATAGCTTGGGTTGATGGAAACAAGTATAAAGGGTTATGGGAACAGGGCGGGCTTTTGGGAATAGGCTTCCTGCCTATTCTAGGATAAACACTAAACAACAACAACCACTTGTATTTATACAGCGCCTTTAACGTCGTAAAACGTTCCAGGGCGCTTCACAGGAGCGACATCAAACAAAGTTTGACACCCAGCCACATAAGGAGAAATTAGCGCAGGTAACCCAAAAGCTTGGTCAAAGAGGTCGGTTTTAAGGAGCGTCTTAAAGGAGGAGAAAGGAAAGGTAGAGGAGCGGAGAGGTTTAGGGAGGGAATTCCAGAGCTGAGGGCCTCGGCAGCTGACGGCACGGCCGCCAATGGTGGGGCGATTAAAATGCACAGGAGGCCAGAATTGGAGGAGTGCAGATATCCCGGGGGGGGGGGGGCGCGGGGAGGAGGTGGTTGTGGGGCTGGAGGTGATTGCAGAGACAGGGAGGGGGCAAGGGCACGGAGGGATTTGAAAACAAGGATGAGGATTTTAAAATGGACTGGTTGGGCCAAACGGCCATGTAACTTCAGGCCCCGAGGGACTGTTTGGAGAGAGTGATGAAAAGTTGTTGCCGAGAGCTTTGGGGGACGACACCTCAGTATCTAACTGGCACTATCCGGTCTGCCCTCCTGCTGCTCAGTAGGCACTCTTCAAGCCTCGGTATCACTTCTGGTGAACCTGCGCTGTACCCTATGGGGAGAGGGCGGGAAAGTAGAGTTGAGGTCGAAGATCAGCCAGGATCTTATTGCAGGCTCGAGGGGCCGTATAAGAACATAAGAAATAGGAGCAGGAGTAGGCCAATCGGCCCTTCGAGCCTGCTCCGCCATTCAATAAGATCATAGCTGATCTGATCCTCACCTCAAATCTAAAGAACACAAGCAGGACCCGGCCACTCAGCCCCTGGGCCCGCTATGCCACCCACAGGGCCTCGACCGATCCGAATTCAGACTCATGTCCAATTTCCTGCCCGCTCCCCATAACCCCTAATTCCCTTTACTTCTAGGAAACTGTCTATTTCTGTTTTAAATTTATTTAATGAAATGTATGGCCTACTCCTCCTCCGATGTCTTATGTTCTTGTGTAACCCCTCCCAAGACCAATATATTGTTCCTGAGCTGCGGCACCCAGAACTGAACGCAGTACTCTAGATTGCGGGGTGGGGGGCATCTGTTCAAGAATAGACAACTGAAGCATCACTTCCTCACTTTTGTATTCCAGCCTCTTGATATAAAGGCCAAGAAAAAAACCATTTCCGATGTTAAGTCCAGCGTCTGTTCTTTGATTTTTTTTGTGTGTGTTTGAGTTGCTGTGCGGAGGGCATGATCCTGACATTTGAATACAGGCACTGTAAGGGCAGACACATCTTCTGCCAGCAGCCAATTCTACCGGAATTTGGTGTGTGTATTAGAATGGGTGTAACTCTGGCGTGTCTCACTTGCACCACAAATTCCGGCTGTCTACGCCAGAACTACACCACTTGTTGCACTAAAGAAGAAAACAGTATTTCAGACCCACAAACGTATTAAAATTTGGAAATCTTTTCAATCGAATGATGGATATTTTACAGTGACAGCAATGGCAGAGAGTTTAGAATGTTTTTGGGAAAAGACGAGGTATTGATTCTCAATCTTTTTCATTTGCTGATCTTCAAAGTGAGGCATGTCGGAGTTGAGAAATAAAACATCAGGGAGGTGGTCATCCCCATCGCGTCTGGGGGACGCTCGGCAAAGAGGAAGTGGGAGAGGGAACCCGCTGCGTTAGGTCAACGCCCACTCAACGCTGCCCCAGGATTTCATCCTGAAATTCCCGTCACTAGGCCTGTGCCTGCAGTGGATGAAGACCGCAGCCCCGCTTGATTGGCACCCCATCCACCACCTTAAACATTCACTCCTCCACCACCGGCGTACCGTGGCTGCAGTGTTTACCATCTACAAGATGCACTGCAGCAACTCGCCAAGGCTTCTTTGACAGCACCTCCCAAACCCGCGACCTCTACCACCTAGAAGGACAAGGACAGCAGGTGCATGGGAACACCATCACCTCCAAGTTCCCCTCCAAGTCACACACCATCCTGATTTGGAAATATATCGCCGATCCTTCATCGTCGCTGGGTCAAAATCCTGGAACTCCCTACCTAACAGCACTGTGGGAGTACCTTCACCACACGGACTGCAGCGGTTCAAGAAGGCGGCTCGCCGCTACCTTCTCAAGGGCAACTAGGGATGGGCAATAAATGCTGGCCTTGCCAGTGACGTCCACATCCCATAAGCGAATTAAAACAAAGGTGGTGGCATTCCCAGCCACCCATCTCATTTTACTTTGGCAATTGGACACTGATAGTGGGACTTTTGCCGGGATCCTCTGCAGACTCGAGGTCAGTGGGGATCCCAGAGGAAGCTCAAAGTTGAAAGAAAAGAATAAGATCATTTATGTTTTCAAAGTTTTAGCAACCCACCCCCCAGCCCAACGATGATCTTTGGGACTCAAGGGCTAGAAGGCCACAATATCTGCAGCCAGCACTGTAAATACAGGCCTATCCGCTCTGCTTCTATAAGAACACAAGCATTAGGAGCAGGAGTAGGCCATACGGCCCCTCGAGCCTGCTCCGCCATTCAATATGATCATGGCTGATCCTCTATCTCAATACCATATTCCCGCTCTCTCCCCATACCCCTTGATGCCTTTTGTGTCTCGAAATCTATCTTCTTGGGCAGTCCCTCGGAACCGAGGACGACTTGCTTCCACATTAAAAATGAGTTTTCAGGTGACTGATGAGTCCAATGCGGGACCTACAGTCTCTGTCACAGGTGGGGCAGACGGTGGTTGAAGGGGCGGGTGGGTGGGGTGCTTGGGTTGACGTGCGCTCCTTGCGCTGCCTGTACTTGGCTTCTGCTTGCTCCCGGCGAAGAGACTCGAGGTGTTCGGCGCCTTCCCGGATGCTTCTCCTCCACTTTGTGCGGTCTTGGGCCAGGGATTCCCAGGTGTCGGTGGGGATGTTGCACTTTTTCAAGGAGGCTTTGAGGGTGTCCTTGAAGCGTTTCCTCTGCCCACCTGGGGCTCTCTTGCCGTGCTGGAGCTCCGAGTAGAGCGCTTGTTTTGGGAGTCTCGTATCGGGCATGCGGACAATGTGACCCGTCCATCGGAGCTGATCGAGCGTGGTCAAAGCTTTGATGCTGGGGATGTTGGCCTGAGTGAGAACACTGACGTTGGTGCGCCTATCCTGCCAATGGATTTGCAGGATCTTGCGGAGGCAGCGTTGGTGATACCTCTCCAGTGCTTTGAGGTGCCTGCTGTACATGGTCCATGTCTCTGAGGCATACAGCAGGGTGGGTATCACTGCTGCTCTGTAGACCATGAGCTTAGTGCCGGGTTTGAGGTCCTGGTCTTCAAACACTCTCTTCCTCAGGCGACCGAAGGTTGCACTGGCATACTGAAGGCGGTGTTGGACTTCGTTATCGACGTCTGCCCTTGTAGGCTCTCGAGGTACAGAAAGTGGTCCACGTTGTCCAAGGCCTTGTCGTGGATTTTGATAACCAGGGGGCAGTACTGTGTGGCGGGGGCAGGTTGGTAGAGGACCTTTGTCTTATGGATGTTTAGCGTAAGGCCCATGCTCACTCAGAGGTCGAACTCCAAACCATCGTCAACACCTTCACCGAAGAAATCTTTCTATCTCCTTCTTAAATATATTCAGTGACTTGGCCTCCACAGCCTTCTGTGGTAGAGAATTCCACAGGTTCACCATCCTCTGAGTTAAGAAATTTCTCCTCATCTCAGTCCTAAATGTCCTACCCCGTATCCTGAGACTGTGACCCCCCCTCGTGCTAGACCACCCAGCCAGGGGAAACATCCTCCCTGCATCCAGTCTGTCTAGCCCTGTCAGAATTTTATACGTTTCAATGAGATCCCCTCTCATTCTTCTAAACTCTAGTGAATACAGGCCTAGTCGACCCAATCTCTCCTCATACGACAGTCCTGCCATCCCAAGAATCAGTCTGGTGAACCTTCGCTGCACTCTGGAGGTGGGATGGAAATCGTCCCTCGTATTCCCATTTCTAGTTCAAGCCTAACCTCAGAAGTACACCTCCAGCTTCACCATCGCAGATTTTCTACTTCACCATAGCAACCATCTCTGCATCCATTCCACATAAGAAGTAAATTGTTACACTGAGGTACTTGGACCCTTGGGATAATCAGATTTCTGTATTTTTCTGAACTGGTTGAGTTACTAGCACTTCACTTCTGTTGTTACTGATTTTTTAAATCCTCACTCTTGTTTTCAAATCTCTCCATGACCTCGCCCCTCCCTATCTCTGCAAACTCCTGTAACCCTATAGCCCTCCGAGATCTCTGCGCTCCTCCAATTCTGGCCTCTTGCCCGTCTGCGATTTTCATCGCTCCACAATTGGCGGCCGTTCCTTCGGCTGCCGAGGCCCTAAGCTCTGGAATTCCCTCCCTAAACCTCTCCACCTCTCTCTCTCCTCCTTTAAGACGCTCCTTAAAACCTACATCTTTGACCAAACTTTTGGTCATTTTCCCCAATATCTCCTTCTTTGGCTCGGTGTCAAATTTTGTTGATCATAATGTTGAGTCGAGAAGGCTGTAAAGATCTTTCGATTAGGCTCTTTACACCCTTCTGGACTCAACATCGAGTTCAACAATTTCAAACCATAACCTCGGCCCCCATTATTTCAGATGGCAGCTGTTGATGATTCTGCCATTCCCATTTACACCTCTTCTAGACCCATCTTTTATTTCTTGCCCCATTACCGTCTCCTTTTGCTTTATACAATCATACCTTTTGTCATTTCACCTCTCCTGCCTTCCAGCCTATCACAGACCTTCCCTTTTGTTCTTTCCTCCCCTCCCCCCTTTCCCTGCCCCTGCACTTGCTTAAAAACCTTCAATATCTCTACATTTTTCCAGTTCTGATGAAAGGTCACCGACCTGAAACGTTAACTTGTTTCTCTCTCCACAGATGCTGCCTGACCCGCTGAGTATTTCCAGCATTTTGTTTTTATTTCAGATTTCCAGCATCCGCAGTATTTTGCTTTTTGTATTTATATTTAGAGGACTGGAATACAAGGGGGTAGAAGTTATGCTGCAGCTATACAAAGCCCTGGTTAGCCCACACCTGGAGTACTGTGAGCAGTTCTGGGCACCACACCTTAGGAAGGATATATTGGCCTTGGAGGGAGTGCAGCGTAGATTTACTGGACTCCAAGGGTTAAGTTACGAGGAGAGATTACACAAATTAGGGTTGTATTCCCTGGAATTTAGAAGGTTAAGGGGTGATCTGATCGAAGTTTTCAAGATATTAAGGGGAACTGATTTTTTTTAAATTCGTTTACAGGATCACAGAATCCCCACAGTGCAGATAGAGGCCATTTCGGCCCATCGAGCCTGCACCGACACATATCCCACCCTATCCCCATAACCCCACGTATTTAATCCCCCTAACACTAAGGGTCAGTTTATCATAGCCAAATCAACCTAACCCGCACATCTTTGGACTGTGGGAGGAAACCGGAGCACCCGGAGGAAACCCACGCAGACACGGGGAGAATGTGCAAACTCCACACAGACAGTCATCCGAGGCCGGATTCGAACCCAGGTCCCTGGCGCTGTGAGGCAACAGTGCTAACCACTATGCCAGGATGTGGGCATCGCTGGCAAGGCCGGGATTTATTGCCCATCCCTAATTGCCCTTGAGGTGGTGGTGGTAAGCCGCCTTCTTGACCCACTGCAGTCCGTGTGGTGAAGATACTCCCACAGTGCTGTTATACTTCATTGTAGCGGTTTGGTACAACTGAGTGTCTCGCTCGGCCATTTCAGAGGGCAGTTAAGAGTCAGCCACATTGCTGTGGGTCTGATAGGGTCGATAGAGAGAAACTATTTCCGCTGGTTGGGGAGTCTAGGACAAGGGGGCATAGTCCAAAAATTAGAGCCAGACCTTTCCGGAGTGAAGTTAGGAAACACTTCCACACACAAAGGGTGGTAGAAGTTTGGAACTCTCTTCCGCAAACGGCAATTGATGCCAGATCAATTGTTAATTTTAAATCCTAGATTGCTAGATTTTTGTTAACCAAAGGTATTAAGGGATACGGGGCAAAGGCGGGTATATGGAGTTAGGTCACAGATCAGCCCTGATCTCGTTGAATGGCGGAACAGGCTCGAGGGGCTGAATGGCCTCCTCCTGCTCCTATACCGTCTTTAAGTGAAAGGACAGTGTGCTGTAACCCACTGAACCATCCGATAGTTCTGATATGAAATAGATTCGCCAGGCTGTACACTCGCACAGCGGAACTGCTAACACTCCCATTACACCAGCATCGGAGACTGTTTAAATTTTATAAACCCACGCTGTGCTAGCAACTAGGTTTTTTTTTGTCTTTAAAAAGTGCGATGCTGAGAAGCGACTAACCACAACACAAGATATTTTTGGTCTGACCTTCAAGATGTTTTTTTTTCAGGAAGTAGTTGTACATGTCTCGGCAAATGGTAGCGGAAACCACAACGCGCTTAACCCTTGCTGTGGCATGAGTCAGTTAATCTTATTCAGACTCAGTGAGGCGAGGCTGCCGGCGACACGGGCAAGATCATTTGTCCAGCGGCAGCGCTTGTCGGTTTAATACTAGAAAATGACGTTACTGCCTGCCTCAGTAACAGGGCTGAGTCAATCTCTACAGCTTTTTGGCCTTAAATGGCTGGGGGAAAAACACGCACAGCGCTGACACAGCTGGACAGAGGTCACTTCTACCCAGATTGCATGGGATGGCGGGGCCCAGACCACCTCGGATGAAGGATGGGCGGTGGGGGGAGACACATAGAAACATAGAAGATAGGAGCAGGAGTAGGCCATTCGGCCCCTCGAGCCTGCTCCGCCATTCAATGAGATCATGGCTGATCATCCAAACTCAGTACCCTGTACCTGCCTTCTCTCCATATCCCTTTAGCTTTAAGAAATATATCTTACTCCTTCTTGAATATATTCAATGAATTGGCCTCAACTGCCTTCTGTGGTAGAGAATTCCACAGGTTCACCACTCTCTGGGTGAAGAAATTCCTCCTCATCTCTGTCCTAAATGGCTTACCCCTTATCCTTAGACTGTGACCCCTGGTTCTGGACTCCCCGGCCATCGGGAACATCCTTCCTGCATCTAGTCTGTCTAGTCCTGTTAGAATTTTATAAGTTTCAATGAGATCCCCTCTCATTCTTCTAAACTCCAGCGAGTATAAGCCCAATCGCCCCAATCTCTCCTCATACGTCATTTGAAATTTATTGTTTAAACTCATTTTTAGTGTGGAAGCAAGTCATCCTCGGTTCCGAGGGACTGCCTAAGAAGAGAAGAAGGAAATTGTTAAGGGGAACGGTGTTTTACTAATAGAATACGATATATTAGAAAGTAAAGTTCAAAATGGAGCAAAAAGGTGAAAAGCGAAGACAGGGCAAGCAGAGATTAAAATAAAAACAGCAAGTGCTGGAAACACTCAGCAGGTCAGGCAGCATCTGTGGGGAGAGAAACAGAGTTAACCTTTCAGGTCGGTGACCCTGCGTCAGAACCTGAAAAAATGTTGGAGATGTAACAGGTTTTTAAGCAAGTGTAGAGGCAGGGAGAGGGGGGAGGGGAGGGAAGAACGAAAGGGAAGGTCTGTGATAGGACGGAAGGCAGGAGAGATTAAGAGGCAAAAAGGTACGATGGTACGAGGCAAAAGGAGATGGTAATGGGACAAGTAAAGGAACAAAAGGTGGGTCTAGAGGAGGTGGAAATGGGAATGGCAGAATCATCAGCAACAGCTGCCGTCTGGAAAAAATGGGAGCAGAAATCAAGTGTTTAATTTCTATTAAAATTGTTCTTTTTAGTGTTTATTTTACTTAATATAGGATTCATTTTACAGTAATAGTTAACTGCCGGAAATTGAGTTGCTTTTATTACTGTAATAGGCTTTATTTCACCATCACTGTGTGTGACAAAAGGCTTTTCTATATTGGGGAAAAGAATTGCCCAGCTCAGGGAGACTAATTTCTCTGGCGGGCTTAAGGTAAAGGGAAATACCAATAATTTCTCTGTGCTCAGTAGCGCAGTTTGTCTGTTTATTTTCTCCCCCTCCCTCCTTTGGTGTAGCTACAGGTGTATCCGTTGTAAGGATGAATGTCAATGTTGCTGAAATTAATTTTTCCCGAAGGTTATGGAAGGTGGCGGTCAGGAAGCCAGCAAGGAGGGTGTGGGAAAAATTGAGTCAGGAGAGAAGGAAGGTGTGGACAGAAGGTGTAGATTTACAAGGATGATACCAGAAATGTGAGGGTACACCTATCAGGAAAGGATGAACAGGCTGGGTCTCTTTTCGATTGAAGAGAGAAGGTGGAGGGGTGACCTAATAGAGGTCTTTAAAATGATGAAAGGTTTTGATAGAGTGGATACAGAGAGAGTGTTTCCACTTGTGGGGAAGAGCAAAACTAGAGGCCACCAATATAAGATAAAAATGAGACGTCGCACAACACCAGGTTATAGTCCAACAGTTTTATTTGAAATTACGAGCTTTCGGAGCGCTGCTCCTTCGTCAGGTAAAGGCACCTGACTATATCCTGGTGTTGTGCGACTTCTCATTTTTGTCCACCCCAGTCCAACACCGGCATCTCCGCATCATGATCAATATAAGATAGTCACCAAGAAATCCAATAGGGAATTCAGAAGAAACTTCTTTACCCAGAGAGTGGTGAGAATGTGGAACTCGCTACCACAGGGAGTGGTTGAAGCGAACAGTATAGATGCATTTAAGGGGAGGCTGGACAAGCATATGAGGGAGAAGGGAATAGTGGATTATGATGATAGATTTAGATGAAGAAAGACGGGAGGAGGCTCGAATGGAGCATAAACGCTGGCATGGTCTGGTTGGGCCGAATGGCCTGTTTCTGCGCCGTATATCCCATGTAATCCTATGAAGCATTTGATGTGGCCTGAAATGCAAGAATCAGCTCCCGACAGGACCGCTCTCAGGCTCTACTAGATTGTACACTCTTCAGCAGTCTTTGTGACCCCACTTCAAACCCCATGTTCTCTAACCCATGCTCTATATCCAAGACTGCTTGTTTCCATCTCTGCAATGCCTGCCTGCCTCCATCCCTACCTTCGTCCATTGCCTCCAAAAACCCTGATCCACACCTTCTGTCTCCCCTGACTCGATCTCTCCCACGCCCTCCGTGCTGGCGTCCTGACCGCCACCTTCCAAACTCCAGGCAACCCAGAATTCTGTCTCCTGCATTCTGCTCACCCGCGATCCAATCCTCACTACTCCCCACCTCCAACTAACTGAACGTAAAATCCTCATCCTCATCTACATGTAATGACTTCCTGACTGACCTGTTTGGACACCATCCACACCTTTGATTGCCGTGATTGTCTCTCTGCCGAGGTGTGATAAAGGGCAGTTGGAAAGATTAACTGTAGTCACCTGGCAGTGTTCTCTTGACTATATATGCTGTGACTATATGCATCTCTTCACTTCACCTGACGAAGGAGCAGCGCTCCGAAAGCTTGTGATTTCAAATAAAGCTGTTGGACTATAACCTGGTGTTGTGCGACTTCTCACATTTGTCCACCCCAGTCCAACACCGGCATCTCCACATCATCTACACATACATAGAATTTTACAACACAGAAACAGGCCATTCGGATCAGCTGGTCCGTGCTGGGGTTTATTGCTCCACACGAGCCTCCTCCCACCTTGCTTCATCTCACCCTACCAGCATATCCTGGTATTCCTTTCTCCCTCATGTGCTTATCTAGCTTCCCCTTAAGTGCACCTGTGTTATTCGCCTCAAGCACTCCACGTGGTAGCTTTGCTCCAACTCTCCCCCCCAGCCTTGTGTCCCTTGCCCTGCCCCGCCCCCCTGACTGGCTTCCTGTCCGTTAACCACCACAACTACCCTCCTTCCACTCCACTGTTCCTGCCCAAAGCCTTCAGCTGCCTCTGCGCACTCCTCTCTTGGGCTCCCTCCCTCCCTAATCTCTTCTGCCTCTCTACTTCCCTCCCCATTTTTTAAAAGCCTTCCCAAAACCAATGCCTTCAAGCAAGCTTTCATTCGTCTCTCCGGGCAGGGCTCAGCAGATTTGATCGAGGTGTTTAAAATCGTGAAGGGTGAATAAAGAGAAACCGTTTCCAGTGGCTGAAGGGTGGGTAACCAGAGGGCACAGATTTAAGGTGATTGGCAAAGGAGCCAGAGGCGACCTGAGGGGAAAACCTTTTTTATGCAATGAGTGGTTAGGGTTTGGAATGCGCTGCCTGATAGGGTAGTGGAAACAGATTCAGTCGTAGCCTTCAAAAGGGAATTGGATAAATACTTGAAGGAGAAAAAAATTGCAGGGATATGGGGAAAGAGCCGGGGGGGTGGGGGGGGGACTAACTGGATTGCTCTTCGAAAGAGCCGGCGCTGACTCGATGGGCCGAATGGCCTCATTCCATGCTGTACTATTCTATGATTTTATGATGCTCCTTTTCTATTCTGTAAAAGTGACTTGGAGTGTTTCTTCTACTTCATAGGTGCTTGTATAAATACAAGTTGTTGTTCATGGAAATGTGGGCTTTATTTAAGGTATTTTTTTTCCCCTTCGTCCTGTCCACTTTCTGTTTCAGAATACATTACAGAATTAAAGCAACAGAAGTACAGGACATTTAAGTGGCGTCACCAATAACATGACTAATAATTTAGTGTCGTGTCTGAAAGAGGCAACTGCACATGTAGCAGATTTACGGTAGACACAGTTCAGATAGAAAGCGCTTTGTTGCCCTCTGCTGGTCGAACACAAAACAGTTTCCAGCATCTTTGTGTTTTGGAAAAACCTAAGTGAACAGCAATATCCAGCTCAACACTATCCATTCAGTACCAAAGGTTGATTGGGTGTAACTGTTGGGGTCGATGCAGGGAGGATGTTTCCCCTCGTGGGGGAATCCAGAACTCGGGGGCATAGTTTCAGAATAAGGGGTCGCCCATTCAAAACGGAGATGAGGAGGAATTTCTTCTCTCAGAGGGTCGTGAAACTTTGGAATTCTCTACCCCAGAGAGCTGTGGAGGCTGGGTCATTGAATATATTCAGGGTGGAGATAGACAGATTTTTGAGCTACAGGGTAGTCAAGGGGTATGGGGAGAGGGCGGGAAAGTGGAGTTGAGGCCAAGATCTGATCAGCCATGATCTTATTGAATGGCGGAGCAGGCTCGAGGGGTCGAATGGCCGACTCCTGCTCCTAATTCTTATGTCGATGGGGTGTAGTCATATAAAGCTGTCCTGTTTGTGTTACAAATTGTGTGCATTGATAAATCCACTGGCGTATAAAACAAACATATAGTTAGTTGTGTATTTATATATCTACTATCTCTTGTGCAAAACTAGTTTGTGTTACAGTCAAGTGCATTTATATATCTGCTGTCATATGAATGCATATATGTATTGCAGTTCCTTCTCAATTGATTTTCTAGTAGTGTGCTGTCAGATCCTTCCCTTAGTGTAGCCATGTTAGTTAAGTTGGTGCACCATAATGTTAAACAGCAACTGCTTTGGTCCATGTGGTGACTCGGTGTTTTCTATGACCGAGAGAGGTCCATATGATTGCTTTTACAATTGTCTATACCTATCAAAGTCTGAGTTACAGTAAGCTAGACCTAGATTACAATACCATTTTACCTGTAACTTTTAAAGATGCGTTATCACGGCAAAGATCACCATATTTTGCAATTCAATTCATTTTCCACTCTTTTTTAATCGTTCCTGGGATGTGGGCATCGCTGGCAAGGCCAGCATTTATTGCCCATTCTTAACTGCCCTTGAGAAGGTGGTGGTGAGCCACCTTCTTGAACCGCTGCAGTCCGTGTGGTGAAGGTGCTCCCACAGCGCTGTTAGGTAGGGAGTTCCAGGATTTTGACCCAGCGACGATGAAGGATCGGCGATATACTGCCAAGTCAGGATGGTGTGTGAATTGGAGGGGAACTTACAGGTGGTGGTGTTCACATGCGCCTGTTGCCTTTGTTCTTCTAGGTGGAAGAGGTCGCGGGTTTGGGAAGTGCTGTCGAAGAAGCCTTGGCGAGTTGCTACAGTGCATCTTGTAGATGGTACACACTGCAGCCACGGTATGCCGGTGGTGGAGGGAGTGAATGTTTAAGGTGGTGGATGGGGTGCCAGTCAAGCGGGCTGCTTTGTCCTGGATGGTGTCGAGCTTCTTGAGTGTTGTTGGAGCTGCACTCATCCAGGCAAGTGGAGAGCATTCCATCACACTCCTGACTTGTGCCTTGTAGATGGTGGAAAGGCTTTGGGGAGTCAGGAGGTGAGACCCTCGCGGCAGAATACCCAGCCTCTGACCTGCTCTTGTTGCCACAGTATTTATGTGGCTGGTCCAGTTAAGTTTCTGGTCAATGGTGACCCCCAGGATGGTGGGGAACTCATTGCGCAGTTAAAAACACACTTGTTGCATTCGCCACAGCTAATTTTCTTAGAGCAGGTTCCTTGTTTTATGTATCATTTTGTGAAATGTGTGCAGTTTGTTGAGCAGAGTAACACTTACTGGACAGGTGCTGCCTTTGTGGATAGTTTGATCATTTCCCTTGCGGTGGCGTAGCACAGTATATTACTTTGTGTGGCAGCGGGGTGTTGATTTGCTCTCCGCACTTTTGAGTTCTCATTTGTGGTGTGAGAAGAACATAGGAAGAGGAGGAGGCCAGTCAGCCCCTCGAGCCTGTTCCGCCATTCAATTAGATCATGGCTGATCTGTAGCTTAACTCCATCTACCCGCCTTGGTTCCGTAACCCTTGCCTAACAAAAATCTAGCAATCTCAGTTTTGAAATTTTCAATTGACGCCCCCCCGCCCCCCAGCCTCGACAGCTTTTTGGGGGGGGGGAGAGTTCCAGATTTCCACTTCCCTTTGTGTGAAGAAGTGCTTCCTGACATCACCCCTGAACGGCCTGGCTCTAATTTTAAGGATAATGCCCCCTTGTTCTAGATTCTCCCTTCCAGAGAAAACAGTTTCTCCACCAGAGCAAATAATGAGCAGATATTGATCACCTCCCAGTAGAGAAGATTGAAGTGAAAGTTGCACAGTTCACACCTCTAGAGATCTGTCTGTCACAGACCAAGCCCCTGGGCCAAGTCACCAGCTTTCCCCCGTGACCCAACGTATAGTGCAAGGAGATTTAAAAGGAATGAATGGAAAGTGAAGAGATGTTTTCATTTCTTTGCCCACCCTCCCAATCACAAAACACCTTTCTTTATGAAGTTGTAATTTTTTTTTGCAGCGGATCATAGCAAGACTTTTCAAATGTAGACTAATGGTTGTCGGACTCTGTGTACTCTTGCTGATACCCGAGGTGAACTGAATTAGTGAAGTTTTGAAATTAATTTTTTTTTAATCAAATTAAAAGGGGAACAACGCAATGTCTTTGAACCATTTTAATACGAGATTACTTCTGTACAAATTAGATTCAGGAGCAAGAGGTGGGAACCTCAACAGTGTCTTTAAATTTAGCAAATGAGGGGGCGTTTACTAACTTTAAGGTAGGGATGAAATTGCCACCTATATTGTCCTTGATTTGTTTGCAGAGGCATAATCTGCTAGTGGATGGTGCCTGTGTGTAAAATCCCCCAAATATCTCACCCAAGTGCTCATTATTGATTTAAAATCATTGGCAAAAGATCTAGAGAGGGGATGAGGGAGAAATGTTTTCACTCAGGGAGTTGTCGGGGATCTGGAACGCTCGACCCGAACAGGTGATGGAAGCCGATTCCATCAATAATTTTAAAAGGGAGTTGGACAGGTAGTGGAGGATAAGGAGCTCACAGGGTTACGGACAAAAAGTAAGGATGTGGGACTGAGCACGACGGCTCTTTCAAAGAGCCAGCACAGGCACGACGGGCCGAATGGCCTCTTTCTGTGCGGTTAGTTTCTATGATTATGCGTTGGCCCATTTAGTGCTGGTAGACTGTTCAAACATTGCATCAAAGTCAAGCCCAAATCCTGCTCTCATTCAACATCCATTTCCACCAGGGGTCACCAGATAGCAATCAGGAACAAGAGCCCTGGCTGTGTAATTTCCCCTACCCCCCCCCCCCCCCCACTTCCTTAGACCTGGCACACAACTGACCAATTCCAGCAAAGCTACCATCAGCCCAGCTGAAATCAGCCAACAGCGCGGGCTAGGAATCAAACCAGTGAGCTCCCTTGTCTGTCTGATTTAGTACCACACTGGATGGTGCGCTTAACCATGAAGCCATTATAGTGCTGCTTAACAACAACTTGTATTTATATAGCGCCTTTAACATAGTAAAACATCCCTGGGTGCTCCACAGGAGCGATTATCAAACAAAATTTGACACTGAGCCACATAAGGAGATATTAGAGCAGCTCGGTCAAAGAGGTAGGTTTTAAGGAGCGTCTTAAAGGAGGAGAGAGAGAGGCAGAGAGGTTCAGGGAGGGAATTCCAGAGCTTAGGACCCAGGCAGCTGAAGGCACGGCCGCCAATGGTGGAGCGATGAAAATCGGGGATGCGCAAGAGGCCAGAGTTGGAGGAGCGCAGAGATCTCGGGGGGGGTTGTGGGGCTGAAGGAGGGTACAGAGATAGGGAGGAGGGCCAGGCCATGGAGGGGTTTGAAAACAAGGATGAGAATTTTAAAATCGAGGCGTTGCCGGAGGTCAGCAAGCACAGGGGTAATGGGAGAACGGGACTTGGTGCGAGTTAGGACACGGGGCAGCAGAGTTTTGGATGAACTCAAGTTTACGGAGGGCGCGAGATGGGAGACCGGGCCAGGAGAGCGTTGGAATAGGCATAGGAAATGTGAATGTCATAGGAACTGTATTAACATTGCAAATATTATATATAAAAAGGTACACAATCGCATCTCTTAAGTCATTGAGACTATCTGGTGGGAGTGGGAAAGCAAAAGGGAGAGAAAAAAGGAAGTAAGATTAATCAGCAGGATATCACATGTTTACTTTTAGAGAAACTGCAAAAATCCCTTTAAACAGGTTCAAGAGATTGAAAACACGCAACTCGTTTATAAATTCACATAACGGGATTGGAGGAGGTTACAGAGACAGGGAGAGGGGGTGGGGGGGGGGGGGCGAGGCCATGGAGGGATTTGAAAACAAGGATGAGAATTTTAAAATCGAGGCCTTGCCGGACCGGGAGCCAATGTAGGTCAATGTTGAGCAGTAATCATCGCAGAGAGCATCAGACCTCGAGGCCCACAATATTCCGAGCCCATGTGCAGTAAGTAGAAGCACGGATAGAATTATGTTGTCTGGGCTTTAGAGGGATGGATTGCTGGGGCTCGATGGTTAGAACTGGCCCACTGGCCATAGTTTGGACATCCCTGGCCTATAGAAATAGTCAGGCTCAAACGGTACATTACACCTCGCTGTGGAGAATCTCATCTTTCAAAATATTTCATCAAATCTTTTGGATCTTATCCAGGCAAAAAAAAAAACAACCCAAAGCATGTAAATGTGAAATAAAGACAGAAATGTAAAGGAGGTCTAGTCAGCAGCCGGAAGAGAAAGGGTTACTGTTTTTGGATAGCATTCTTTATCGGAGCTGAATCTGAGACTAACCTACCCTTTAAAATTAATGGGAAATGCTGGAATTCTGAAATGAATGCAGAAAATGTTGGGCATATACGGCAGGTCAGTCAGTATGTGTAAGGAGAGAACACAATTCGGGTGTGTAACACGTCCGACGAAGGGTTACGCGCCAGATGTGACATGATCTATCTTTTTATAGACTGACTGCTGTGATTTTATTTTTACATTATTGGGTTCTGTGTACTAACGAGCCTCACCGGATCCTTCCTAAACTTACGGGTGACCAATTTTCCCCACTCGGTTAAGTCAGTAACTGCACAGCTACTCAATGACAGCAAACATCACTTGCAGTGGGTGGGAGGAGGCTCGTGTCGTGTACACCGGCATGGAGCAGTTGGGCCGAATGGCCTGTTTCTGTGCTGTACACAGGATTACATGGGATATACGGCACAGAAACAGGCCATTCGGCCCAACCAGGCCATGCCGCCGTTTATGATCCACTCGAGCCTCCTCCCGTCTTTCCTCATCTAAATCTATCAGCATAACCCTCTATTCCCTTCTCCCTCATATGCTTGTCCAGCCTCCCCTTAAATGCCTCTATACTATTCACTTCAATCACTCCCTGTGGTAGTGAGTTCCACATTCTCACCACTCTGGGTAAAGAAGTTTCTTCTGAATTCCCTATTGGATTTCTTGGTGACTATCTTATATTGATGGCCTTTAGTTATGCTCTTCACCACAAGTGGAAACATTCTCTCTGTATCCACTCTATCAAAACCTTTCATGATTTTAAAGACCTTTATTAGCTCACCCCTCAGCCTTCTTTTTTCAAGAGAAAAGAGACCCAGCCTGTTCATCCTTTCCTGACAGGTATAACATCCTTTCCTGATAGAATGGCCTGTTTATGTGCCGTACGTTCTATGTTATCACTAGTAATGCACTGGTAAGCTGTAGGTGACTGACCTAGAATTTATGTTGAAGATTTTACCTTAAGTTTATTTATAATTTTTGTCTGTTCCCTGTCTCATGAAAAAAATATATATTTTATAAAATACAATAACCATGTTTTGCTTTCCAGTTTCAGACTGAAAACAGAGAATTAAACTTGGGGTATTTTGCTTTTTTTTTCTTTCAGCTTTTTAGACAGAATTGACCAAGTCCGACAAAACGATTACTCCCCATCGGACCAGGTGAGTGAGTGACTTAAGCCTTTAACGAGAGAAGGTGCGCAGTGCAATAGATGTAATGTTACTTCGAGCCCGCACACCCTCTGCGGGGCTTTCTTTTGTACCCCAGTTGGGTAAATAAAATAGTAAACGGTGCAAGTACTGTAAAACGTACATTCACGATCTGCTGTATTTTGAACTGTGAGGTCCCCAGGTAGTAATTGCACGGCATTTTTCGTGCATCCGCTAGTCACTTAAATCTCACACACAATGAGCATCCCTGAAATACATTATTAAATCTCTACAGGTTAGAATGGTGCCTCTCTGCTAGTAGTGACTCGTATGAGGGTACGGTAGCATAGTGGTTATGTTACTGGGCTAGTAATCCAGAGGCCCAGAGTAATAATCCTGGTAGACCCGAGTTCAAATCCCACGACGGCAGATGGAGAAATTTAAATTCAGTTAATTAAAATAAAAAAATCTGGAATTAAAAATCTAGTATCAGTAATGGTGACTAGTAATGGGCCTATACTCGTTGGAGTTTAGAAGAATGAGAGAGGATCTTATTGAAGCATATAAGATTCTGAAGGGGCTTGACAGATGTTTCCCCTGGTGGGGGAATCTAGAACTAGGGGGCATAGTTTCAGAATAAGGGGGCACCCATTTAAATCGGAAATGAGGAGGAATTTCTTCTCTCAGAGGGTCGTGAATCTTTGGAATTCTCTTCCCCAGAGAGCTGTGGAGGCTGGGTCATTGAATATATTTAAGGTGGAGATAGACAGATTTTTGAACAATATGGGGGGGGTCAAGGGTTATGGGGAGCGGGCAGCAAAGTGGAGTTGAGGCCAAGATCAGATCAGCCACGATCTTATTGAATGGCGGAGCAGGCTCGAGGGGCCAAATGACCCACTCCTGCTCCTACATCTTATGTTCTTATGTACCGTGAAAACTTGTCGCAAAAATGTCCTTTAGGGAAGGAAATCTGCCGTCCTTACCCGGTCTGGCCTATATGTGACTCCAGACCCACAGCAATGTGGTTGACTCTGAACTGCCCTCTGAAACGGCCCAGCAAGCCACTCAGTTTGTACCAAATCGCTACAACAAAGTCAGCACTGTGGGAGTACCTTCACCACACGGACTGCAGCGGTTCAAGGCGGCGGCTCCCCACCACCTTCTCGAGGGCAATTAGGGATGGGCAATAAAAAAAAAATACGGGTAGATGCTAAAGATTGGGAGAACCCGACTGAAATTCTTCCCCCATCCCAGTTTTCTACTGATTTTCTCTAGATTTGAACTGAAAATACTGGTTTCCCAAAAACCCACACTTTGGGCTGAATTTTCCGTGGTGGTAGCGGCCGCAATCGGTGGCGGGTCGGTCACTCGAACTGATTTGAAGGATGGTCTTTATCCTTCTGTCCTTTTTCCTCTGATTAAGTGACAAAAAAATCTGAACCCTCTTTTCACAGAACAATAACTAAGATCAAACATCTTTTGATACAGGGAACGAACAAATTTACAGGACATTGAGAATTTTTCTGCTTGTGGTTCCGGCTTCTTGTGTCAGGTAGTGAATATAAACATAAGAACATAAGAAATAGGAGCAGGAGTCGGCCATTTGGCCCTTCGAGCCTGCTCCGCCATTCAGTAAGATCATGGCTGATCTTCTACCTCATCTCCACTTTCCTGAACTATCCCCATATCCCTTGATTCCCCTTAATATTCAAAAATCTATCGATCTCTGTCTTGAATATACTCAACGACTGAGCCTCCACAGCCCTCTGGGGTAGAGAATTCCAAAGATTCACCACCCTCTGAGTGAAGAAATTTCTTCTCATCTCAGTCCTAAATGGCCGACCCCTTATTCTGAGACTGTGACCCCTGGTTCTAGACTCCCCAGCCAGGGGAAACATCCTCCCTGCATCTACCCTGTAAGAATTTTGTATGTTTCAAAACGTAATAAATAGCAATATATTGTAGAAACTGTAGTACTGAATACTGTTACTATAAACAGTATATATGTAGGTGTGTGTGTTTATATATAAGAACATAAGAAATACGGCCCCTTGAGCCTGCTCCGCCATTCAATAAGATCATGGCTGATCATCGACCTCAACTCCACTTTCCCGCCCGATCCCCATATTTGGGCAACACGGTGGCATAGTGGTTAGCACTGGTGCCTCACAGCGCCAGAGACCCGGGTTCGAATCTGACCTCGGGTGACTGTCTGTGTGGAGTTTGCACATTCTCCCCGTGTCTGCGTGGGTTTCCTCCGGGTGCTCCGGTTTCCTCCCACAGTCCAAAAATGTGCGGGTTAGGTTGATTTGGCTATGATAAATTGACCCTTAGTGTTAGGGGGGGGGGGGGGGGATTAAATATGTGGGGTTATGGGGATAGGATGGGATATGTTAGGGGGAATTAAATACGTGGGGTTACGGGGCTAGGGTGGGATATGTGTACTGTGGGGATTAAAGCAGGGACAGGGTACTGGATTTGAATGATCAGCCATGATCGTATTGAATGGTGGAGCAGGCTCGACGGGCCGAATGGCCTACTCCTGCTCCTAGATTCTATGTTTATCCCTTGATTCCCTTAGAGTCCAAAAATCTATCGATCTCATTCTTGAATATACTCAACGACTGATATTTGTATTCATGGGACATCTATTCCCTCAAAAGCAGTAGAAATTGTTTTACCACAAAAGTAAATCCTATCTCTCTCTATTACATTTTGGGATCACAGGACAATTCAATAGAAAGTAATTCATTCTTGATTTCTAAGTGTTTGAAGGCAACAGGATTTGAAGTATTCACGCTACAATGTGCATGGATTGCAGGTGCTTCCAGTGATGTTACTGTGCACATGCCCCACAGTAAGAATGAATATTACCACAGGAACTTTGCTACAACTAATCTTCTGTAACTAACCAAATACCTCCTTGAATACTTTCCACTGTTCGTCTGTAGGTATATACCCATTAACAGTTCAGCCCAGTTAATTGCAGTTAATTTTCTTATCCCTTCGAAGTTTGCCTTACTTAAATTTACAACCTTGGTTTGTGACTTTTGCTTCTCCTTCTCCAACGAACGTCAGTTTAAATCATATTATGGTCACTATTTGTAAGATGCTCCCTTACCACCAGATCGTTAACTAGTACAGAAGCAAAATACTGCGGATGCTGGAAATCTGAAATAAAAACTGAAAATGCTGGAAATACTCAGCAGGTCAGGCAGCATCTGTGGAGAGAGAAACAGAGTTAACATAGAAACATAGAAACATAGAATCTAGGAGCAGGAGTAGGCCATTCGGCCCGTCGAGCCTGCTCCACCATTCAATACGATCATGGCTGATCATCCAAATCCAGTACCCTGTCCCTGCTTTAATCCCCACAGTACACATATCCCACCCTACCCCGTAACCCCACGTATTTAATTCCCCCTAACATATCCCATCCTATCCCCATAACCCCACATATTTAATCCCCCCCCTAACACTAAGGGTCAATTTATCATAGCCAAATCAACCTAACCCGCACATTTTTGGACTGTGGGAGGAAACCGGAGCACCCGGAGGAAACCCACGCAGACACGGGGAGAATGTGCAAACTCCACACAGACAGTCACCCGAGGTCAGATTCGAACCCGGGTCTCTGGCGCTGTGAGGCACCAGTGCTAACCACTATGCCACCGTGCTGCCACCGTTTCAGGTCGATGACCCTTCGTCAGAACTGGAAAAAACTGGCAATGGAGCAGGTTTTTAGGCAAGTGCCGGGGCAGGGAAAGGGGGGAGGGGAGGATAGAACAAAAGTGAAGGTCTGTGATAGGCTGGAAGGCAGGAGAGATTAAGAGACAAAAGGGATGATGGTGCAAGGCAAAAGGAGATGGTAATGGGACAAGTTAAGAAACAAAAGATGACTCTAGATGAGGTGTAAATGGCAATGGCAGAATGATCGACAGCTGCCATGTGAGAGAGAGAAAAAATGATAGGGGCCGAGGTTCTGGTCTGAAATTGTTGAACTCAATGTTGAGTCCAGAAGGCTGTAAAGTGCCTAATCGAAAGATGAGGTGCTGTTCCTCGAGCTTACATTGAGCTTCATTGTTGAGCAGATCGTTAACTAGTTCTGGTTCGTTATTCATCACTAAATCCAGTGTGGATCGTTCCCTTGTCGGTTCTTAAACATTAACACAAAAGCAAAACACTGCGGATGCTGGAAATCTGATAGGAAAAACAGAAACTGCTGGAAACGCTCAGCAGGTCAGGCAGCATCTGTGGAGAGAGAGAGAAACACAGTTAACGTTTCAGGTCTTTCCAGCATTTTCTGTTTTTATTTCGGTTCTTAAACATATTGTTCTAGAAAATTGTCCTGATCACGTTATGCATTCTAGAAATTCATTGCTTTTACTTAATGAGCTGTTCTGCCTCTCCCCATCTATGTGAAAATTAACAGAGTCATAACGGCACAGAAGGAGGCCATTCGGCCCGTCGAGTCCGTGCCGGCTCTCTGTAGAGCAATCCAGTCAGTCCCATTCCCCCGCTCTATCCCCGTAGCCCTGCAAGTTTATTTCCCTCAAGTGCCTATCCAGTCTCCCCTTGAAAACATTGAGTGTCTCCGCTTCCACCACTTCCATCGGCAGCGAGTTCCAGGTCATCACTCGCTGCGTAAAAAAGCTTTTCCTCACATACCCCTGTATCTCTTGCCCAAAACCTTAAATCTGTCCCCTAGTCCTTGCACCATCAACTAGTGGGAACAGCCTTTCCCCGTCTAGCCTATCCAAACCCGTCATAATCTTGTACACCTCTATCAAATCACCCCTCCACCTCCTTTGCTCTAATGAAAACAAATCCAGCTTCTCCAACCTGTCCTTGTAGCTAAGAACCCCCATCCCCGGAACCATTCTGGTAAATCTCCCATTATAACCACATTGTCTTTGCTGCGTGCTTTGCTGGTCTCCGTTCTTATACTCCCCGAACCCCCCACCCCACCCCCACACTGCTACCACAGACTACTAACGGCAGGTCTGCAGACAACACCCACCAGAGACTTGCATTCTTTGCTGTTCCTTTATTCGACCCATAGTGTTTCCATTGCCTGATTGCTCTCTCTGATCTGAAATCCCTTCTTTCTACTTCTGCAATTGTGTCTTTTGTCAATATCGCTACTCTCCCCACCCCCCTCTTTTCCCAGTTTCGCCGTCCTTTCTAAAGATCTTATAGCCTGGAATTTATAGCTCCCAATCATGCCCGGGCTGTAACCTGGGGGTGATTTTTGCCAATGGGGGCGCGTTGGAGGCGGGACTGCTGCTTGTCGGGTTTTAGTCCCGCCTCCATCGACTTGTGGCCAACCCACGCTATTTTCCCTTGATTAGCCTTGTTAAGCCCGCCCAGCGGGCTTAGCAGGTCAATTAAGGGGAAGCCGGTTGCAGAGCACGTCAACGTATGACGTTTCATCTGTCAAAATTTTTTGACAGATGAGTCGTCATCGTTTGACAGCTCTTGTATTCAAGACTCATCAAACCTATTTTGTGAGCAGAAATCAGATGGCTGTTGCATCGGAGAATGCAGCAGCCGTTCTGTCATCTCTGCCGGTGAAATGCAAGAGTCTCCGGTTTCCCAACTGTTGAAGCCTGCAGGAAGAAACAAAGGTAAGTAAACTTTTTCCATCACTTTTAACTCACCTCACATACTCACCTCTCCACACTTGCACCCATCACTTACCTTCACAGCGCACTTTTGCACTCCTCCGACCCCCGCAGACCCACAGCTCGCCTCGGTGACCCTGGCGGGGTTTCCCGACGTCGGGAAGCCCGCGCTTCTGGTGGAAAAATGAGGATAATTCTGTTAACAGGCAGTTAAGTGGCTGTAATCCCCCTCCCGCCTCCAGGAGACGGGACCCGGCCGCGGGTCGGCTACCTGCCTCCTGGGAAGATCGCACAGAGACGGGTTGGGGACAGGGTGGGTATCCGCTCCCAGATTCTGCCATTTTCCCGGCAGTCCCACCTCCATACCCGCCTCCCCAGGGCTGGCAAAATCCAGCCCCAGGTCTCTGGAGTGGCCTTTAAGCTAAATTTGTGCTTCTAACTCACTTGTTTTATTCCTTGTGCAACGTGCATTTGTGTACAGCACCTCTTGCCTGGGTAATAAAAAAACAAAATGCTGGAAATGCTCAGCAGGTCAGGCAGCATCTGTGGAGAGAGAAACACAGTTAACGTTTCAGGTCGATGACCACTTCGTCAGAACGAAGGGTGAGTTCTGATGAAAGGTCATCGACCTGAAACGTTAACTCTCTTTCTCTCTCCACAGATGCTGCCTGACCTGCTGAGCGTTCCCAGCAATTTCTGTTTTTATTTCACATTACCAACGCCTGCTGTCCGAGAAAATGGGAGCAGTGGTTATAATCTGGGTAACTGGCACCACCCTGCCCATTTGCCCCACTGGTCCTTTTCTCACACTTCTTGGCAGTGTGGATTTTACCCTCCCCATCCCCCTTATTGACTTATGAGGAAAGGTTGAGCAGGTTGGGCCTGTACTCATTGGAATTTAGAAGAATGAGAGGTGATCTTATTGAAACATACAAGATACTGAGGGGGCTCGACAAGGTAGATGCAGAGAGGATGTTTCCCCTCCTGGGAAAATCTAGAACTCGGGGTCATAGTTTCAGAATAAAGGGTCGCCCTTTTAGAACTGAGATGAGGAGGAATTTCTTCTCTCAGAGGGTCGTAAATCTGTGAATTCTCTGCCCCAGAGAGCCGTGGAGGCTGGGTCATTAAATACATTTAAGGTGGAGATAGACAGATTTTTACAAGATAAGGGAGTGAAGGGGAATGGGGAGCGGGCAGGGAAGTGGCTTTGAGCCCAAGATCAGCCATGATCTTATTGAATGGCGGAGCAGGCTCGAGGGGCCAAGTTGCCTATTCCTGCTCCTATTTCTTATGTTCTTATCTAGTTTAAATCCACATTGACTTCATGGTGCGATTTGCCTGAGTTTGGTTACTTTGGAGTGTTACAGTGACCTGAATAGCCTGTTAAGTCCCCGTGGAGGCAGCAACCTCAGTGAATGATACCAGAACTGAGAGGTTATACCTATCAGGAAAGATTGATCAGGCTGGGGCTCTTTTCTCTAGAAAAGAGAAGACTGAGGGGTGACCTGATCGAGGTCTTGAAGATTATGAAAGGGTTCGATAGGGTAGACGTAGAGAAAATGTTTCCACTTGCGGGGCTGACTAGAACTAGGGGCCATAAATATAAGGTAGTCACTTATAAATCCAATAGGGAATTCAGGAGAAACTTCTTTACCCAGAGAGTGGTTAGAATGTGGAACTCGCTACCACAGGGAGTTTTTGAGGCGAGTAGCAAAGATGCATTTAAGGGGAAGCTAGATAAGCGCATGAGGGAGAGAGGAATAGAAGGGTATGTTGATGGGGTGAGATGAAGAGGGGTCGGAGGAGGTTCGTGTGGAGCATAAACACCATAATAGACCTGTTGAGTCGAATGTCCTGTTTCTGTGCTGTAATTACTACCACTGTGTGACCTGCCTCTGTTGACACACTGCAGGGTGACTTGGAGCTAGCTGTTGTGAATAGTTCTTGCTGCTCAATGGACACCCCACCCCGTCAGAGGCATTTTGTCCTGTCTTTCAGGGGCTGTGAAACTCACATTAGTGAATGAAACTGCATGCAAGGGTTTTCAGTTCTCGCAGAAAAACAAATGGAATTATAATATGTGGTCCCAAAACGCAAAGAAAAACCCAATGTAATTAAAAAGAAACTTAACTTATTCAGTCACCTTGAAGCAGTGACCTTGGTCATAGTTTTTATTCAGGGTCATTTTATCAGTTGTAAGCTGTTTGTTGAGTTGTCAAGTTTTTTTTAAAAGCCATTTGTCTGCGTTTTGTAGCTCGATGTGTCATCATAACTGAAGAGAATACAAACCGCTCTGGCACCAGGAGATGCTTAGAGCTCTTCCAAGAGGCCATCTCACACAGAGCGCAGTCGGCCTCCGACCTTCGGTTGACCAGCAGCGCATGATCAGAATTATTTTAGGAACAAGAAAAAGCCAGTAGGCCCAACAAACCTGTCTTTTTAATGGACCAGCCCCACCTTACCTGCCTGCTCACTATATATATATATATATATATATATATATATACACCCTGCAATGCATCTCTCTCAAGAAACCAATTTGTCTTTTGAACCCATCGATATTGATGCCATTCAGTGGCCTTCCCTGGCAGCTTTATCCTTCGGGGTGAAAAAGTTTTTTGCTCCTAACTTTCCGAAGTTTGTTTCCATAGTATTTAAATACTTTCGCACAGTGAACGCTTTGCCCGCGTCTGCTTTGTGGGTTGGTTCTGGCATGTGTGACCCCTGAAGTCATGTTTTGCAAAGTTGAAATGGCTGTTTTATCTTCTCAATTTATGAGCAGATTTACAGGGTGAGAACCCAGGGCTCAGTGACGCCAGGCTCCATGCGATGGTTTCATTTGTTGGCTGCTGGTGCGGCTGAACATGAGAAAGCACGGAACAAGAAAAGAATATTTGACCCATCGAGCACGTTCCTCCCACAGATCAAGTAAAATCGACCCTATCGTGGACCCTACCCCCGTGCATTTTGTATCCTTAGGAGTAAATACTCCTAGCCTGCTGCATCCAGATACATAGGGCCGGAATTTGCGGCCCCTATGAGGTGCGCACGCCCCCGTAGGGGCCGCACAAGTTTCGGGTTTGGGCGCGCGCTGCGCATGCACGAAAACCCAGAACTTGCGATCTGTCAAGAATTTCCACCGCATCCCCGGGAAAAGGGCATCCGCGGGCGGAGAGTTGGGCTATTTGCCTGGCGAATGCCCGTGAAATTCTTACGCCTGGTACAAGAGTTTGAAAAAACGTAAAAATAAATTTTTATCAATCATTTAAACATTAAAAAGCCCGTGTAATAAGGCAAGTTTATTTTTAGTCCCTTTAAAACATTTAAGTTTATTTTTCAAAAAGTTAAATTTTTGTTTTAAATGTTTAATTAAATGGCATTTTTATTCATCTTAAATATGTGATGGTTTTATTTTATTTATTTGATGTCTAGGTGTATTTTGGGGGGGGTATTCCCATTCATGCTTATGGGGTTTCTGTTTATACGGAATCCCCATAAGTATGAATGGGGATTCCCTTCTTTTATTGGTTGGGGCCGGCCCACGAGATCTCAGGGGTGCTTGCGAACCGCCTACGCCCCTGGGATACGCGTGCCTCTACCCGTGGGTACCCGGAGAGGCCCGGGACCGCGAGTCTCTGTGGATCCCAGACCACCAGGTACGCGGGCATTTTATTAGCGGTTCGGAGGCATTTCCCCGCGGGAATCCTCCGACCGCAAATTCAGGGCCATAGAGTTACAGAGAATTTACAGCACAGAAACAGGCCATTCAGCCCAACCGGTGTTTATGCTCCACACCAGCCTCCTCTCACCCCTCTTCACCGTAACCTCATCAGCATATCCTTCTATTCCTTTCTTCCTCATGTGCTTATCTAGCTTCACCTTAAATGCATCTGTGCTATTCGCCTCAACCACTCCCTGTGGGAGCGAGTTCCAGATTCTCACCACTCTCTGGGGAAAGAAGTTTCTCCTGAATTCCCAGTTGGATTTATTGGTCATGATGCGGAGATGCCGGCGTTGGACTGGGGTGGACAAAAATGAGAAGTCGCACAACACCAGGTTCTAGTCCAACAGATTTATTTAAAATTACAAGCTTTCGGAGCTGTCGCCCCTTCCTCAGGTAGAGTTACTGTGAGACAATCTACCAGAATTCACAGAATATAAACACAGAGAAAATGCAGAGATTCAATCTATCCCTACATCAAAGACATACTAAGAGCACAGCCAAGACAATGGTGGATTTATTGGTGACTATCATATTTATGACCCCTAGTTTTGGACTCCCCACAAGTGGAATCATTTTCCCCCACATCCACCCTATCAAACCCCTCTCCTAATCTTAAAGACCTCTATCAGGTCACCCCTCAGCAGTCTCTTTTCTAGAGGAAAGAGCCCCAGCCTGTTCAGACTTTCCTGATATGTATATCCTCGTGCAGCAGATGAATTTCAAGGCCGAAGACATTGTACTGTAAGGATAGGCACATCTAGATTATTAAATAAATAAGCTAGTTGGATAATATGGATCTAAAAGAGTTAGGTTAAAACACAGGCTTTTGATCACAGCAGGGGAGAGGGGTGTAAGAGAAGGAGATTACTGCAACATAAAAAGAGTATTCTTCCCCTCTCTCTCACCCACAGAACTGGAATGACTGTTCTGACAAAAGGTCATCGACCTCAAACGTTAACCCTATGTTTCTCTCTCCACAGATGCTGCCTGATCTGCACAGTGTTGGCAGCATTTTCTGTTTGATTCCCAGCATCTGCTAGTATTTTAATTTTTTTGGAATGATTGTGTCCCATTTCAGCATTAAATATTTTTTAAAACCCTGTTCAGGTGAAGCTTCGTGTAAAGGAGTTTGTCATCACGGTTTTCAGCTGCCTTCGCTGGGGGTCTGTTGCGCAGATATTGTGATCGCACTTTTACCAGCCAGAACTATTTGTCAATATCTTTCTTTTCCTTTCCGCCAGGATTTGCTCCGATGCAGAGTTTTGACATCAGGGATTTTTGAAACAAGATTTCAAGTTGACAAAGTAAATTTTCAGTGAGTATCTTTCCAAGATCACTCCTATAACATCACTCGGTCATCACAACTCCTCTAATGACCATTCCTTCAACCAAAATGTAAAGAAAGTAGTGAGGGGGGGAAACCCCGACCGAGAGGGAACTCTGTTGGACTGTGCTTTTAAAGAGTTTTTGCACTGTTGCTAGAATTGTTTTACTGACGACCCCTTAAATAATCATTAGATATTCTCAGCTGATGCTCCACAGTGGGAGATGCCGTCTTTCGGATGAGACGCTAAACTCCGTCCCTCTGCCCAGAGGTAACGGGTCCCTTACCACTATCCAAAGAGCAGGGAGTTCTCCAGTGTCCTGACCGGCACGCCTCCCTCATCTAATGTCACCAAAAAAAAATAAGATTATCTGGTCATTTATTCATTTGCTGTTTGTGGAATCTTTGTGTGTGCGAACTGGCTGCCACCTTTGCCTACATTGCGTTGACTGCACTTCAAAAAGTGCTTTGAGACGTCCTGAAGCCATGAAAAGGTACTGTACAAACCCAAGTTATTTAAATAATTCCTGTTGGATGAAGTAGTAAAATTCCACCCTTTTACTTTTGTACGTTTACAGTGTTAAATGAGGCCACCTTTATACATTTCTTTGCATTGTTTATACTCTTCTCAAACTCCTCTCCTCTCCTGGCTCTGGTTCCCATTCTCAGTCATGGGTGACCGATGTAGTAATGCAATGACTTGAGAGGGTGCAGAGGAGATTTACCAGAATGGTTCCGGGGATGGGGGATCTTAGCTACAAGGACAGGTTGGAGAAGCTGGATTTGTTTTCATTAGAGCAAAGGAAGTTGAGGGGTGATTTGATAGAGGTGTACAAGATTATGACGGGTTTGGATAGGCTAGACGGGGAAAGGCTGTTCCCACTAGTTGATGGTAGAAGGACTAGGGGACACAGATTTAAGGTTTTGGGCAAGAGATACAGGGGGATGTGAGGAAAAACTTTTTTACGCAGCGAGTGGTGAGGACGTGGAACTCGCTGCCGACGGAAGTGGTGGAAGCGGAGACACTCAATGTTTTCAAGGGGAGACTGGATAGGCACTTGAGGGATATAAACTTGCTGGGCTACGGGGATAGAGCGGGGGAATGGGACTGACTGGATTGCCAAATGGCCTCCTTCTGTGCCGTTATGGCTCTGACTTTCTGGTCCTTGTGAAGACTTGGAAGCTGCTAATTGAGAGGTACACATTACATCATCGTTACTTGCTGACAGCGGGTAAGGGCCACCCAAAAAGGATGCTTCAGATGCTGCTCTGAGGATAGGACGCAGTACTGAAAAATCCTGGCTCTGATTGGGATCAATATGGGAACGTCGAGGATGGAGGTTTTGGTGGATAGTGGGAATGGCCTTGGAGTTTCACGTTGGTTTCCTCAATCATAGAGGAAACTGTTCAAACCATTCTCTGAGGTTTAATTTTGGATAGCATTCGCCAGCAAAGGATGACGTGATACTTCTCAATCAACTCCTCAATTAATGTGATGCTCCTCTAATTCTGGCCTCTTGAGCATCCCTGATTATACTCGCTCAGCCATTGGCGGCCGTGCCTTCAGCTGCCTCGGCCCCGAAGCTCTGGAATTCCCTCCCTAAATCTCTCCCGCCTCTCTTTCCTCCTTTAAGACGCTCCTTAAAACCTACCCCGGTCATCTGCCCTAATTTCTCCTTATGTGGCTCGGTGTCAAATTTTGTTTTATGACACTCCTGTGAGGCGCCTTGGGACGTTTTAGTACGTTCAAGACGCTATATAAATACAAGTTGTTGTTGTTGTTGTAACAGTTTCTGATTCATTACAAAGACCAGAAAATGATAGGAAGTCACTGTGTAGTATTCCTTGCAAACTGTTTCTCCCGCTCCATTTAATGAGGCACACTTCCTCCCGCCTCCCCTGCGTGTCTTTCACTCTCTGATACACTGAGCCGGACTCCTGACTATGCTGTCTTGTCTTTCTCTTCCAGCATGTTTGATGTGGGAGGACAGAGAGATGAACGGAGAAAATGGATCCAGTGCTTTAATGGTTAGTAATCATTGGAGGAGTCTTTTATAGAAACATGATCGCTCTCACGAGTGCCTCACTCTCGTTTACAGGCATCGCTCCACCATTACATGGCCACCGAATTCTGTACCCACTGCTGAATTTCTTCCTGCCATTTTCCCCCCCTTGTTTTACTTTACCCTATTGTCACTGTATTGGATCCAATAACTAGTTTACCAAGACATGTTCAGATTCCAAAAAGGGATCAGGTGATCAGGCGGGTTTCCAATTCCTATTCTTAAACTAGCTCATTAATCCCCATGCATTCCGCACTGCGCACCAAGTCGGCTGCAGCTGAAAATGTGCCTGGTGTGAATTGAATGGGGTTCCTCACTCAACTGGTTTTGCAGGAAGTCCAGTTTAGCCAGGTGCGAAATGCAGGTGGAGAAACGGACTCAATGAATGGGAATTAGCAGATTGATGTCAGTTGGCACCATTGCGATCCAGGACACGAGGTATTGGTTAGCTACTACTTAACACACTGTTGTCACTCTTGCAGTAAATCGCAAAGGAAGAGCTTGTAGAATAATCTTGATTCCTGCTGGATTTTGGGAGTAGACTGAGCCGTTGCTCGCCCATTCCAGCCACGGAGAGGCCAGAGCCATTTTGTGGCCCGGACGTCACTTAAATAAAAGTAGTGTTGGGGGGGGAGGGGAGGCGAGGGGTGGGGGTGGCTGCCTGCCCCAAAACCGGCCGCCCTGATGCAGGTCAGAGGATTCAGGCCTCAGCAATAACAGGAGGCCGACAGCGGGTAAGTTCTGGAGATGGTGGCGGTCGCAGAATGGGGAGAGCCCGGGGCAGCTGTGACACTGGTTTTATTTTTGTGCGGCCTGGAGGATCATTCCTGCTCCTCCTGACCCCGCAAAAAATAATGCTGGCTCCAACCGGGCCTGTCCTGAAATGGCGATTGGGGTCCTGTTTACATCCTGGGACCCAGTGTGCATATTGAAAGGCCCCCACCGCCTGAAACAGGCAGGCTCTAGATCCAGCCAGCGGTCGACCCCTCTACAAATGCTGGCCTCTGCGTTAATGGGACTGGCCCCCATTCTGAGGCCGTTACAGCGCTGTTCGCACCCGATTCACGTGAGTTAAAATCAGTCCCATTTGTGTGCGTTCCTGGAGAGAGAAAATATAAATGGATCTGTTGGTTGGGGGGGAGGGGGTATTGATCTTTCAAGACGAGCAGTAGGCCCAACAAGCTCTTCAGCTGTGGCTCAGTGGACAGCACACTCACCTCGGAGTCAGAAGGTTGTGGGTTCGAGTCCCACTCCAGAGAACTTGAGCACATAAAGCTAGGCTGACACTCCAGTGCCGTGCTGAGGGAGTGCTGCACTGTCGGAGGTGCCGTCTTTCGGATGAGACGTTAAACCGAGGCCCCGTCTGCTCTCTCTCTCGGGTGGACGTAAAAGACCCCCATGGCACTATTTCAAAGAAGAGCAGGGGAGTTATCCCCTGTGTCCTGGGGCCAATATTTATCCCTCAATCAACATCACAAAAACAGATTATCTGGTCATTATCACATTGCTGTTTGTGGGAGCTTGCTGTGCGCAAGTTGGCTGCCGCGTTTCCCGCATTACAACAGTGACTACACTCCAAAAAGTACTTCATTGGCTGTAAAGCACTTTGGGACGTCCGGTGGTCGTGAAAGGCGCTGTATAAATGCAGGTCTTTTTTTGTTTATTGATAAATCACAAACCTGCCTTCTTACTATATCCATCAATCACTCCACCCCCCGCACCCTTCCAAAAACACATTAATTACCTCTTGAACTCATCGGTCCTTTTCAGTCGCCTGACCTGGTAATTGTTTTTTTTTAAACTGTGGATTAAACTGGCTCCCTGGGCTGCTGACCTATCCTTGAACAACAGATTGTCATGACTGCAGTGCATTTAAGTTCTTGAGATTGGTCTTTACATTAGCACCACAGCAGTGGATTTCACAGCAAGCTGGCGTTTTAATCAGCGCTCGGTTGTCGAAGTGTTCAGCTCTGGATAGTCATGTTGGGCGCAGTCAATCTGTTCAGCATGCTGCCTGCGCTGGTAAGGTCAATGATACCACTTCAGTAAGCATAGTCGTCGCTAGGTTCTGTCACAGACCAACTGGTCGCATAACTAGCGTTGGAGGCGACAAAACTGGTTCCTTGTCACCAGAATAAGTTAATAGGTGAGCTCGGAAGACACGATTTTTTCTGCACCCAATAAATCTGTTGTATTTTTCTCTTTCCCCCCCCTCCTGTCCCGCCCCCTACCTTTTGTCTCCCTGGACTGAACTGAATTGTCACCATTGCTCGGGCCCGCTGCAACCTCTCGCCTGTAGACGTCACTGCTATTATTTTTGTGGTGGCCAGTAGTAGCTACAACATGGTGATAAGGGAAGACAACAACACCAATCGACTCCGAGAAGCTCTTGATCTCTTCAAAAGTATCTGGAACAACAGGTAAAAAAATAAAAAATAAAAACAATCTCGCCTCTCTTTACGTGCGGGCGCTCTCTCCACCATTTTGGTTGTCAGAATGTTTTAAGTTTTCCTGTTCGAAGGATAATCGGTGCTCTTTGTAGAATGTTCTTAGAGCCACCCTTGCTGCGATTTTCAATCTCGGTGTCTGTTCCGCTCAACCATGGTTTTGTGGTTACTAGGAATTGGTCCGAGACTTCACAAATGTGATAGGCTTTCGGCTTTTTTTTTTTACGGCCATGTATGAGAAGCAATGTCAACTGCGTATCCCTGGGCTACGGCAGGGGTGGGGGCTTGTTGCATTTAAAGCGACCGTATTTAGATCAATGGACACCCCCCCCCCCCCCCCCCCCCCCCCCCGACATTTCTAATTCTGGAGGGGGTTTAGAAAAAGCTTACTTAATATCTTATTAAACGTTTCAGGGTATTGTGCATAATTTTTGATCTGCTTTTATGTCGCATTAACTCCTTGTGATTGACTGGGGCGGGGGGGGGGGGGGGGCAACTTCCTGTTCGTTCTCTTTCAATCTTGCATGCTCTGATGGGAATTCCGGTGGTGATATCCTTGAGGGACAGGTTGATGCCACCAGTGATTATCATCAGTGATCACTCCCACTAGCAAAGCTCCACTTGTAGGAAAAAATAGATGAAAAAATAGGTAAACTTTGGTGATTGCGTTCATTTTAACTGATCAATTCTCAATAAATAGGATTATGAGAGCAACTTAATCACTCTCCGTTGAGCCCCCGGTACCACTCATTGGTGACGGGCCAGTTCCTCCCAGAGTACGAGTGTAATGCTGCACACTTTCTCCCTCCTTGCACTGAATCTCGGGAAGATTATAGTGTCTGTGGTGGATTCATCAGACCTAGTTGTATTTCTGTCCGGTTTATTTAGGAGTACATTATTAGGATTAGGCAAGTGAGAAAGTCAGAGGATTATACTTCAGGCGATTTTAATTACTGTTTGTAAGTTGGTAATGATCTTTCCTTCCATCGACCCTTCTGTGTTCTTTTTGGTGCCACCCTCTCACTGGTGACCTGCTTCTTGACCTCTGCACATTTGGTCATACATTTGGATGGGGCAGAGCTGCATGAGGGCAGCTCACGGTCATTCTGTCCCTGATTTACACTCTCCTTTCTCTCACACACACTCCACACACCCCAGACACACACACACCACACACTCACACATCACACATTCCACAACCCACTCACACACACACACACACACACACACACTCCACATCACATACACATACATAACACCTATCACAAACTGACCCCACACACACACACACACACAGCGGGACGGTTCCGATTGATAACTCGGTGTGTAGAATCAAGGCGGTGAGGATGGGCTTCCGATAAGCTCCAGACTGAACTAACTGCCAAATGTGGAGCGGCAGCAGTTTCATCAGTGCTCTCGCTCAGAATTTGTTTCAAAAACCAGATAGATTCAGAGTCACTGTTAACACAACTTTTCTTTTCACTTCAAGATATTTTGTAGAAGATGATATAATTTGGCGGGGGTGGGGTGGGTAACGCAGACAGTTGTTGGTGCCCATTGTACTATGAGATCATCTGGGAGTGGATCAGTGCTGAGGGTTGGGTCAGTGCTGCATGGCTTGGGAGAAATCTCGATGGAGGGGAGAGAATGGGGTGGATTTTCCTCTTCTGTGAACCAGGGGCATGCTCAGTTCCCAGGTGCAAAGGAGAGGAGATAAAGGGTGACTCCAAGTCTGTGCCTGCTTTCTGTTGCCCAGGGATTTCTTGGGAGTTTGTCTAAAGGGGGTGGAAGTTGGAATACTTGCACTTACTGAGCAAATGTTTTTTTATACGTTCATGGGATGTGGGCGTCTCTGGCAAGGCCAGCATTTATTGCCCATCCCTAATTGCCCTTGAGAAGGTGGTGGTGAGCCACCTTCTTGAACCGCTGCAGTCCCGTGTGGTGAAGGTCCTCCCACAGTGCTGTTAGGGAGGGAGTTCCAGGATTTTGACCCAGCGACGATGAAGGAACGGCGACATATTCCCAAATCAGGATGGTGTTTGATTTGGAGAGGAACCTGGGGAGGTGGTGGTGCTCCCATGCGCCTGCTGCTCCTTGTCCTTCTAGGTGGTAGAGGTCACAGGTTTGCAAGCAGGAGGCCGCCAACCTCATTTCCCTGTTGGATTACCAATTTGGCGGAAGCGGGCCTTATGGCTTTGCAGCCTCCCTTGCTGGGAACCTCCATTCTGAGTGGGGTCTGGGGGGCCACCAGGAGGCCAGCCAGAAGGTAAGTGGTTTCCTTCAGGATGCAGATTGGGGCTGGAGGCCTCCTGGCTACAGTTTTTGGGACAGCGGCCAGTAATCTCCACAGTCAGCAGCCACTACTGCAGCTGAACGCCTAACGTTCGGCTCCCAATTATGGGATTTTGCCCAAATCCCTGATAAGACTACACCGTGTGCAATGAGCTCTTTTATTATATCCTTGCTGTTGTCCCTTTATGCTAGGTGGCTGCGGACCATTTCTGTCATCCTCTTCTTGAACAAGCAAGATCTTCTGGCTGAGAAAGTATTGGCAGGAAAATCCAAAATTGAAGACTATTTTCCAGAGTACACACGTTACACTACACCAGATGATGGTAATGCTTCCAGTGTCTTATAAACTGCGCAGAGCCTACATAGGAACAGGAGGAGGCCATTCAGCCCCTCGAGCCTGTTCCGCCATTCAATGAGATCATGCTGATCTGTGACCTAACTCCATATACCCGCCTTTGCCATATCCCTTAATACCTTTGGTTAACAAAAATCTATCATCTCCGATTTAAATTTAACAATTGATCGAGCATCAATTGTCGTTTGCGGAAGAGAGTTCCAAACTGCTACCGCCCTTTGCGTGTAGAAGTATTTCTTAACTTCGCTCCTGAAAAGCCTGGCTCTAATTTTTAGGTTATGTGCCCTAGTCCTAGAATCCCCAACCAGCGGAAATAGTTTCTCTCTATCGACCCTATCTGTTCCCCTTAATAACTTGTAAACTTCAATCAAATCCCCCCTTAACCTTCTAAATTCTAGGGGATGCAACCCCATTTCGTATAATCTCTCTTCATAATTTAACCCTTGGTGTCCAGGTATCATTCTGGTAAATTTACGCTGCACTCTCTCCAAGGCCAGTATATCCTTCCTAAGGTGTGGTGCCCAGAACTGCTCCCAGTACTCCAGGTGTGGTCTAACCAGGGTTTTGTACTGCTGTAACATGACTTGTGCCCCCTTGTACTCTAGTCCTCTAGATATAAAGGCCAGCATCCCATTAGCCGCCTTTATTATTTTCTGCACCTGTCCATGACATTTTAATGATTTATGTTCCTGGAGCCCCAAGTCTCTTTGGACCGCCACTGCTTCTAGCTTTTCACCATTTAGGAAGCACTCTGCTCTATCGTAGATAAGATCTCTCTAAACTATTTGCTTGTATACTCTGATTACATGTGTAAAGATGAGAAATGTTTGAGGTGAATTCATTCCTGGCGGATGCTGATCTGTCAGGCCTGTCCCAATGCATTTATTATCGTTCAGGCCTGTCTCTGACCCATAGTCCTACCCCGCCCACCCCTCTCCGATCCACCCTTTTTGTTTTACCGCACCTCCTGTCCTGTATCCAACCCCTCTGGGCTAATGGCCACTTTGAAGCCAGTTTCCAATGATAGAAAGTTAGCAAATACAGTATAATAACTTGTATTTATGTAGTGGCATTATCTTAGAAACCCCACCCCTACCCACCAAGGTGCTTTAAAGAAGCACTACAACTGAAGTTTAATTTAATTTTTGCTTTACAATGCCTGAATTAATTTCATTTTTGGAGCCCTTCAAAATCCTGTCAGGGGTGAGTCTGCCCTGCGGTGGTGATGGATGTTTCAGTCCTTCAATACATTGAATCTTGGTGTGATTGATGGCAAACCATTAATTAACTTTTTTTTTTAAACTGTGTGTGTGTATGTGTGTTTTTTTTTTAATTCATTGCTTCTTTGTTTTTGGGGGACAGCGACGCCAGAGCCTGGAGAAGACGCAAGAGTCACAAGAGCAAAATATTTTGTACGGGATGAGTTTCTTGTGAGTATTTAACCGAGATTGACGTAGCGTCGGAAAGAAATCTGCGCAACAAAACTGCTGCTCGCTGAGCCAGATGGGGGAGTTTTACATTTTATTTAATAATTCAGAAACCAAAGAGCAAAGCCAAAGCCCATAGGACATCGCCCAGAGTACAAGAGCACGGACCCTGCATGCCCGCTTGTGATGACCCAAAGTTTTGCATCCTTTTCACATCCCTTTAATGCTCTGGCGTGCTTCTCCCCTCCTCTCCCTTTAAAAGTGAGAAGTCGCACAACACCAGGTTATAGTCCAACAGTTTTATTTGAAATCACGAGCTTTCGGAGCGGCTGCTCCTTCGTCAGGTGAAGTGAAGAAATACAAATGGACACAGCATAAATAGTCAGAGATCAATGCCTGTGCATCTCTGACTATTTATGCTGTGCCCATTTGTATTCCTTCACTTCACCTGACGAAGGAGCAGCCGCTCCGAAAGCTTGTGATTTCAAATAAAACTGTTGGACTATAACCTGGTGTTGTGCGACTTCTCACTTTTGTCCACCCCAGTCCAACATCGGCATCTCCACATCATGGCCTCTCCCTTTAGTTCAAGGTGGTATTTGCCTTCCCCTTTCCCTCAAGATTTTGCTGACAGCTTTCCCTACTCCCTGCAATTTAATCCTGAAACTTTTTTTTGTGGGAAGTCGGTATAATTTGGTTTGTCGTTTATTGTCCCTTTTATATTTTAATTGGTAATGGTACGATGGTGGACTATAGGTAGTACAGACCTTACGGTTCACGGTATAATTTGACTAGCCCTACAACCCTATGAGAGCTCTGCGCTCCTCCTCTCCTGGCCTCTTGCACATCCCCGATTTTAATTGCTCCACCATTGTGTGCGGCTATGGCAATAATCAAACACTCTGCACATCAATGAAATATCTCTGCCAACCTCCATAAACTTGAGCTCATCCAAAACTCGGCTGCCCGTATCCTAAATCGCACCAAGACCCGTTCACCCATCGCCCCTGTGCTCACTGACCTACACTGGCTCCCGGTCCGGTAACGACTCAATTTTAAAATTCTCAACTTTGCTTTCAAATCCCTCCATGGCCTCACCCCTCCCTATCTCTGTAAACTCCTCCAGCCCCGCATCCCTCCGAGATCTCTGTGCTCCTCCAATTCTGACCTCTTGCACATCCCCGATTTTAATCGCTCCACCATTGCCGGCCGTGCCTTCAGCTGCCTGGGCCCTAAGCTCTGGAATTCCCTCCCTAAATCTCTCCCGCCTCTCTTTCCTCCTTTTCGCCGCTCCTTAAAACCTACCTCTTTGACCAAGCTTTTGGTCACCTGTCCTAATATCTCCTTATGTGGCTCGGTGTCAAATTTTGTTGGGTTACGCTCCTTGGGACTTTTTACTGTGTTAAAGGCGCTATATAACGACAAGTTGTTGTTGTAGCGCTGCAGTAAAGCCTGGCTTGTATGTGTTTGTGGCTGAAGGATAAGAGGCTAAACATGTAATGTTGCAACGGATATATACTGTCATTTGTATTTCCGTACCTGTATCTGAGTAACCCACCAGCCTGGGCAGAGAGGAGAGTCACAGTTGTTGTTTCTTCCTGCAGAGGATCAGCACAGCGAGTGGAGATGGAAGACACTACTGTTACCCTCACTTCACCTGTGCAGTAGACACGGAAAACATCCGCAGAGTATTCAATGACTGTCGAGACATTATTCAAAGAATGCATCTTCGCCAGTATGAACTGTTGTGATGGAGAAACAACCTGAGTTCTTGATTTTTGGACTCCCTGGTTCCTTTTTCTTAATGTGCCCACACAGGGTGGAAGAAATACGAGCGAAGTGTGTCAACTTTGCTCTCTAAACTCTCTTTTTTTTCTTCATTCCTTATTTCCTGTATTTTCCTCCCTTTTTTTTGTGCATCTCATTCTATTTTTTTTTTGAAACTCTGCTTTTCCCTCTCTGTGGTTCCACTGAGCCCCCTGGCTACCTCTGTGTCTGACAGACGTCTGAGTACACCTCGGCCTGTCTCCCTGCAGGCTCGTAGCTCTACCGTCTGGTCGTCTCTGTCCTTGGGCAGCACATGATGGCACTACCTTCAGACCTCTCCCTGTGTGGGTTTCTTTTCAACACAACACTTGAGAGTACTTGATGGGGAAAATATATTAGGATGAAAATGCACTTTTTGCATCAGGTAATTAAAACAAAAAACTATTGAGGAAGTTCACACAATGTAGCAGCACCACAATATTTAATAGTTTCACAGTTTTCAGCATTAAGAAATGCAGGTCAGCTGAAAGAAAAAAGGACCTCGTCTTAAGCCAATTGTGGCAAAGAAATAGAGAAGAGGCAGGATGTCCAAATCCTACAAATAGGAGCAATTTTCTGAGGTCTTGGGGCTGTCGAGTCTCACCACACCTTAGATCTTGAACAGGAACTGCATCGGCCTCTACATCCAGGCTGAAAACTACCACACACTAATGTTTGTTCAAGCTGTCCACAATGATCCCTTAGCTTAGATCATGAATGGACAAATAGTCCTACATTTGTTTTTATTTTTTGTTTATTTTATTGCTGGATTATTATCTTGTACAGACTGTAAAATGTATTATTTTGTACAACTTTATTGAAAAAAAAATACTTGTAGAAGATCTTTGTGCCTTGATTATGGCTGTACCTGTAAAATGAGCTAAGATGTAAGTATGTTTGATTGCGCTGTACAGCTTTATGTCAAAACCCTGTCTACAGCAGTGGCTGGAGATGGGGAGTTTATCTGTAGAGATTAGGTTTTTTTCTGGTTTATAAAGAAGGAAAATGCTCTTTAGTAAAAAAAAAATGAACCTGTATAAATTATGCAAATTAACCACTTACCTTTACAAGACGAGATGTTGCAACATCATGCCTTGTTTTGGATTCGCAGCTTTAACACATCGGAATCCATCCAAGTGTCCAAAATGCAACGTGGAATTATTTCTATGGGAACCAAGGTTTTTTTTGCTAGAAGTATACATGTTTGGTAATTCTTCGGTCATTCATAGACCTTCACAAATGCACAGGCATTGTGAACGTGTGAGCACCATTAGATAGGCTCTTAAATCCTTGTACCAACTGCAGCTTTTATTGTGCAAGTAAATAGTAAGAAACGGAAACAAAAAGAACAACTAAGGTGTAAACCTTTGTGTCTGGCCTAAGAGAATTACATAATGACATTTTTATTTCTCTTTTAATAAAGAGATATGTTAGAAAAGTTTATTTTAAATATTGTAGAATTTGAGATGTGTGAAAATTTCTCAGACTTGAATAATTTATGCAAATCACATTCTCAGAACAAGTTGTGGTACAGTACGAAAAAAAAGCAAAAATCGCTGTAGCAATAAGGCATGTCCTTTTTAGTAACTATTACACTGCTTCATATTTTATACCTAGGTGTTTTATGTCTCTGTGAGTATATACTTTTCATGTGTCCGAGAGAACTTGTACAATTTGTACAATGTTAAAAAAAAATTACAGTTGCAATAACAGAAACCTAGTTAAGTGTTAGTTCTATATTACTTTAAAATGGAGATCTGATGTGTACTATTCCCCCCCCCCCCCCGCCTCCCCCTGTGAATAATACTGTTTTGAGTTTTATTTTTTACATTCTCTATGCTTAATTAACATCTATCATTGCAAAACCTAGCTACACTTACGAGTAGGAACGGCGAGGAGAGACGCTCATGGCCGAGAAACACAGCCTACCTATAAAATATCGAGGCAAGCCTAGCAGCACATGCTGATTGTCTATCAGTTTGTGACTGTGCTTATTGGTATCGAGGTGATGATATATGCTGTCTTCCCATCTTCAAATGAAATTCTCAAACTGAGAGCTGGTTAGATCAATCAAGACAGACATGAGATGAAAATCGTTTTGCTTAACATTTATAATTCTCTCTGCACTCCGAAACTCAACAAATACAGAAATTGTAACTCGTATTTTTGAAATCCACAGTACCTCTTCTAAGGGTAAATGACAATTTAATTATTTATTGACTGCAATCAATTTTCCCCCAAAATCGTGTTTGACTAAAATAATTATTGATATGAAATGTACTATTTCAATCTAATGTACTGTAGGGGAACATTTTCTCCCTGTGTAACAAACTCCTAAACAAATGATTTATAAATGGCTTTACAATATCATTTCACAGTGCACACACAAACTCTTCCCTGCCTTTGCGACATTCGGGGGCTAATGAGCTAAAGCAGATTTTGGGGGACTGGGTGCTGCAGTCTGTCAGCTCCCAGAACCAGGCTTGGAATTCACAGATTTTTGGGATCAAAATCTCGTCTCTGTCTCTCTGCTAGCGGTAAAGATCCTATGTGAAATGGGTTTGGGTAATCGTAACCCAGTTCGTAGAGGGTACGGGCTCGCAGTCCGGAAACCATCCACATAATTAATTGGCTAGATGGTGCTGTTCTGATTTGGAGTTTAAGTTACTTGCTGGGGTATAATAGAGGAAGCCGAATTGTGCATTTGACGGAGCTGTACCTGATCGGGGAGTGTTCAACACTGCCTCTCCGTGATGGTAGTGGAAAGAGGGGTTCTGTGCATCAATCATTGATCACCTCAACCCTGAGGAGCACAAAGGCAAAAAAAAAATCAATGCAGATTTCAATATGTGGAACAAATATCTTCTGCTGGATAAGTAAGCACTTTACCATTTATTTAAAAATGGTGTTTTGGATCAGTTGAACTGCATTCATTGAACTGCTCAAGAGGAGAGAGAAATCCGGTTAAGTGTCAATACTGACGCTAGAGTATATTTTAAAAAATATTCGATGGGTTGGATTAATTAAACCTGCACTATGGGATTCTAATGTTTCTAGAATGACCTTTTGCTCTTTGGCTCTCGATATGGCAGCAATAGAGGAACTGTGACTCTTCCAGGAAGACGATAGTTGCCAGGTATGGCCCTCACTCACATGCACAGGGGCCAACTCCCCTGGAAGTCCCTCGCTAAATCTGAAATCAGATAGTATAGGAGATTGGGCATCCAATTAGCTTCAGCCAGGATAATCTCTCTTTTATTTCATTCTTGGCACTCATTTTTTTTAAACAGAAAACTAATCTTTGTAAAACGGGTTTACAGAGTTCTGTTGTAATGAAATTTCCAAAGGATTATTAAGTTTGCCGTTCAATGCTGTGAATTAATAATTGCTTAGAGATTAGTTGAAGTCACCCACAGTAGGATCATAATAGGACCACCCTTGAGGAGAGAGCTTAGTGCTCCGTGTATAGAAGGATCAAAATATAGGTATTTCTGAAAGGATCTTGAATGTGCTAAGTTTTGGTGATGAAAATTTCAAATTTTGTAAGGTATGAAAGTGAACAGTTAATGTCCAAAGATATAATGATATCAATTCTTTCTGAATTGGGCAAGCACTTTTAGCAGGGCACCAAAAAGTGCATTTTCAGATTGATAATGAACATATGGAATGTACACAAGTTAGGATAGGTAGTAAGTATGTAGAAATAACACAAGTTAGAAATCCTGTTTATAAATTGCATGCTCCCTTGTGTCTCAGCAACTTAGAGATCAGGAACATCCCAGGTTGAATCAGCAGTCTCTGTTGCGTTAGCTGATCTTAGGTAGGGTGATATTAAGGAATTACAGTTAGCCTTAGTGCACCTTAGTTATGGAAAGGAAAAGTAGCCACAATTCTTGATCCTGATCACACGCCAGTGCCGCCTCCTGGAAATTGTGTGGGTCAGTTGGGTGAGGAAGGCATTGGGCTAAATTGATTCCCCTCGCTGTTGAACCAGACTACCAATGCACTTGCATGTGCATAATGGCCATTATCTGACGAAACCTATATAAAAAAAGATAATGCCAACCAGGAAACCTTAGACTGAGTCTGTGTGACTGCTAGTAGTGTGTTGTCTTGATGACTGGTGATGTAACTTTCTCACCACTGCAGGCAAAGTCGTGAGTAAATTGAAGTTAAAGCCTGTCAGCCACTCATTGACTAAGCAGTGTCCTGTTAAATTAGAGTAGGGAAGCCTTGTGGTTATGGTACCAGACTAGAAACATTGAGGCTGTTAGTTCAAATTCAAACCATGGCAAATTGTGAAATTGTATTCAATAAATCTGGTAAATTGTAAGCTGGCACCAGAAAAAAATGACCATGAAAGCTGCTGGATTGTTGTAAAGACCCCAACTGGTCCACCAATGTCCTTCAGGAAAAACCTGGTCTGGTCTACAGGTGGCTCCAGTCCCACACTATGTGGCTGTTTCTGAATGTCCTCAGAACAGCTACAGGTGGGCAATAGATGTTGCGTGATCTCTTGTGCATACCCCACTTTCTTTGGCCCACCGTTGGCAGCAATGCCTTGAGCCATCTAGGCTCTAAGCTCTGGAACTGCCGACCTAAAGCTCTCTGCCTCTCCACTTCTCTCTCCTTTAAGATGCTCTTAAAACCTACCTCGTTGACCTGTCCTAATACCTCCTCCTTGGGCTCTGTCTCAATTTTTGTCTGATTACACTCCTGTGAAGAGCCTTGGGATATTTTACTTCGTTAAAGGCACTATATATTTGCAAGTTGTTGCCTTGCCAGTGCCGGCTATATTCGAAGAACATTTTTTAAAATTGCTGATAAGCAGTGCCTGCGGAAGGAGTCAGTGCCTGCAGGGAAAGGGGAGGATGGGGGAAGAACATTTGCATGGAATTACTTTTTTTAAACTGCCTTTGCAAGTAGAAATTTGTTAAGGAGAACAACAGAGCCAGAACCTAACCAATTGAGTGCAAGAGGGATGGGGTAGGAGTTCAGTTTGCAGCAATATATCTAGTTAAGAGTTCCACAATAGTGTTCGGACATTGGCTCTACAGTCTGGATTCTATCTTAGAGACAGGTCCAAAACTGCTTAAAATTTGCTACAAATTGTCATAATTTTGTATCCACTTTGTGGTCACAAGTAGGAACTTGTTTTCTTACATTTAATCTTCTTTCGTATGGTAGTAGCAAATCAAATGTCAATATCTAACTCGGATATCCAGGCCAAAGCTTCCGGTGTAACAGCCTGGATATCTTGTCGGCTGCCTGCGAATTTCCTCTGAGGGCAGTGCTCAATGATGTGCTCCAGCGTCTGATTAGGAGCTCCACAGTCACATGATGGGGTGCTTTAATCTTCCATCTATGGAGAAGGTGGCAGCATCTACCATGACCGGTTCTGAGGTGGTTGATGGTTGTCCACTGTTTGCAAGGAAGGTTTGATCCTTCAGGTTGTACTGTGGGGTTCTCTATAAGGAATCCATTCCGTATGTCGCAGTTCTTCCAAGCATTTCACCATCGGTCATCAAGACTGAGGGGAGATCGCTGAAGGGCTTCGGCGACGGTCCAAAATGGCCGTCTAGATTTGAGAGGGATTGGTGGTAGGTGGTTCAAGTCGGCCTGGATCGGCATGTCTTTGCTGGTGTAGCGGTTGTGTTCTCTGGAGATTGCATATTCACGGCGTAGGTGTGGTGGCGTGATGTTTGCAAGCACGGGCAGCCAAGGTGTTGGTGTCGATAAAAGCGTACCGGTGATAATTCTCATGGTAGAATTCAGCTGGGCATCAACGGATTTGACATGCAGACTCAATAGCCATGCCGGAGAGCAGTACTCCGCTGTAGAGTACACCAGGGTGAGTGCTGCCGTACGGAGGGTTTGAGCATCTGCTCCCCATGTGGATCCGGTGAGTTTCTGGATCAAGTTGACCCTGCTCTTTAGTTTCTTCCCAAGGTTCTGGAGATTCTGTCTATATGACAGGGTGCGATCGAACGTGACTCCTAAATTGGAGGGTTTTTTGGCATGGTTTACCTCTGCGCCGCAAAAGAAGACTTTCAAAGCTTGGCTTGCTTGATGTGGAATGTCGAGGTGACGGTTTCTTGCGCTATGAAAGGGCAATGCTGAGGGCTTTTTTTGGTTAGGGAAGTAGGAGTGAATGGAGGATATTGTTCAGAATTTACTTGTCTAATTTTTGACGAGTGTGTCGATCTTGAATTGGTCTCAGGAGGACGTCGGGGATTCCGATGCCTTGTAGATCATTCCACAGCTCAGCACTGCATCAAGTCTTTGTTCAGGTTTGAAGTTCTGGGAAGGTACCGGTGGAGTGGAAGGAAGGGATTATTATCTTGCTCGATAAAGGAAGCGGTCCACACACCGAGTGTTACGGTTACAGACCAGTAACACTCCTTTCTGTTCCTGGAAAAGTCCTTTCATTTGCTCAGGCTTCAGCCACTCTTAAGGAGCCCTGAGCAATCGGGTTTCACCGATGGGTGAGCTCCAGCAGATGCCATACTTGTTCTTCGCCGATTGAGATTGATCGTGAATGCAACCACCTTCTGGCGCTCACATACATAGACCTCTCTGTTGACAGAAACCCTCTATGGAAGGCTCTTCAAGGCATCGCTATGTTGGAACACCCGGTGCCGTACAGAGTTTGAAAGAGTATACTCACCATGCACTGGTGAATTACTAGAAGCTGAACATGACTCCTTACCATAATTGGCATCTACAAAGTGTACCACGGCCTTCTGAGAGATTTATTTTGATGCGAGCGTCTCTAAACAGTACTTATACGGGCTCGGATTTCTCATTCCCACTGCCTGGCTCTCCAATTACCCCGCTACCCACCAAGCTCATTGCCACCACTTCTCCCTTTCCCAAATCTCCTTCCTGTATTCTGGCCTACTGTAGAAGATGCAGCCACCAGTAGTCCCACAAAGTCCTGAATCCAAACACTACATGGGATGGCCAAAGTGCCAATATATCCCTGTAAATAATTAGTTGACGTTTATTGCTGCAAGAACATGGAAACCATTTTAGTCTTGGCTGTTAAAGGTTGCTGTGATCTTCCTTCCTCCTCGCTTTGGAATGCTAGGGCCTCAATCTAATGTTTGCCTACCTCTTTCAATTATAAGATTGCCATTTTTATTATTATAAATGCCTTTCTCTTCAAATGGGTTACAATCTGGTCAAAATATCACAACATTCTAAATGTATTAGTAAGGATATCTCCCTCTCTGACTGAACGGTTTAAATGTTAAGAGTTGTGATTGTAAATTCAGGGTATGTGGAATCTGCTGTGAGCAGGTTACAGTTAAATAGAACTTCCTACACAGAACAAGCAAAACAATTAAGTTTTCATTAGTTCTTGGGTCTGATAGTAAATATATTTTCTTAAGTAATAGGAACGTTGGGTTTTTTTTAAAACAAAAACCAACTCCAAAAACAAGGGCAGGATTCTGACTTGGGAGAAAAATTCTTGGATTTAAGACTCCGAATGACAGACAAATCGACAACATCCAATGGAGATGGCCAGGAGCTGCTGTCAAGTCAGCTGGTGAAGTGGGTATTGAGAAATCCACGAACAATTACAGACCGCCCCCACCCCCCAAGCTAGAAGTAACTCTGTACAGGGGAACATATGCTACGATATATCTTTGAAGTAAAGTGTACAGCGGTTCCCACTGAAAACCTCGGTCACCTTTTTTTCCAATCTCAGCCTATCACGATTTATCCCGAATTGTTGCCGGTAAATGGATTACTGCGTGAGTTGGCTTTGATTCTGGAAGCACTTGATTTAATTTAGATGGAAGAGAAAAATGCAATATATTGAAAGGTGAATGGACACAAATAGCAAAAAATGTTAATTACAATGACTAACACACAGTGCTGTGTGCGAAGTGTAGGTGAGCTTTTTTTATATCGTATTTTGAGAAGTTCCTTAATGCTTTCCAGTTCGCTCCTATCAAATGTTGATCCTAAAAATTCTGCGGCGGTTAACTGCTCACTCCTCCACACTCCCAGTAAAACTGGCGCCGTCCACCGTGCATGCTGCTGGTGTGATGAATGCTGAGTGAAGCGGTACAAAGCCAGACTATGAACGGACAGGCACAGCAGTGGCTATCTTAAAAGTCGTTGTTTTTTTTTATTTCCCCCTGGTGGGAGGGGTCTGGAGGCATGCCCACCCCCTCCAGAAAAAAAATAACATTCTTTATTCGGTGTATTTCGCAGCATTTTGTGGTAGCCTTTTCATAATATGTGTGCTAAGTATTTTCTGATCTGTATATTACTTCATCTGAGAGCATATATCCCACTAAACTGGACTGAAAACTGCAGTGGGGTGAATCATGTATGTTGGGTAATCTATTATTAACAAAATAATTCACTTATTCCTTGACTCTTGTTTCTTGCTGTACCACAATCCTGTTACTCGGCCTGGAAATTGCTTTTGGCCACATTAGTATGACACTCCTTTCTGATGTAATGCTGAGTTATGATTAGCCTCGTGGTTATGGTCCTGGGCTAGTACCCCCAGAAGTTATGAATTCAAAAAACCCATCATGGCAAATTGTGAAATTTCAACTCAGTCTGGTCATGTGTTGGCTGACAGCAGAAAATGACCATCAACAGCTGCTGAGTTGTTGCAAAAACCCAAATGATTGACCAACATCTTGGGGGAAGTGAAACTGACCATTTCATTGCAGTTCCCTTTCGCGGTTGGCCGCTCATGACCCCCACCGCCTTCTCACTCTTTCTTTATCACAGGCAATTGCCTATTAAAAGTCAACCATGTGCCCCCTTTTAAAGGGGCACAAACAATAAGGACTGTAACTTAAAACAAAATAAAAAGGGACCTTAACAAATCAAATTAAAATGTTGTTTCCGGGGGTGATTGTGCACTCCGGTGCCCCCCCCCCACCACCACCACCTTCTCCGGGCAACTAGGATGGACATTAAATGCCACCGTGCCAATGTTCCCCATATGCTGAGAACAAATAAAAGAAACTATTTTAAATAGGTTAATACAAACCATTATATTATCGGAGAAAGGAATGTCATATGAACATGTTTAGCATTAGTTCATTAATGTTGGCCACAGTAATTTTGAGGCTTTGATCTCACAATGAATCAGATAATATGAGAAGAGATTGAGTAAACTAGGCCTGTATTCTCTTGAATCCAGAAGAATGAGAGGGGATCTCATTGAAGCAAACTAAATTATTACAGGGCTTGATAGGGTGGATGCTGGGAGAATGTTTCCCTTGGCTGGGGAGTCTAGAACCAGGGGTCTCAGGATAAAGGGTAGGCCATTCAGGACTGAGATGAGAAGAAATTTCTTCACACAGAGGGTGGTGAATCTTTGGAATTCTCTACCCCAGAGGGCTGTGGAGGCTCAGTCATTGGGTATATTCAAAACAGAAGTCGATAGATTTCTGACTAGTAAGGGCATCAAGGGATATGGCGATAGGGCCGGTGAATGGAGTTGAGGCAGAAGATCAGCCATGATCTCATTGAAGGTGGAGTAGGCTCGAAGGGCCGAATGGCCCACTCCTGCTCCTATTTCTTATGTAATATAGTATAAAATGCTCTTCAATATCGCAACTACTACAGCGCCTTACAATTCTCAGTGGAAAGTTGTTGCTTTTCTGACCTTGACCTTCATATGATTTGACACCCTGTACTTTGATAGGCAGGACCTTAGCTTCCAAAAATAAACGGTGGATACACTCAGAAAACCCTTCATTATACAACTAAGGACAGTACACAATGAGCAGCTGACTTTGTAATGGTGTTGTATGGACATCCTGGCTTCAGCTTAACTCACTCACCCCTGTGTTGTAGAAGAGAGAAGAGTTGTCACCTTTTGCCAAATTCCAAACTGGAGAGGGACAACGCCATTGGACTTGCGATAGGAAGATGAGTTTAGCAGAACTCTGCCTCCTTTTTATTAGGAGACGGGGGAACACACTTCACTGGGGAAGATATGAGCAACATGCCAACCTCCCGAATCAGAGATAACCAAAGCAAAATTAACGACTTCAATATAAATGTAATAATGAATGTCAGAGACAAACCGGGTCTCTCTTTTGAACAGAGAAGGCCGAGGGGTGACCTAATAATAGAGGTCTTTAAAATTATGAAAGATTTTGATCGAGTAGACACAGAGAGAGTGTTTCCGCTTGTGGGGAAGAGCAAAACTAGAGGCCATCAATACAAGATAGTCACCAAGAAATCCAATAGGGAATTCAGAAGAAACTTCTTTACCCAAAGAGTGGTGAGAATGTGGAACTCGCTACCACAGGGAGTGGTTGAAGCGAATAGTATAGAGGCATTTAAGGGGAGGCTGGATAAGTATATGAGGGAGAAGAAAATAGAGGGTTATCTAGGAAAGATAGGCAAAAAAGAAAGGGTGGTGGGGTAGCATTGCTGGTTAAAGAGGGGATTAACACAATTGAAAGGAAGGATATTAGCTCTGATGATGCGGAATCTGTATGGGTAGAACTGAGAAATAACAAGGGGCAGAAAACGTTAGTGGGAGTGGTATATAGACCTCCAAACAGTAATACGGAGGTTGGGGACGGCATTAAAAGGGAAATTAGAGAAGCATGCAGTAAGGGCACAGCAGTTATCATGGGTGACTTTAATTTACATATAGATTGGGCTAACCAAATTAGTAAAAATACTGTGGAGGAGAATTCCTAGAATGTTTACGGGATGGTTTTCTGGAACAATATGTCGAGGAACCAACCAGAGATCAGGCCATCTTAGACTGGGTATTATGTAACGAGAAAGGATTAATTAGCAATCTTCTTGTACGAGGCCCCTTGGGTCAGAGTGATCATAATATGATAGAATTCTTCATTAGGATGGAGAGTGAAGTAGTTGAATCAGAGACTAGGGTCCTGAATTTAAATAAAGGAAACTACGATGGTATGAGGCGCGAATTGGGTAGAATTGATTGGGGAATGTCACTCAAAGGGTTGACGGTGGATAGGCAATGGCAAACATTCAAAGACTGCATGGATGAACTACAGAATTTGTTCATCCCAGTGTGGCATAAGAATAAAACAAAAAGGGTGACTCAACCGTGGCTAACAAGGGAAATTAGGGATAGCATAAGATCCAAGGAGAGGGCATATAAATTGGCCAGAAAAAGCGGTAACCCTGAGGATTGGAGCCAGTTTAGGAGGACAAAGGGATTAATTAAGAAGGGGAAAATAGAATATGAAAGTAAGCTTGCTGGGAACATAAAAACTGACTGTAAGAGCTTTTATAGATATGTGAAGAGAAAAAGATTAGTGAAATCAAGTGTAGGTCCCTTGCAGTCAGAAGCGGTGGAAGTTATAATGGGGAACAAAGAAATGGCAGACCAATTAAATGCATATTTTGGTTCTGTCTTCACAAAGGAGGACACAAATAACCTCCCAGAGATGTTGGAGAACATAGGGTCTGATGAAAGGGAGGAACTGAAAGAAATCAGTATTTGCAGGGAAATGGTGTTAGGGAAATTGACGGGATTGAAGGCCGATAAATCCCCAGGGCCTGATAATCTACATCCTAGGGTACTTAAGGAAGTGGCCCTAGAAATAGTAGATGCATTGCTGATCATCTTCCAACATTCGATGGAATCTGGAACTGTACCCATGGATTGGAGGCTAGCTAATGTTACCCCACTATTCAAAAAGGGTGGTAGAGAGAAAGCGGGGAATTACAGACCGGTAAGCCTGACATCGGTAGTGGGGAAAATGCTAGAGTCCATTATAAAGGATGTAATAGCTGAGCACTTGGAAAACAGTGACAGGATCGGACAAAGTCAACATGGATTTACAAAAGGTAAATCGTGCTAGACTAATCTACTGGAATGTTTTGAGGATGTAACTGGGAAAATAAATAAGGGAGAACCAGTAGATGTGGTGTATTTGGACTTTCAAAAGGCTTTCGATAAGGTCCCGCATAAGAGATTAGCATGTAAAGTTAAGGCACATGGGATTGGGGGCAAGGTATTGACTTGGATAGAGAACTGGTTGGCGGACAGAAAGCAGAGAGTAGGAATTAATGGGTCTTTTTCCGAGTGGCAGGCAGTGACTAGTGGGGTACCGCAGGGTTCGGTCCTTGGACCCCAGCTATTCACAATATACATTAATGATCTGGATAAGGGAACTAAATGTAATATCTCCAAGTTTGCAGATGACACAAAGCTGGGTGGGCGTGTGTGCTCTGAGGAGGATACTGAGAAACTCCAGGATGATCTGGACAGGTTGGGTGAGTGGGCAGAAGCGTGGCAGATGCAATATAACGTGGATAAATGCGAGGTTATCCACTTTGGTGTCAAAAACAGAAAGGCAGACTATTATCTGAATGGCAATAGATTGGGAGAAGGGGAAGTGCAACGAGACCTGGGTGTCCTTGTGCACCAGTCGCTGAAGGTAAGCATGCAGGTGCAGCAGGCGGTTAAGAAGGCAAATGGTATGTTGGCCTTCATAGCGAGAGGATTCGAGTACAGGAGCAAGGATGTCTTGCTGCAGTTGTACAGGGCCTTGGTGAGACCACACCTTGAGTATTGTGTGCAGTTTTGGTCGCCTTATCTGAGGAAGGATGTTCTTGCCATGGAAGGAGTTCAGCGAAGATTCACAAGGCTGATACCTGGGATGGCAGGAATGACATATGAGGAGAGATTGGGTCGATTGGGCTTATACTCGCTGGAGTATAGAAGAATGAGAGGGGATCTCATCGAAACTTATAAAATTCTGACAGGTCTGGACAAACTAGATGCAGGAAGAATGTTCCCGATGGTCGGAGAGTCCAGAACCAGGGGTCATAATCTAAGGATAAGGGGTAAGCCATTTAGGACAGAAATGAGGAAGAATTTCTTCACCCAGAGAGTGGTGAACCTGTGGAATTCTCTACCACAGAAGGTAGTTGAGGCCAAGTCATTAAATATATTCAAGAATGAGTTAGATATATTTCTTAAAGCTAAAGGTATCAAGGGATATGGGGAGAAGGCAGGGACAGGGTACTGAGTTTGGATGATCAGCCATGATCTCATCGAATGGCGGCGCAGGCTCGAGGGGCCGAATGGCCTACTCCTGCTCCTATCTTCTATGTTTCTATGTTATGCTGATATTGAGAAAAGACGGGAGGAGGCTCAAGTGGAGCACAACGCCGGCATTGAATAGAATGGTTACAGCACAGAAGGAGGCCATTCGGCCCGTCGAGCCCGTGTCGGCTCTCTGCAAGAGCACTTCAGCTAGTCCCACTCCCCCACCTTTTCCCCGTAGCCCTGCAATTTTTTTTCCTTCAGGTACTTATCCAATTCCCTCTTGAAAGCCACGATTGAGCAAGGACTGGTTGGGCCGAATGGCCTGTTTCTGTGCTGTATATCCACTGTAAAAGAACTCAAAACAAGTAAATGTCCAGGGATAGATGGAATTTATCCCAGAGACTATTTGTGAGGCATTGCCACCCATTATGAGGACAATTGTTAAATATTGGGAAGACAAACCATCGTCTTTGGCCCCCGTTTCAAACTCTGTACTTTTGCCACTGATTCCATTCCCCTCTCCAGCTACTGTCACGGGTTGAACCAGACTGTTTGCAGTCTTGGTGCCTATTCAACCTCGAGCTGAGCTTCCAACTCCATATCCTCTCCATCGCCTACTTCCACCTCTGTAATATCGCCCGCCTCCAGCCCATTGCTGCTGAAACTCACATCCATGCTACTGTCACTCCAGGGTCGACTATTCCAATGCTCTCCTGGCCAGCCATGCCGCTCCCCCTAAACCTCAGCTCATCCAAAACAATATATATTAATGATCTAGACGAGGGAACTAGATGTAATATCTCTAAGTTTGCAGACGACACAAAGCTGGGTGGGCATCTGTGCTGTGAGGAGGATACAGAGAAACTCCAGGATGATTTGGACAGGTTGGGTGATTGGGCAGATGCAGTATAATGTGGATAAATGCGAGGTTATCCACTTTGGTGGCAAAAACAGGAAGACAGATTATTAGCTGAACGGCAATAGATTGGGAAAAGGGGAAGTGCAACGAGATCTGGGAGTCCTTGTGCACCAGTCGCTGAAGGTAAGCATGCAGGTGCAGCAGGCGGTTAAGAAGGCAAATGGTATGTTGGCCTTCATAGCGAGAGGATTCGAGTACAGGAGCAAGGATGTCTTGCTGCAGTTGTACAGGGCCTTGGTGAGACCACACCTTGAGTATTGTGTGCAGTTTTGGTCGCCTTATCTGAGGAAGGATGTTCTTGCCATGGAGGGAGTGCAGCAAAGATTTACCAGACTGATACCTGGGATGGCAGGAATGACGTATGAAGAGAGATTGGGTCGATTAGGCTTATACTCGCTGGAGTTTAGAAGAATGAGAGGGGATCTCATTGAAACTTATAAAATTCTAACAGGACTAGACAGACTGGATGCAGGAAGGATGTTCCCGATGGCGGGTGAGTCCTGAACAAGAGGTCACAGTCTAAAGATAAGGGGTAAGCCATTTAGGTCTGAGATGAGGAGGCATTTCTTCACCCAGAGAGTGGTGAACCTGTGGAATTCTCTACCACAGAAGGCAGTTGAGGCCAATTCATTAAATATATTCAAGAAGGAGATAAATATATTTCTTAAGGCTAAAGGGATCAAGGGATATGGGGAGAAAGCAGGGACAGGGTACTGAATTTGGATGATCAGCCATGATCTCATTAAATGGTGCAGCAGGCTCGAGGGGCCGAATGGCCTACTCCTGCTCCTATCTTCTATGCTATGCTTCTATGCTGCCTGTAACCAAGTCCCGCTCACCCATCACTTCCTGTCCTTGGTGACCTACATTGGCACCCACTCCCACGCCACTAATTTTAAATTATCATTTAAATCGTTTCATGGTCTCGACCCTCCTTATCTCTGTAACCCCCTCCAGAATGCACAATTCCTCCAACTCTGGCCTCTTGTGCATCACGCCTGCCTTTGCCCCAGCAGTGGCAGCTGTGCCTTCACGTGTTTAGGCCTCACACCCTGGAATTCCCTTCCTAATCCCTCCACCTCCCTCTCCTCCATTTTTGACCCTTCATAAAACCCACATCTTCGGCCAAGCTTTGGTCACACGTGCTACTATCTCCTCCCTTGCCTCGGCATCCATTTTTGGCTCTGTGAGGTGCCTTGGGATGTTTTTCTACATTAAAGATGCTGCACGCACGCAAGAGAGTCAATGGTGTTGTGTCTGAATGGACACTCAAGTTGGTGGGGTAATGTAATGGCTACTTTCATTTCAGAGTCTCTGGGACATTTTCTCTGGATATAACAAAAAATATAAGAGGTGACCCTGTAGTGTAATTGCTGTAGTGTGCTTACTCCCATCAGGGGGCCCTCTAGTGTTCCATTGTATCATCTGCAAGTGCAATGCATGCCAACCAGTATGGTAGGTTACTGGGCTAGTAATCCAGAGGCCTGTGTGGAAGTATATTTTTTAGTTGGATATAAAATGGTTTCTTGGACACAATAAAATGGCTTCCTAAGACACAGAATATAAAATCTAAAATGGCCTACACAATGTCTGTTAGAAAGATTAGCCAATTGTTTATAGTTTCAACCTAATGAAGGAATTTCAGTTTGTAGACTATTTTAATTGCCCCCAATAAATAATTTAGGATTGCAGATCAAAGAAGTTTACAAGGCTATGGTGTGAAGTACGATATCTCTTGAACTCTAGATGTTGTGGTGGGAGAAGTCACACTTAACACTTCGGAGGAATTCCTGCTGTTTTAAATCTTTATGACCTCAAGAAAGACCTTTCATGTACAGTATATACAAATATCCTTTTAACTTGTTTTATAGGCACTATGCTGTCAATTAATGATTTATTACCATGTCATGTGATATAGGAAGCTTGTATTGTTTCTGTGTATAAATTTCGAGCAGTTTTTGTATTTGCAGAGTGTCATCATAGTCTAGTTTTGACTATGGTTGCATTCTCCTTGCAGCAAGTAAAATATTAAACTTCCTTTGACGATAACTTATGTTTTGAGTCTTACTGGGAAGTCGAAACTTCGACACCTGGACTAATCCTAACATGGCAGTTTGAAAATATGAATCCAGTTTTTGCAACAAAAAAAATCCGAAAAGTAAAATGACCATGAAGCTGTTGGCTTGTCGTAAAAACACAACTAGTCCACTCATGCTCTTTAGGGAAGGAAACATGCTGTCCAAATCTGGCCTTGCCAGTGACGCCCACATCCTGAGAATGAGTTTTTAAAAATGGATTCTGGGAAAGTACCAGTAAGTTAAAAAAAAAACAACAAAAAAACAAAAAGAGTAACAAAATAAACACAGGTAACTACAGGCTCGTTAGTCTTACTTCAATTCAGTGTAAAATAATAAATTGATCGGCAGTAAACTTGAGGATGTCCACACAACAATAATCTAGTGAAGAGCATTGAATGTGGATTTAGAAGGAGTAAGATCTTAGCTAAACAACCTCCTTTCGGCTGTGACGACAAGCAAAGTGGACAGTAGAAAACCCTACAATGCGTTGTGCAAGATTTCCAAAAGCCAATTGATAAGTTGCCCGCAAAAGGCTCGTGGTTAAATTCAAAGCAGTAGTGAGTCAGGGTAAATCTTGGGAATGGGTGGGAAATCGAATGAAGTGTCTCCAACAATAGCTCCTGGTTAGAGGACTTGGGTTGGGTGGGTTTTGGGGGGCGGGGGGGGTACTGAGTGGAGTTCCTCTAGGACACCACTGTTTTCTTTTAATCAATGACTTGGATTAAGAAGCTCAATGCAAATGAGTCAAATTTGCATATAACACCAAAGTAGGCGAGGCAGTGGGATCTGAGGAAACGGCTTAGAAATCACCAAATGAGTTGGAAAAATTAAGCACGTGAGCTGAAAAAATGGCAGATGAAATTTTATGCGAACTCGTGTAACGTGTTGTACGTGGGAAGGAAACATGGGCGGCACATCGAAGACAGCTGGTGTTTTCAGAGGCCCTGTACGTGCTAATTTTCACCGGTAAAACATGCAACGATTCTGTGCTCTGGAATGATTTTAAGCGCCAACTGACTATCCGTATCGTAAAGACGCTGCGCGATCTGCATTCTCATTGTTCTCAGCAAACACCACGATGATGATGATTTTCTATCAGTCAGATGCACCACCCAGCGTTGGCCCGCAATGTTCCCTATCAACCAGACAGCTTTGTTTCCATGGCAACTCAGCACTGCCGTCCAACGCAGAAGATAATTTATTATTTACATGCACCTGACTATCTAATTGATAATACTTTTTAAATGGAGATGACAAATTTTTTTTTTAAAAGTGTGATTTTGAAATAGTGCTGCAGAGGTCCTTTACCTCTTTCTCAACTTGCCTCAGATACTTAGTACAGTGGTTGGTTCTCTAAAATGTACTTTTTTTTTAATAGTAAAGCCAATGAGTCAGTCAGTCAGAGTTGGATGAGGTTGCATTTCATCACAGGAGAAGCCTCGATCTTGGCTGTGGTATTGCCTAAATACTCAGTGCAGCCGCCAGGTAGAATTATAGAATAGTACAACATCGAGTCTGCTGTCGAACAATCCAGTTAACATAGAAACATAGAATCTAGGAGCAGGAGTAGGCCATTCGGCCCGTCGAGCCTGCTCCACCATTCAATACGATCATGGCTGATCATCCAAGTCCAGTACCCTGTCCCTGCTTTAATCCCCACAGTACACATATCCCACCCTACCCCCGTAACCCCACGTATTTAATTCCCCCTAACATATCCCATCCTATCCCCATAACCCCACATATTTAATCCCCCCCTAACACTAAGGGTCAATTTATCATAGCCAAATCAACCTAACCCGCACATTTTTGGACTGTGGGAGGAAACCGGAGCACCCGGAGGAAACCCACGCAGACACGGGGAGAATGTGCAAACTCCACACAGACAGTCACCCGAGGTCAGATTCGAACCCGGGTCCCTGGCACTGTGAGGCACCAGTGCTAACCACTATGCCACTGTGTTGCCCATTTAGTCCCACTCCCCCGCTCTTTCCCCATATCCCTGCAAATATTCCTCCTTCCAGTATTTATCCAATTCCCTTTTGAAGGCTACGATTGAATCTGTTTCCACCACCCCTCAGGCAGCGCATTCCAAATCCTAACCACTCGTTGCGTAAAAAAGGTTTTCCCTCGTGTCGCCTCTGGTTCTTTTGCCAATCGCCTTAAATCTGTGCCCTCTGGTTATCAACCTGTCAGTTAAATTAACTGTTTACCTGCTTCTTCTTCTTAGGCAGTCCCTCGGAACCGAGGATGACTTGCTTCCACATTAAAAATGAGTTCTCAGGTGACTGATGAGTCCAATGCGGGACCTACAGTCTCTGTCACAGGGTGGGGCAGACGGTGGTTGAAGGGGCGGGTGGGTGGGGTGCTTGGGTTGACGTGCGCTCCTTGCGCTGCCTGCGCTTGGCTTCCGCTTGCTCCCGGCGAAGAGACTCGAGGTGTTTGGCGCCTTCCCGGATGCTTCTCCTCCACTTTGTGCGGTCTTGGGCCAGGGATTCCCAGGTGTCCACAGGTAACTGTTTACCACACCCCCACAGGCCATTAGTTGAACTTTAGAGGAATTGTGACCTAAAAAGTGAGTAAAGTGTACAACTGGCGCAGGTGAGCAGTTAGTCTGAGGGGGCCGGGAAGGGCTGCAACAAAGGATAAACAGCAGCAAGACAGCACGGCAAGACATGACTGGAGATAGGAGGGATTAAAACACTCCAACATTAATTGGATAATGCTGCGTTATTTCCTTTTCAGTTTATTAAAGCTAGAAAGTAACACCGTCTCGGGACAGTCAGAACCATTTTCAGCCCTGATGAGCTATATTCAAAAAGGGTAGCATTTATAAAGTAAATATATTTGTACTGAAGTTAAGACACTGCGTTAGAAAATAACAGATGTTTGGTAAGATTAAAAGGCAGTAATCTCATCAAGGGTTTAAGATGAGGCCATAAATTGTCGTCGTCATGAAAGAGTAGAGCTCAAGGTTGGTTCCAACCGTGGTTCTTAAATGTTTTTTTGACTGGACCCACCAAAAAAACTTTCAGATCAGCTCATGTCCAACTAAGACTGGATAATGGCAAGTGCAAAAAAAGCTTGATTTGAGCCTGAGACATATTGACCGCAGATTTGTTTTTCATCATTGGTTTGGCTGGTCCTCCGGGAGTAATATTACTAGCAGTTGGGGAAGTGTAGTGCAAGAGGTTGCATCATTTAACGGAGAGGGTCAGCAGCAATGGGCCTGTTCTCATGCTTGCATGTATCCTCAATCTTATTATTTGACTGAACGCCACACTCAAACTAAGGGTTAAGTGCAGAGTTAGATGTAGCAGTGAGACTACAATGTCCACTGTTGTGGGATTTCTCTCTGCCTCAAAGCAGACGGAGACGAGCGTGTACTGGTTCCAAGCGATCTTTATTCAAGCCCGTGCAGGGAGAGGCCCTCTCAGTCTGAGCTGAGACGGGAGTCTAATTTTTACATTCGAGCCGTTGGCTTACATACAATCTTACATCTTGTTTCCTTCACATCTTCGGGACTTGGCCAATTAATTGTCCAAGTCATACACTTAATCACATCTCCACAAAACACATCTTGTTTATCTCATTTGCCCTGTTTCCACATCTGCCATTGTTCTATCCAATTTACGTACGCTTAACCACATCTTCGCAAATCACACCTTGGCGGCCTATTGTTCAATGTATGGCCTCCTTGCCTTCTTTTACTCCCCCAATCATCGTGTAATATGCTTTTTCCAACTGTCTTTGTTCTGCCAGACTTCTCCTTTATTACATCAGCCAGCTAGTCAGTTGAGCCGCTAATCTAACTTTTAACCTCTTCAGTCCCCCCTTTTGGCCCTTGGTGATAGCCCAAGATGGCCAACTAACGTCACCTGCCCGTGCTCCTCGCCCCATCACTGCTGGCCAGGCAGGTGGTTGGATTCGCACAGGTGTGGCTACTTAAACTACCTCTAACATTCCCTGCTTCTCTCCCAATCTATACTGTGTTTTAACAACGGTTTCAGCAATGGTTCGGCTATGGCGTCATTTACATTGAGTACAATACTCAAACATAAGTATGATGACAATTAGCAACTGCACCACCACCAATACATGATATGCAATTCTGATCCAGGGGTGTATGTCCACCCTAATACCCCAGTCCCAAAGTGTTTGCCACCATGAGGCATCTTCCAGCTTGGCCTTCACATCTTTCCCCAGTTGTTTGACCTCCTGCTCAATTCGGTGATACTGCTTAATTATCGCCCCGGCCTCTTTCCTCAGTTCCAGCAAGTGTTCTGGTAGTTTCGGGATGTCCTTCCCCTCAGGGAGTACATATTCGAGCATGCTGTCCTTTAGGTCCTCAGTTGGACTCCCCCGTTCCTCGCGGGGCGACCGTAGGTAGGTTATGGTTGCATGTCCGATCGTTGTTGGGGCCCGGGGGCGGAAGCAGAAACTTGAGCTGGGCACTGGATGTTACCATACTGGTATTGAAGTTCACTGGTGGTCACACAGTATTCTCCTTTTCCCCGGTGTGCTGCTCGCGTTGGCTCATGGCGGGCGCTGGAAATTTCAAGGGTACAGTTTAGCGAGATCCCCGTCAAGAAGGAACCTTTCTGGGTTGCATAACTGGGTGCGTGGTGGTATCTGAGCCAATTGCCATCTCTTATGATCCCAACATTCTCTACCTCCTAGAGGGGCTTGGATTCCCATTCCTGTAGACTGGGTACAGCTAATACCATTCCTATCCAGGGAATTAACTGTGGATGTCCCTGCACTGTAAGCAGTGGCTATGTCATTTACCAGGTTCCTCTTGCGGTGAGATAGGCTCGACCGCACGCGTCCCCCAGAGGCCCAGAGGGCATCAGTAACTGTCATGTCGAGGAGCCGATGGTACAACGACCTTGTACGCCACTCGCACCATTTGGGTAACCCCATCTGGCTAATATTGAGGACAACCGAAACTATCTCATGGTGTACATTCTCAAATAAGCGCCTATCAGAATCCCGGATCATGAGCCCCCCCCTTTGGGTCCCGAGCTAGGCTGCGGACACCTCAAGGGTTCCTCCGTTGTCAAAGTGCTGGGCTTCGGGGCTGCTGTTACTGGGGTGGTCGGTGTGGTTGTGGTGGTGGGAGTATCCCGGGGGTTCAGCTTCCAACACCCATCATCAGAGTTGGTGCACTTGGAGGTTGGGCATAGTTCCCACCCGCCTTCTTCCTGCTGGGGTACCCCAGACATCTGAGTGAAATCCCTCCCACATATTACTTGCCTAGTTCCTCCCTGTACGCATGTTAATGTATCATCACTCTTCTTCCCGAAGCATACCGTGCTCATGTTTGTCCATTTAACAGCCATCCCCGTGTTACCCCTATCCCCTGTATCGCCTGGCTTGTTGTCAAATATCATGCAGTTGTTTTGCATAGTTCCTTAATAAATCGCCTAATCCTGTCCTGGGCTGGTCCCACGTCTTCACTACCTGTGATCGTGCCCTCGGGCAGTCTCATGGCCCGCCCAGTCATTAGTTCAAACGAGGTTAGTCTGATTGTGCGATTGGGCGTAGCCCTCAACCTCATTAGGATGCTCGGTAGTAGGTCCGCCCATCCCCTGCCGGTCTCGGCAATGGCCTTTGCGAGTGACGCCTTTAAGGTTCTGTTCATTCTCTCTCCCATTCCCGAGCTCTGTGGGTGGTATGGTATGTGAAACTTGTTTTACTCTTAATAGGGCGCATGTCTACTTGATGACTTTGCCAGTGAAGTGTGTTCCCTGATCTGAGTCTATTTGCAGTGGCACCCCCCATCGGGGTACTATTTCCTCGGCGAAAACCTTTGCGACGGTGGTAGCAGAGCAATCCCTTGTGGCGAATGCTTCTACCCTTCGTGTGAACTGGTCTATCACCACTCGGCAATACGTTTTACCTCAGCTAGGGGGCAGAGGTCCGGTGAAGTCTATCTGGACCTGCTCCCAAGGCCCCTTAGGCCGAGGCAGGTGGGACAATCTGATCTTTACGGCCCTGCCGATATTGTACTGGGCACAGGTAATACATCTGTGGCAATATTTTGCTCTGTCCCTGCCCATCCCCGGCCACCACCAGCACCGTTCTATACTCCAGTGCATAGCATTTCTTCCAGAGTGTTGATTCCCATGCTAGATTTTGAGCAGGTTTTGCCGTATGTATTCAGGGGCTACTACTCGTCCCTCGTTTTTCCAAATCCCATGCTCATCCTTGTCTGCCCCATTCCTTTTCCACCCTTCCTTCTCTGTCCGAGATGCCTTCTGCTGGGTTGGGGCCCATATCTCTGACTTTTTTACTGACTTATCCCGTGGTAATAGTATGGCCTCCCAGGTAGCCTTTCGGCTATCCGAGACTGTTTTTAATCTGCCTGTGTTTAATAACTCCACCAGGGTATGTTTCGTGTGTAAGATAACTTCTCCCGTCATAACTATCGGCTCACTAGTCCTCACAGCCCAGGTCACGCAATCGATTGCGGCCACACACCAGGGCGTTCTGGTGACAACCGGGGATTGTTTTGTGGAGAAGTATGCCACGGTCTCCGTGTACCTGTGTCACCACCGCGCTATAGTGTCCATTGTCATTGTTTGTATAAATGTGGAATGGTCTCTTCATATCTGGCAACCCGAGTGCTGGGGCTGATATGAGCGCCTGTTTCAGTTATGTGTGCGCCCTTTCCTGTTCCTCCCCCCATTCTATGGGATCCAGTGCCGCCTTCCCTCCTTTCATTAAGTCCTGTATGGGGGCGGTCATTTGTGAGAATCCCTCTATAAAATTACGACAGTAGTTGAAGAGGCCCATGACCCTGCGCACGCCCCGCACATTCAGTGGTCGGGGCATTTTTCTAATGGCTTCCTTTCGGTCTAGGGGCATATCGTACTATAGTCTGAGCCTGCCCATTTCCCACTTGTCTAATCTCCATCGTAATAGGGGCCATGGCCATTACGCCCTTCATCCCGGTTTCGGGCAGTGGTGGGGCCGATGGTCCCTCTGCGTCATATTTAGGTGGAGGCTCCCAGCAGATTTGATGTGCAGGTCTCTCCAGGCCGAGATTCAAGGCTGCAATGAGCAGGGTGTGGATAGAGAGCAAGATCGACCCTCCCCTATAAGAACTGGCCGGCACCAGTGTGTCTGTGTTCCATTGCTGACTGACATCACATGAGCTTCGCCAGCGCTCTGAGGTAGCGCCTCGCTCCTCGGCGTTAGCACCTTAAGAGAGGTGTGTAGCGCCTGATTTAGCGCTCCAATCACCTCCAGGGGCGATAGAAGCCAAGTTTGCAGTCGGAGGCGATAATTAGCGCCAGGCGCTAAACTTTGCGCCAGGCCGATAATTGTGCCCCAAACAGGGCGATACTGAATTTCTCCCCCTTGCATTTATACAGTGCCTTTCTAGAACTCAGGACGTCCCAAAGTGCTTTACAGCCACTGAAGTACTTTTGAAGTACTTTTAGGAAACGCGACAGCCAATTTGTGCACAGTAAGCTCCCTCAAACAGCAATGTGATAATGACCAGATAATCTGTTTTTGTTATGTTGATTGAGGGATAAACATTGGCCAGGACACCGGGGACAACTCCCCTGTTCTTCTTCAAAATAGTGCCACGGGATCTTTTACGTCCACCTGAGAGAGCAGACAGGACCTTGGTTTAACGTCTCATCCGAAAGACGGCACCTCCGACAGTGCAGCACTCCCTCAGCACTGCACTGGGAGTGTCAGCCTAGATGTTTGTGCTCAAGTCTCATGTAGTGGGACTTGAACCCACAACCTTCTGACTCAGAGGCGAGGGTGCTACCCACTGAGTCACAGCTGACAGAGGAGAAGGCGTTAACATGTCACCTATTTTGTGTGAGTTTTAAGAAAAAAAGACAAGTTCCTTTTCCAAGTAATTATTTATTTCACTGAATAGTAAATAAATAGACGTTTAAATAGTAACAATCTTATTGCAGATTCTTCCATTTTATTTTACATTGTAGCTGATAATCAATATGGCAATCACCAGAATATCAGAAAATATTCTTCTTGATAAAATAAAACAATGTAAATGACCAAGTAACGTCATTTGCCGAGCACATATTTAACTATAGACTAGTGCACGCGGCGCTAATGCTGGTGAACTCCGACTGAATGAAAGCATTTGGGCATTTTTGAACCTTTGTGATTCTCTGAATGTTTCACAACAGAAGATTAAAAACAAACTAAACTGGGACTTCCCTGATGGTTTGGTAGGCAAACGTTCCATGTGCTTCAGTACTTGAGCCCGAGAGCCCAGACAGGTCCACCACGTCTTGATCTACGCTCGACGCTGGTCCCAGCTAGACACGGGTTACTACAATTGGCTCCCCGCTCCAGGCAGCAGAGGGAACACTTGCCAGGTTCCTGCTCCTGATCACTGCAGTGAACTCCGCACAAGCTGGACAAGAACACAATCCGGGTCGTCTGTGTGGCTCCACCGCAGCCTAGTGGAATGGCCACTTGGCTGAGGGACCAGAGGACCATCCATGCCTACGGAACTGCAACCCAGCATAAGGAATCGCCTGTCACAGTGGCTTGGAACTGCTCGGACATTGGCCGGCAGATCATGGCGTCCAGCCCGGTCATTTAAATGACCCCCGTCTCCATGAATGGCCCCCAACGAATTTCGGGCCCATGTGTTTTTAAAATGTTATACGCCTTATGGTAAAAAAAAATTACAATCGGAGTGGAATTTGATTTGGCTAATCTTTTCAAAAAGGATGTAGCCTCTTGGCTCAATGTGCAGCTGTTGGTGAACACAGTCAGATTTACATTACTGGCCATGCAGTTTGATCCAATACCGCAACTGTTCAAATACTACACCGTGGCAAAAAAATGATGTCTTTCTTTTTACAAAAACAAATTCAAAACACAAAACAGTAATCATAAACTCCAATCAAACAGATCTGTAAAATGGAATGTTAAAAATGTCCCACTTACATGAAAATATTTTTATCCTATGTTAAAGAAGCTGTCCTGCTTACATGTGGCCTAATCAGGCCTATAAATTTTCAGTTTAAAAAAATATGTCAGTCACGGGCAAAAGGGTGAGCAGGTAGGCCACTCGCACACCTGCACCGATACCAGCTAACAGGAGCTGTGGGACAAGGGTATCTGAGGCAAAAACAAAGCTGCAGATTGCCCTGCGCTCTGAGCTTTCTCCTGACGACATGGGCCTAGTCACAGCTTGCTGTGTGGGGAGCAGCAAGCTGCCTCCTGCCCACCATTGCTCTGTGCTTTCGGGCTTGCTCAAATTCTTTCTTAATTGAATACAATAATTAAAAGTCCTATTGCAATCCTTTCAATCACTGCCCTCGCATAATTAAAAACAGGAATGTTGGGTGGTGAATTCTGGATGACCTCACCCTGATTCCCATATTCGTACACGATCAGATTCAGCAACAGTTGCAGGGGTCAACCGGCACGCCCTCACCTGTACAGCATAAGATTATGAAAGGGTGTGATAGGTTAGATACAGAGAAGATGTTTCCACTTGTGGGGGAGACCAGAACTAGGGGCCATAAATATAAAATGATCACCAATAAAATCCAATAGGGAATTCAGGAGAAACTTCTTTACCCAATGAGTGGTGAGAATGTGGAACTCGTTACCGCAGGGAGTGGTTGAGGCGAATAGCATGGATGCATTCAAGGGGAAGCTGGATAAACACAGGCGGGAGAAAAGAATAGAAGGATATGCTGATCGGGTTAGATGAAGAGGGGTGGGAGGAGGCTCGTGTGGAGCATAAACACCGGTATAGACAAGTTGGGCTGAATATGCTGTAGATGGTGTAACTCTATATAATATCTATATTTGGATGAGTTGGGGGGGGCGGGGGAGGGGTGGTGAAATGTTGGCGTGTTTGAATTGGGCAGCAGCAGTGACCAATTAAGTCCCAAGACAACAGGTCCAACAATGGGACACTGGGCATATATGTATTTATTTTTTTAAACGCACTGTACTTTTATTTACAAATTGTATATTTGTGACCTTCTGTCAATAATACAATCTGGGCAGGACAGCTCATTTAAACGCTTCAGATTTCAGCTTGTACGATTTTAATTACGTGATCTTATACAATCAAGAATTTACACATTGGCAAAAGGAGCACTCTGTATCTGTGAAGAGGGAATGTTCATCTGTGAACCATTTGCTCTCCGCACAGTCTAATGAAATAACCATTCGTTTACTGCCACAATTCAAACTCTGGCTGCTGTTTTACGCACACAATTCAGAGGGAGCAATATAACTCGCTCACTTTCAAATAAAAATGTTTTAAATCGAGCTGGTTTCATTTGACTGTAATTCGCCATAACGCTGAGATTCAAGTACATTAAAACAATGCAAAGGATTTTTGTAAACGCAGCAGGAAGTCCAGCTGGTGTGTGTTGTTTGATCATATATTTCAGACCCCTGCTATCGCTTACAATGGATCGTGCTAAGGAGCTCAGTGGGACAGCCAACCGCCCAGCACAAGCTAGCTGCTCACCGTAGGTCAGCAGCGTCAGTACTGAGCATTGTTCCTGTCAAACAGGACTTGCTCCTTGATACGTTTAATACCATTTCTTTAACCAGGAACAGTTGCTCATTGCTCATCATTAAGAACTTGTGCACTATTTTACAGATTCGAACTCGCCACAATAAGAAACTCTTGTAACACCACTGTATTGCGTTAAAATGTTCAAAAAAATATTTGCTTTCCTCAAAATACTAATGAAATCCACACCTCTTCGTACAATCCAGAGATCGGCCGGCACACCAACAACAGAAAAATAAGGCTGGTAATCAGGCCCATGTTCTTTTATCAAATGGATTTGTGTTTGTTAATCAGGTAGTGCATCATCCATTGCCAGAAATGGAAATGGAATAATACTAGATTGACCGCCATCGCACCCGCAGTGAGATAAATGACGCCTATGGTACTTTCACGTGGCAGGAAACACTTGGCGAGAGTAAAGTCTGTTGCTGTTATACTGGCCTGGAGAAGAAAATGGGAGATCAATTCAAAGTTAGTGGTGTTTGCGCTCACTGTATTCATAGAAACATAGAAGATAGGAGCAGGAGTAGGCCATTCGGCCCCTCGAGCCTGCTCCGCCATTCGATGAGATCATGGCTGATCATCCAAACTCAGTACCCTGTACCTGCCTTCTCCCCATATCCCTTGATACCTTTAGCTTTAAGAAATATATCTAACTCATTCTTGAATATATTTAATGACTTGGCCTCAACTACCTTCTGTGGTAGAGAATTCCACAGGTTCACCACTCTCTGGGTGAAGAAATTCTTCCTCATTTCTGTCCTAAATGGCTTACCCCTTATCCTTAGATTATGACCCCTGGTTCTGGACTCTCCGACCATCGGGAACATCCTTCCTGCATCTAGTTTGTCCAGACCTGTCAGAATTTTATATGTTTCGATGAGATCCCCTCTCATTCTTCTATACTCCAGTGAGTATAAGCCCAATCGACCCAATCTCTCCTCATATGTCATTCCTGCCATCCCAGGAATCAGCCTTGTGAATCTTCGCTGAACTCCTTCCATGGCAAGAACATCCTTCCTCAGATAAGGCAACCAAAACGGCACACAGTACTCAAGGTGTGGTCTCACCAAGGCCCTGTACAACTGCAGCAGGACATCCCTGTTCCTATACTCAAACTCTTTCGCTATGAAGGCCAACATACCATTTGCCTTCTTCACCGCCTGCTGCACCTGCATGCTTACTTTCAGCGACTGGTGTACAAGGACATCCAGGTCTCGTTGCACTTCCCCTTCTCCCAATCTATTGCCATTCAGATAATAGTCTGCCTTTCTGTTTTTGACACCAAAGTGGATAACCTCGCATTTATCCACGTTATATTGCATCTGCCACGCTTCTGCCCACTCACCCAACCTGTCCAAATCATCCTGGAGTTTCTCGGTATCCTCCTCATCAAAATATGACAATAGAAAGAAAGACTTGCATTTATACAACGCCTCTCACGGCCACCGGACGTCCCAAAGCGCTTTACAGCCAATGAAGTACTTTTTGAAGTGGAGTCACTGTTGTAATGTGGGAAACGCAGCAGCCAATTTGCGCACAGCAAGCTCCCACAAACAGCAATGTGATAATGATCAGATAATCTGTTTTAGTGGTGTTGATTGAGGGATAAATATTGGCCAGGACACCCGGGAGAACTCCCCTGCTCCTCTTCAATAGTGCCCTGGGATCTTTTACATCCACCTGAGAGAGCAGACGGGACCTCGGTTTAACTTCTCATCTGAAAGACGGCACCTCCGACAGTGAAGCGCTCCCTCAGCGCTGCACTGGGAGTGTCAACCTAGATTATGCGCTCAAGTCTCTGGAGTGGGGCTTGAACCCACAACCGTCTGACCCAGAGGCACGAGTGCTGCCCACTGAGCCACGGCAGACACAGATAAAGATCCCATGGACCTCGGGGTCTCATTGGGGTGGAAAAAGGTGGGGGGGGGGGAGGGAAATATTCGTTAACCTCAAATTTACCAATATTTATAATAAAATATATATTGAATGTGGTGGCACAGATGCAAGAATATAAAACACTAGTTTGTTGTAGGCTTTCACCTGAGCACTGAAATTAACTTTAAAGACAAGGCCGAAAAATTATTCCATTTTACACAGGATTACATGGGATATACGGCACAGAAACAGGCCATTCGGCCCAACCAGACCATGCCGGCGTTTATGCTCCACACGAGACTCCTCCCGTCTTTCCTCATCTAAATCTATCAGCATAACCCTCTATTCCCTTCTCCCTCATATGCTTGTCTAGCCTCCCCTTAAAGGCATCTATACTATTCGCTTCAACCACTCCCTGTGGTAGCGAGTTCCACATTCTCACCACTCTCTGGGTAAAGAAGTTTCTTCTGAATTCCCTATTGGATTTCTTGGTGACTATCTTATATTGATGGCCTCTAGTTATGCTCTTCCCCACAAGTGGAAACATTCTCTCTCTATCCACTCTATCAAAACCTTTCATAATTTTAAAGACCTCTATTAGGTCACCCATTTGTTCACTTTATCGTAATTTTTCAATCTATCGCATTGTAAAATGTCAATAATTTAAGCTGGTCAATAATCTGCAAACAGCTTTTTGTATTATTGGAGGGGAACGTTCTAGTCACGAACAGCACAGATACTGTCCTCGGCCTCCTACACTGTCCTAATGAAGCTTAACACAAGCTCGAGGAACAGCACCTCCTCTATCGATCAGGAACTTTACAGCATTGAGTTCAACAACTTTAGACCATAACCACTATTTTCTCAGACAGTAGGTGCTGGTAATGATTCTGCTGTTGCCATTTACACCTCCTCTCGACCCATCTTTTGTTTCTTTACTTGTTCCATTACCATCTCCTTTTGCCTCGCGCCATCATCCCTTTTGTCATTCAATCTCTCCTGCCTTCCACCCGATCACAGACCTCCCCTTTTGTTCTTTCCTCCCCTCCCCCCTTTTCCCTGGTTATGCACTGCTTAAAAACTGTTAAATCTCTAACTTCTTCCAGTTCAGATGAAAGGTCACTGACCTAAAACGTTAGCTCCGTTTCTCTCTCTCTCCACAGCTGCTGTGCCTGACCTGCTGAGTATATTCCAGCATGGTCTGTTTTTATTACAGATATCTTCAGATTGTTTAAACATAAAAAAAATGTGTTAAGTTTGCATTTTACCAGAAGGAAGCTGGGGTTGTTCCGATTCCTCCAGTTGAAGGATGGGATACTGATCTCGGAAAGGTGTTCGTCATGCAGCACAACGCAGGCACTGTGGGTGTGGCCGCTGAGAATCAACCGAGGACGGAACCACCAGAGTAGCTGAAACAAACCGCGAGAGTTTAGCACCGATATTTAAAAAAAACAGGTAGTGCTGTACTGAGAACCAGTTGGTCCAGGATACTAAAGCACCTATGGTTCAAGTCCCACTCCAGGGACTTGAGCACAAAAATCTAGCTTGACACTCCAGTGCAGTGCTGAGGGAGTGCTGCACTGTCTGAGGTGCCGCCTTTCAGATGAGACGTTAAACCGAGGCCCCGTCTGCTCTCTCAGGTGGACGTAAAAGATCCCATGGCACTATTTCGAAGAAGAGCAGGAGAGTTATCCCCGGTGTCCTGGGGCCAATATTTATCCCTCAATCAACATCACTAAAACAGATTATCTGGCCATTATCACATTCCTGTTTGTGGGACCTTGCTGTGCGCAAATTGGCTGCCGTGTTTCCCACATTACAACAGTGACTACACTTCAAAAAGTACTTCATTGGCTGTAAAGCGCTTTGGGACGTCCGGTGGTCGTGAAAGACGCTATATCAATGCAAGACTAATACAGCTGGAAATCCGAAATAAAACCAGAGAATGCTGTAAAACACTCAGCGGGTCAGGCACAGCATCTGTGGAGTGAGAAACAGAGTTAACGTTTCAGGTCGATGACCTTCCGTCATAACTGGAAGAAGTTAAAGATGTAACAGTTTTTAAAGTAAGTGCAGAGCCAGGGAAAGGCGGGCGGGGGGGGGGGGGGGGAAAGAACAAAAGGGAAAGGTCTGCGATAGGGTCAAGTGATTAAATGACAAAGCAAAAGGAGGTGATGCTGGGACAAACATGGAAACTAAAGATGGGTCTCGAGGAGATGTAAATAGCTACAGAACATCCAAAAGAAACCTTGAGCAGTGCTTAAGATCTAAAGTTTGTTCCTTTATCACCTCCTTTTGCCCTGCAGGCTGATCCAACAGCATTGATGGCAATAAACTATTTTGAGACATCTTCACGTGTACAAGATTGTGACTTTTGCTTCAGGCCTCAGAGCTTCCCTGATGGTTGGGGAAGGTTTGTGTGATGAAAAGTTTATTTCCATCTGCATTAGATTGTTGAAATCTTTATCACTCGAGCCAGCATGCGAGGGGGAAGTTAATAACCTAGGTTCAATTGGAAAAATGCCCAATCGATTCGATACACGTTCAGCGTGGCACCCAGACAGGTGTGCCTGGTTGGGAACTGATGGAGGTATTGCATATGGATCAGAAGATCCACGACTGGTTTCTACATAAGAACATAAGAAACAGGAGCAGGAGTCGGCCAATCGGCCCCTCGAGCCTGCTCCGCCATTCAATAAGATCATGGCTGATCCAATCTTGGCCTCAACACCACTTTCTCGCTCACTCCCCATACCCCTTGACTCCCTTGTAGTTCAAATGTCTGTCTATCTCCGCCTTAAATATATTTAATGATTCCGCCTCCACAGCTCTCTGGGGTAGAGAATTCCAAAGATTCACGACCCTCTGAGTGAAGAAATTCCTCCTCATTTCTGTCTTAAATGGGCGATTCCTTATTCTGAATCTATGCCCCCTAGTTCTAGATACCCCCACTAGGGGAAACATCCTCTCAGCATCCACCCTGTCAATCCCCCTCAGAATCTTATATGTTTCAATAAGATCCCCTCTCATCCTTCTAAACTCCAATGAGTATAGGCCCAACCTGCTCAACCTTTCGTCATACGTCAACCCCTTCATCCCAGGAATCAACCTCGTGAACCTTCTCTGCACTGCCTCCAATGCAAGTATATCCTTCCTTAAATATGGAGACCAAAACTGTACGCAGTACTCCAGGTGCGGTCTCACCAGCGCCCTGTAAAGTTGCTGTACCTGCATGCTAACTTTTTGTGTTTCATGTACAAGGACCCCCAGATCCCTTTGTACCGCAGCATTCTGTAGTCTCTCTCCATTTAAATAATAATTTGCTTTTTCATTCTTCCTTCTAAAGTGGATAACCTCACATTTTCCCACATTATACTCCATCTGCCAGATTTTTGCCCACTCAATTAACCCAGCTATATCCCTTTGCAGATTCTTTGTGTCCTCCTCACAACTTGCTAACCCACCTATCTTTCTCTCAAATAAACGGTGGTTTTAAATGGTCCATACAATGTAGAGACGTTTTGGGGGGGCGGGGGGGGAGGTTTTGTTTCCGCCAGTTTTGCACCCAGAGTCCAGCGCAATCCGGGCGGAATCGGCCGAAACCAGCGCAGAAGATCGAGAAAGTTAAAACGCAAGTGAGTTACGCCCCAAACCACTGAGGCGTGTGTTTCCTGCGATCTTTCATGCTGGTTCAAGATTCAATGTAGCCCGAAACAGGCCCCGCCCACAAATCTGGGCCACGCCCCAGATCGACATTGCGAGATTCTGCCGATTCGGGAAGGCTCTTCAAATTGCGCTCATTTTCTCAGGCGCACAGGCACGTTTTCAAAGTTTTTTCACATCAAAAAGTATTTAATTTACGAAGAAACTGGCTCGTGTTCACCAATTAAATTATTGTATGGTTCAGTATAGTTTTTTTTAAAAGTCATTTTCAGTGATTGTAGATCGGGTTACTCACAGGCAGAAGACTGGACACTCTTATTAAAAGTGCTTATTTTTGGTGATAAACCCATTTTCGGTTGTATTAATAAAACTGCACCAGGTTACCGCTCTTAAACACAAAGAATACTTTTTAATGGAAAAAAAACGCTTCACAGCCAATGAAGTACTTTTTGAAGTGTAGTCACTGTTGTAATGTAGGGAAACGCGGCAGCCAATTTTTGCACAGCAAGCTCCCACAAACAGCAATGCGATAAACCACCAGATAATCTGTGTTACAATAGCAAAATACCGCAGGTACTGAAAATCTGAAATAACAACATAAAATGCTGGAAATACTCAGCAGGTCAGGCAGCATCATGGAGAGAGAAACAGAGTTAACGTTTCAGGTCTGTGACCCTTCGTCAGAACACAGATAATCTGTGTTGTTAGTTAAGGGATAAATGCTGGCCGGGACACTGGGGAGAACTCCCTTGCTCTTACTCTGAATAGTGCCTACGGGATCTTTTACATCCACCTGAGAGAGCAGACAGGGCTGCAGTTTACCGTCTCATTCGAAAGACGGTACCTTCGACAGTGCAGCACTCCCTCAGCACTGCACTGGAGTGTCAGCCTAGATTTTTGTGCTCAAGTCTCTGAAGCGGGGCTCGAACCCACAACCTTCTGACTCAGAGGTGAGAGTGCGACCCACTGAGCCACGGCTGACACCTCTGAGAATCTTTAAGTCTTTCAAAAGAGTAGAAGTAATTTTTTTTTTTTAAACGTTAATCCTTCCCGAACTTTAGATGGTCCTGAGGGCAGTAATGAGGTCGGGCCATCTACCCTCTATCCTGGGATCTGCTTGGCTTTTTTTATGACGTTTCATTTGCATTGGCATGAGCTGCAGAGTGTAACCAGCTGCCAGTGAAGTGGAGACACTGCTGTTTTTAGCTTTGGCGAGCTTTGTACAGTAAAACATCAGCAAAGATTAGAAAGAAAATGGCAGCACTTGCTTTTTAGCACCAGGGCGATCCTTCCACCTCGCAGTAAGCTGTGAGGAAGACGCAAAGATGCTGCAAAGAGACATGCAGCTGAAAATGGGTTCATCATCAAAAATAAGCATTTTTAATAAGGGGTGTTCACATTAAGTGATTGGGCAAGAAGGTGGCAAATGGAGTATAATGTGGGGAAATGTGAAATTATCCACTTTGGTAAGAAGAATGGAAAAGCAGAATATTTTTAACAGCCGAGAGACGAGTAAATGTTGGTTTTCAAAGGGACCTGGGTGTCCTTTTACAAGAATCACAGAGAGTTAACATGCAGGTACCGTAAGGAATTAGAAAGGCAAATGGTATGTTGGCCTTTATTGTAAGCGGGTTGGAGTACGAGTAAGGATGTCTTGCTGCAATTATACAGGGCTTTGGTGAGACCACACCTGGAGCACTGTGGACAGTTCTGGTCTCCTTACCTAAGGAAGGATATACTTGCCTTAGAGGGAGTGCAGCGAAGGTTCACTAGACTGATTCCTGGGATGAGCGGGATTGTCCTATGAGGAGAGTGAGTAGAATGGGCCTATATTCTCTGGAGTTTAGAAGAATGAGAGGTGATCTCCTTGAAATGCATAAAATGCATAAAATTCTTAGAGGGCTTGACAGGGTAGATGCAGGGAGGATGTTTCCCCTGGCACTGTGGGAGTACCTTCAACACACGGACTGCAGCGGTTCAAGAAGGCAGCTCACCACCACCTTCTCAAGGGGCAACTAGGGATGGGCAATGAATGCTGGCCTTGCCAGCGACGCCCACATCCCGTGAATGAATATTTTTTTTTAAAGCGTTTGCGTGCCCAACATTAACTTTAAGTTGTGGTTTGTAAGCAATAAACAGTGTTTAATGCGTAACTTGTGGAATGGCTTCTTTCTCCATGAGTGAGTTGACCTACCCAGCCGGTTGAGCGGAACCTGATTGAGGGTTAGGTAAATAAAATTCATTTTGATTGGAACTGGGTTAAATGTAAGAAAGTTCGGGGAACCGAGTCAGGCGTCACTCACACTTGCAGACCTACACTGGGAGGTAAAACACTTCCTCAGTAAGGAGTTAAGGGAAGGAATTAAGGATTTGTCTTGGCTCCTCGGCATGGATTTGTCAGGATATCAAAACCCGGCTTTCACACACGCTGGTGGTCGGTTTGAGTGAGGAGAGACACAGGATTTTACCGAGCTGTATTGACAAAAATAAAATCGCTAAAAAGCAGTGAGACAAGAATGCTCTGCATTATCGGTGCTCCAAGTATTTACCATCCTGATAATCTGCAAGAATTTTCACAGGCCTTGCCCGAGGGCGGCAGCTAACTGTAGACTTGTTTTCTGATTGTATTTCATCACATTTTCTTGGTGAAATATGTTGGTTTTGTTATTTGGATTGTTCTCATCTTCAGCGACTAGCCTAGTAGGGAACTCGATACCATATGTGCAATATGTGCAAGACCAGAATTTAGGGAAACTAGATTATACACCAATTTCTATTAACTACTAGGGTCGGGGAGGGGTGGATGGGGGCGTTGGGAAGATTTGCTCCATCACAGCAGATAATGGAGGTTCCTCCTTACAGTAAAAAAAACCACAGGCAAAACCCATAAAGAAAGAACTTGCATTTACATAGCACCTTGCACAACGTCCCAAAGCGCTTTACAGCCAATGAAGTACTTTTTGAAGTGTAGTCACTGTTGTAATGTAGGAAACACAGCAGCCAATTTGCACACAGCAAGCTCCCACAAACAGCAATGTGATAATGACCAGATAATCTGTTTTCAGTGATGTTGATTGAAGGATAAATATTGGCCAGGAACTCCCCTGCTCTTCTTCGAAATAGTGCCAAGGGATCGTTTACGTCCACCTGAGAGAGCAGACGGGGCCCTCGGTTTAACGTCTCATCCGAAAGACGGCACCTCCGACAGTGCAGCACTCCCTCAATTCACATTCAGGTCTTACTGCCTTGTAACATTGACGAGCAAGTGAATGATTTTTTAACTTTATTTTTTACGGGCGTGTCAGCTTTGTTTATGTGCTGAAGCCTCTGGAGTGGGACTTGAACCCACAACCTTCTGACTCCAGAGGTGGGAGTGCTGCCCACTGAGCCCCGGCTGACACACTAATGTAGCACTAACTGTAAGACACAGCTTCACTTCCAGCTTGTCCAGCTGAAGGAGCGTTCAGTGGGGAGAAGCACGCCGCTCGTCCCATGTAAACAGTGGCGTGACCAAACAGACTTGTCTACAGCTCTGACGAGTCAGTCGTTGCATTTCTTACTTTTTTGGAAGCTTCGAGTGACAACGTGTCGTACTTCTCCCGGAATAGCAGCTTCTTATCCTCAGGAGGGGCAGAGTCTTCGCCCGTACACTCCTCATCGCTGGTACGATAAAGGGGAAAATGCTGGAAGAGTCGATACAAACAGGGAAACCATTAGTACAACAACAACAACAACCACAACAAACTGCACTGATACCAGAGTTACTAATCAATCTTAGAGGGAGATAAGGAAAAATGTCTTTACTCAAGAGAGAGTGATTAAATTGTGGAACTCGCTACCACAGGGAGTGGTTGAGGCAAATGGCTTGGATGCTTTCCAATGGAAACTAGACGAGCACATGAGAGAAAAGGGAACAGAAAGATTTTCTAAAAGACTGAGATGAGGTAGATGGAATGGGAGGAGACTCGCGCGGAGTATAAAGACCAGCACAGACTAGTTGGGCCGAATGGCCTGTTTCTGTGCTGGACATTCTATGTAATCATAGACTAATACAGCACAGAAAGAGGCCATTCGGCCAATCCTACCTGTGAAAGAGCTCTCCAATTAGACCCACTCCCCGGCTCGTTCCCCACAAGCCCTGCAAATTTCTCCCCTTCAGGTTTTTATCCAATTCTCTTTTGAAAGTTCCTGTTGAATCTGCCTCCACCGCCCTTTCAGGCAGCGCATTCCAGATCACAACAACTGGCTGCGTAGGTTTTTTCCCCTCATGCAGTCCTGTCAACCCCACCGTCTCATAAATCAGGAGACAAACGCTTAAAAATCATGAGTTTTGATACATAAATCATGAGTTGCTTTTTTTTCCAAACCTAAACTAATATAGATTGGCAGTTGGTTTATAAACCTCATTTGTGGCTTTATTTAATCTCAAACAGGGCTCAGCTCTTTACAAAAACTATGGGCTGGATTTTCATTGACCCGTGGAGGTGGGTTTGGAGGCGTGTGGGGGGTTAAAATTGCGAAAACTGGCGGGCGGGCACAAGCCCGCCTCCATCCCGCCTCCACGCAATTTTCATTAAATCGTGTCTGCTGGTCCCGACTCCGTCCCGCCTCTAAGAGGCGGGATAGGCTGTTAAGGCCCTTAACAAGCACTAAATTGGCTCTATAATGCCATTTTGAAAGGCCTTTGTGATTTTAACCTTTTTTCTACATGAAGCACGCCTGGTCTGAACCACGAATGTGAAACCTGGCGGGAGCACATTTGGCTGGCTGGCATATCTGGGAGTGGTGGTGGATGGGAGACATATCTGGGAGTGGTGGTGGATGGGAGACATATCTGGGAGTGCTGGTGCAAAAATATCTGGGAGCAGACTTAGGGCTGCTGCTGCTCATTTTGCCTCCAGGTCCTCTCACAGCAAAGGCCAGGCAGTCTTTGCAGCCCTTCAATGCAGCAGCAATGATGACATCATCAGAGGCGACTTTCAGACTGAAAACACTAATTGGTTCATGGGTTCCCACATGCTGGAACTCAATTGCCCAATTAGGTGAAAATCGCATCAATCTCCCACATCCAATTGAAGTCGGGTGGATAACACGACCCCAACCCGCCCCAGTATCAAAATCCAGCCCTATGTTACTGCATTTGAAAATGCTTCACAAATTTTTTTTTTTAAATCCTACCCATATCACCGCCCCAACACAACCAACACAACCACCGCACAACGCAGTCCCTGCTGCTGCCAACCAAAGGGAAGTTTTGAGGGGGGGGGAAAAATCAAAAACAGCTTCCCATGGAGACAGAAGTCGGGATCGCCCGCCCCACCCGTAGGCCGCTCCAAGGCCCCGTCCTGGGACTTGCCTGAGGGCAGGTGCTGGCATTGACGTCTGCGCTCGGGGCAAGCTGCCCGTGGAGGCGCGACCAGTGTCGGCAGCTCGCCCCGAGCGTGCAGGTGTGGCCCGAGGATCGATTTCTATTGATCCTTGAGCCTCTTGCTGCCGAGGACCCCCCTCCCGTGTTCTAAAATAAAATTCGGTGACACCCCCTGTAACGCAATGGGTATTTTTTTTTGGTATAAAAATTAGTTATACAATTAAGCATATATATTTTTTATTTTTGTTTTGCTTACTGAATGTAAGAGCAGGAAGTTGCTCCGAGTGTGCTTCACAGGAGCGTTATCAAACAAAAATTTGACACCGAGCCACATAAGGAGATGCAAGTACAGGTTGGTCAAAGAGGTAGGTTTTAAGGAGAGTCTTGAAGGAGGAGAGAGAGAGGTGGAGAGGTGGAGAGGTTTAGGGAAGGTAATTCCAGAGCCTAACATCCGATTAATGGGAATCCATAAAACCTGAACCAAAACAATTTGCCAAATTGCCTTTCGCATGATTCATATTGCCGTCACCTGTCGACATATTAAAGACAATCTGAACATGAGGTGGTACAGCATCACCACCACATGTGTTGACATGACTCAGCAATCAGCTATTTTTAATAAGATTTGATTAAATAAGCTTTTTGCGTTCAAAAGAATGAACCGTAAAACGCGAATAAAACGCGAAATATTGATCGCTCGCGTGCATTTTCACTTCAATGAGAAATCTCGCATCAATTTCTAGCACTGCCAGTTGGGTTTAAAGTAGCACAGCGTGGAAATTAAAATAAATGAGGTCATTCCTCTGCTAAATCGAGGACAAAGTAATTTCACAGGAACTCATTAAACGTTCCATGTTAAAAAGCACACGACAGGCTCATATTTCAGCAGTGAGAAAAGAATCTCGCGCCGCATTATCTGTGCCCCAAGTATTTACCAGCAAACACCGGATAGAATGTTTAAACACTTCAATCACACGACGGCGAGATGGTGAGTGTAGAAACTCAAATCAGAAACAAATCACAGGGGGTGTAGCAGCTTCACCAGCCACGTACAAGCTGGGATTATTGAAACATTGCTCAAGACTCTGGGCTCCTATTTTCACTATTTGGTCTACTGCACGGCAGTAAACACAGTTTCGATATCTGTCTGCCTTTTTTCCCGCCACATTCCAAGGTCATGGGAGCCTTTTCTGTTTTGCCAGATTTTCCCGGCTTCTCTCCCCCTCTGGTCTGCTGCAACCGTTCACACCTCCTCTGCACCCACCTTTTGTTTCTTTACCTGTCCCATTACCACTCCCTTTGGCCTTGCACCGTCATCCCTTTTGTCATTGAATCTCTCCTGCCTTCCATCTTCTTGTCTTCTTCTTCTTCTTAGGCAGTCCCTCGGAACCGAGGACGACTTGCTTCCACATTAAAAATGAGTTCTCAGGTGACTGATGAGTCCAATGCGGGACCTACAGTCTCTGTCACAGGTGGGGCAGACGGTGGTTGAAGGGGCTGAGGTGGGTGGGGTGCTTGGGTTGACGTGCGCTCCTTGCGCTTGGCTTCCCGCTCGCTCCCGGCGAAGAGACAAGAGGTGTTCGGCGCCTTCCCGGATGCTTCCCTTCCACTTTGTGCGGTCTTGGGCCAGGGATTCCCAGGTGTCGGTGGGGATGTTGCACTTTTTCAAGGAGGCTTTGAGGGTGTCCTTGAAGCGTTTCCTCTGCCCACCTGGTGCTCTCTTACCGTGTCGGAGCCCTCAGAAGAGAGCTTGTTTTGGGAGTCTCGTATCGGGCATGTGGACGATGTGACCCGTCTATCGGAGCTGATCGAGCGTGGTCAAAGCTTCGATGCTGGGGATGTTGGCCTGAGCGAGAACACTGACGTTGGTGCGCCTATCCTGCCAATGGATTTGCAGGATCTTGCGGAGGCAGCGTTGGTGGTACCTCTCCAGTGCTTCCTGCCTTCCACCCTATCACAGACATCCTCTTTTGTTCTTTCCTCCCTCCCCACTTTCCCTGCCTCTGTACTTGCTTAAAACCTGTTATATCTCTAATCTTTTCCAGTTCTGACGAAGGGTCATCGACCTGAAACGTTAGCTCTGTTTCTCTCTCCACAGATGCTGCCTGACCTGCTGAGCGTTTCCAGCATTTTCTGTTTTTGTTTCAGATTTCCAGCATCCGCAGTGTTTTGCTTTTGTTTCACAGTCAGGTGGGAGATCGGAGGGAGTTAGGCCACTGCCAGGATACCCTGAGTCCAATGTTCCCCCGAAGGTCAACTGTGAGGGCCCGCGCAAGCCGCTCACCAGCCGCTGCCGCTGCAAGCGATACCGCGCGGGCCGCTCACCAGCCGCTGCCGCTGCAAGCGATACCGCGCAGGCCGCTCACCAGCCGCTGCCGCTGGAAGCGATACCGCGCAGGCCGCTCACCAGCCGCTGCCGCTGGAAGCGATACCGCGCACAGGGGAAAAAGAAAATCAGAGGGGACATTGCCTGGGTCCTGACTTTTACACCCATGTTTCCCCAGGGCTTTGTTTGGGGTGGAACGGTCCCTACATGAGACGGGGCATGGGCTGGGGAAAGGGAATCCCAGGCCTGGAGTTTCCTTGGCCCAGGCCTAGCAATAGAGTAGCAGCGGGTATGCTGGGCGAAAGGAGGTGTCCTGGCCGTTGAAGTGGAGCAAGTGGGGCTCACCTGGGACTTGTCGGCCTGGATCCCTAAAGGCAAATCCTAGCGTACTTCACAAATCGGCCTCCTTCCATCCTGCTGCTGGGGCTGCCGAGGCCTACTGAAGCGGTGGGCCTCCCCCTCAATTTCTTGCCTCCCCCCCGACTATGGCTGGCACCTGGATGTACCCCTGGTGGCCTAGGTGTCCGTTTGGGACCTTCTTCTGCCAGCACACTCATGAGAAGGTTCAAAAGTGCGCCATGGACTGCTGATACTGAAAACCTGTACTGGTGCTGATCCGCGGTCTGGTGGCTAAGTTTTATGTCAGTGGTTGATTCTTTTGTAAGATGCAGATGGATTACACTGCAGGCCTGTAACGTAATGTTCGGTTTAAATATATATTTTTTGTAACTTTTAAGAGGGATATCGATACGAGGGAATGAACTGTCCTACTTTTGAAAACCAGTGTCAGCATTAAGCATTTCCAGCTGGTTACAACATGACCTGTTGCAGAAGCAAGGGGCCTCTCGTCTGCCCAACAATATATAGAATCATAGAATGGTTACAGCACAGAAGGAGGACATTCGGCCCGTGCCGGCTCTCTGCAAGAGCACTTCAGCCAGTCCCACTCCCCCGCCCTTTCCCTGTAGCCCTGCAAATTCTTTTCCTTCAGGTACTTATCCAACTCCCTTTTGAAAGCCACAATGGAATCTGCCTCCACCCACCCTTTCAGGCAGTGCATTCCAGATCCGAACCACTCGCTGCGTAAAAAGGTTTTTCCTCATCTCGCCTTTGGTTCTTCTGCCAAACACCTTAAATATCCCAGCATGAACCTCTGAAGAGTCCGTTAATTGTACCGCGATACTTTCATTTACCACATCAATAACTACCATGCTTATACTCGCTCAGACTCAAATTGCCATATTGTGTTGTTGGTCTGTAATCACTGTTCCAAATTCATTTCATGTAAGACCTAAGCAGCTGGCAGAGAGGAGACCTTCACCCACTCATCCTGGGCAATGGCAGAGAGGAGTCCTTCACCCCATCATCCTGGCCAATGGCAGAGAGGAGTCCTTCACCCACTCATCCTGGGGGGGGACAGAGAGGAGTCCTTCACCCACTCATCCTGGGGGGCAGACAGAGAGGAGTCCTTCACCCCATCATCCTGGGTCGGGAACAGAGAGGAGTCCTTCACCCCATCATCCTGGCCAATGACAGAGAGGAGTCCTTCACCCCATCATCCTGGCCAATGACAGAGAGGAGTCCTTCACCCCATCATCCTGGCCAATGGCAGAGAGGAGTCCTTCACCCCATCATCCTGGGGGGGGACAGAGAGGAGTCCTTCACCCCATCATCCTGGGTCGGGAACAGAGAGGAGTCCATCACCCCCTCATCCTGGGGGGGACAGAGAGGAGTCCATCACCCCCTCATCCTGGGGGGGGGACAGAGAGGAGTCCTTCACCCCATCATCCTGGGCAATGACAGAGAGGAGTCCTTCACCCCATCATCCTGGGCAGGGACAGAGAGGAGTCCTTCACCCCATCATCCTGGGCAATGGCAGAGAGGAGTCCTTCACCCCATCATCCTGGGCAGGGACAGAGAGGAGTCCTTCACCCCATCATATTGGGCAGGGACAGAGAGGAGTCCTTCACCCCATCATATTGGGCAGGGACAGAGAGGAGTCCTTCACCCCATCAACCTGGGGTGGGGACAGAGAGGAAAACCTACAGTGCCATCGAATTCTCTGAAAGTTTGGGATTAGACTAGACGGCTCACATGGAGAAAAACTGTGTAGACTTGCTGGGCCGAATGGCCTGTTTCTGTGCTGTAATATTTCACAATTCTAATGAGTCTGCTATCATCCCCAAATCGCTTTCAGATTCTCCCTGGTTCAACACCATTCATAAACTATGACCTGCATTTGTCCTTTCAATGTATCAGACCGTATTCTTATCTGCAGTGAATTTCATCTGCCATAGTTCATGCCCACTTGCAGGAATTGTCCAGGTCCTTTTCTAACTCCTTAGCTGCTTTGTCAGACTCTAGGCTCCTTCAGTTTAGTATCTGCAAACTTGACCAACTTATATTTCTGAATTCAGATCAATTCTGAAGGTTGCTAACAGCAGTGGCCCTTACAGCGAGTTTTACTTGGGTTACCCACTGCCTTTCGGGAAATCTGTGAAGTGAGGGATGTCACTTCCTCAAAAGAAAATACAGATCAAGGACGTTTGGTCAGGCAGGATCCGCCCCTTCTCAAACTGTGTTGGTTGTCACTTAATAAGCTGTTTTCATACAGGTTGCCCTCAGGCTGTTCCTAAAGAGTGATGCAGCACAGCAATGGAAATGTCTCCTCACAACAGGAGTACACAATGAATTTGTTGAAGCCAAAACAACCCATTTGTACACCTAATCATCCAAGACCAGCTAGGTCATCAAGGTTCAATTGCCAAATGGCACCCTCTACCTTAGAAAAAAAATTAAACCAGAGTCCTACCTGGAGTAAAATAGGGGCAGATGCTGGAAATATCTCCTTTTCTTTACAATTCTCATTGGAATGGTTTGGATCCAGCTGTTGACAAAAGTGTTGCATGAACGTTTTCCAAGATTTGTCTTTTCCAATTTAATTTTACACCACTTTATGTGCGTATTAATAATAGAATACTATTTGGCATCTGGTTAGCTGCTGAGTTTTCCTTTACCCCACCAAACTCACGAGTGTCTTACTTCTTGCATGACCCAGCTCCCTCATGAACAAAAACTCGGATCACCAGCCAAACGTCTTTTAAACATGGAGTCGCGGAAAAGGTGGGCACGGATTTGTGAGGTGAAAACACGTCCAAGGACATCAGAGAGGAAAAGGAGGTTGGAGATGGGGGAGTAGTTTGCAAGGACAGAGGGGTCAACAGTGGGTTTCTTTGAGGAGGTGGGTGATGATGGCAGGTTTGAAAGAGAACCATTTACAATATGCCATGGAGCGAAGATTCACCAGGCTGATACGTGGGATGGCAGGAATGACGTACGAGGAGAGATTGGGTCGACTGGGCTTATATTCGCTGGAGTTTCGAAGAATGAGAGGAGATCTCATTGAAACTTATAAAATTCTAACAGGACTAGACAGACTAGATGCAGGAAGGAGCGCAGCGTAAGCTCCAGGAACAGCACCTCATCTTCCGTTTAGGCACTTTACAGCCTTCCGGACTCAATATCGAGTTCAACAATTTCAGATCATAACCCCGGCCCCTACCACATATGTATACATTTTATCCACTCTTTTGGTCCGTGCCTTTTTCCTTTTTTTTCTCTCTCTCTCCCCCCACGGCAGCTGTCTCTGATTCTGCCAGCATTTCACACCTTACCTTTTGTTTCTCAACCTGTCCCATTACCATCTCGTCTTGCCTTGAGCATCTCTCAATGTCTCTACCTACTAAAGACCATCCCTTTTGTTCTTTTATTCCTCCCCCCAGCCTCCCCCTTGCATTTTTATCTGTTTATTTCCTGCTCTTTCAGTTCCGACGAAGGGTTTCGACCTGAAACGTTAACTCTCTTTCTCAGTAACTAGTGGTGTTCCACAGGGGTCGGTGCTGGGTCCCCAACTCTTTACAATCTATATTAACGATTTGGAGGAAGGGACCAAGTGTAACATATCAAAATTTGCAGATGATACAAAGATGGGAGGGAAAGTAGTGAGTGAGGAGGACATAAAAAACCTGCAAGGGGACATAGACAGGCTAAGTAAGTGGGCAGAGATTTGGCAGATGGAATACAACACTGGAAAGTGTGAGGTGATGCACTTTGGCAGGAAAAATCCTAGAGCAATTTATTATCTTAATGGCAAGAAACTGGAGAGTACTGAAGTGCAAAGGGATCTGGGGGTCCTGGTGCACGAAACTCAAAAGGTTAGTATGCAGGTGCAGCAAGTGATTAAGAAGGCAAATGGAATGTTGGCTTTCATTGCTAGTGGGATAGAATATAAAAATAGGGAGGTATTGCTTCAGTTGTACAAGGTATTGGTGAGACCGCACCTGGAATACTGCATACAGTTTTGGTGTCCTTGCTTAAGGAAAGACATCCTTGCTCTCGAGGCAGTGCAAAAAAGGTTCACTCGGTTAATCCCGGGGATGAGGGGGTGGTCATATGAGGAGAGGTTGGGTAGATTGGGACTCTACTCATTGGAGTTCAGAAGAATGAGAGGCGATCTTATTGAAACATATAAGATTGTGAAGGGGTTGGATCGGGTGGATGCGGGGAGGATGTTCCCGATGACGGGTGAGACTAGAACTAGGGGACATAGTCTTAGAATAAGGGGCTGCTCTTTCAAAACTGAGATGAGGAGGAACTACTTCACTCAGAGGATGGTAGGTCCATGGAATATGCTGCCACAAAAAGCTGTAGAAGCTACATCATTAAATAAATTTAAAACAGAAATAGACAGTTTCCTAGAAGTAAAGGGCATTAAGGGTTACGGGGAGCGGGCAGGAATTTGGACATGAGTCTAGGTTCGGATCGGTCATGGCCCTGTGGGTAGTAGGAGCGGGCCCAGGGACCGTGTAGCCTGATTCTGCTCCTATTTCATGTGTGCAATTCTGTTAGATGCAGGAGATGGTTCTGTGATAGATAGTAGATTGGCGGTTAGGATCAGATCAGCCATGATCTTATTGAATGGCGGAGCAGGCTCGAGGGGCCGATTGGCCTACTCCTGCTCCTAGTTCTTATGTTCTTATGTTCTCTCTCCACGGATGTTGCCTGGCCTGCTGAGTTTTTCCAGCGTTTTCTGTTGTTATTTCGGATTTCCAGCATCCGCAGTATTTTGCAGATGCAGGAAGGATGTTCCTGATGGCGGGGGAGTCCAGAACCAGGGGTCACAGTCTAAGGATAAGGGGTAAGCCATTTAGGACTGAGATGAGGAGGAATTTCTTCACCCAGAGAGTGGTGAACCTGTGGAATTCTCTACCACAGAAGGCAGTAGTGGCTAATTCATTAAATATATTCAAGAAGGAGTTAGATATATTTCTTAAAGCTAAAGGCATCAAGGGATATGGGGAGAAGGCAGGGACAGGGTACTGAATTTGGATGATCAGCCATGATCTCATTGAATGGCAGAGCAGGCTCGAGGGGCTGAATGGCCTACTCCTGCTCCTATCTTCTATGTTTCTATGTTTCTATATCAGCTAGCCTGGGGGGGCCAGGAAGGGAAGATGAGTGGTCAGCAGTTTAGTGGAATGGTTGGAAGGAGCAGGAGGTGAGTCTCATGGACTAAGTGTGATCAGAGAAGATCATAGGAGAGAAACTAGAAGACGACGCTGGGCAGGGGGAGTCTGGGGGCGGTGGTGATTGGCTTGGTAGGCAAGGGGAACTTGGTCAGCAAGAGGAAGCAGCAGAGGCAGCTGAACTGATGGTCTCAGTGACAAAGAAGTCCATGTGTCCTTTGCACGAGGTGAGGATGCAGTCGCCAGAGGAGAGGGGTTTAAGGAGACAACTGGTAGAGGAGAAAAGAAGCCGGGGGGGGGGGAGGGGGGAGGTTATCTTTGCTTTCCAGGATGATCCTTAAATAGTGCAAGGTTTCGGCAGATGAGAGTGAGGCTAGATAGAGCTTCATCTGGTCCAGCCAAATCTGGTGATTAGATGGCTAAACCAGTTGTACGCCAAATATGCTGAAGTCTTCACCCCTTGGACTTGAGAGAGCAAAGATTGGGGCCAAACCATCAAGAACGACCGGAATGGGAGAGTGTATATTGCTGGGCACAACAGCGTCAAAGGTGTAGATGAGGAGCATGATGAGCAAATCGATGGGTGCAGAAGTGTCGTGGCTAATGGAGGGTCAAAGGATAGGCAGTTGCAAGTTTGAAACTCCAGTTGTAAGTGCCTTGGAGGAAGGGTTCCCCCCACCCCCCCCGCCCCCTCCACACAAAAGAGTGGACGCAGAAGGAAGTGGGATTGGAAGAGTGTAGGGGATGTGTGTGGTGAGGGATACAAGGAAGTGATCAGAGCCGATCACAGATGTCTGCGATTGAGTCCACAGGAGTAGCGAGGCCATGGGAAATAGCAAGTTCAAAAGGGTGGCCATGAATATGGGTTATAGGAGAATTTATATGGAGGGAGAGGCAGGAGCACAAAGAATTCAGAGGACAGAGAGTAAAGGAGAGATGGAAATTGAAATTGGTTGCTCAATGCAAAGGAGGATGGATATCTCACTGAGAAACTCTTAGTAGAGCTTTGGGATGCTGGTAAACAAGGATTTGAAAGGATAAGTGAGAGGGATGAAACAAGGTTTGGTGCTCGAAGGCGGAGAAGATAGTAGAGGAGTAGGGGGAAAGACCGAGGTGTTGATTTGGTGATAAGGGAGACGGCACAGTTTGGGCAGAACAGGTGGTGGAAAATACAGCCGGGCAGAAAGACCTCAGCAAGGTGCAAAGGTGCGAGCTGAAAGTCAAGTTTCAGGATGCCATTGCAATTAAAAGCATGGATGGCCAGATCCTTGTTCACGAATGAGTCGACATTCTGGAGGGAAATGTGGAGAAGGGCCAGTGATTGTTGGCCCTCTGGCAGAGTCCAAGAGGGCAATGGTGGGTGGGGTGAGCGGGACGAGCAAGAGGTTGGTGACGTTACCACCCAGCAGCCGCACTGGGCTAGAACGTCGACAAGAGGACAGTTGGGGTTGCTGCTTGTAAGGTGGTGGTGACGGAGGCCTCGCTGAGCCAGTTGGAGAATGTAAAGAGAGGCACGGTAGCTGTGGACTTATTCACGACGGATTCAGGCCTGGGATGGAACCATGACAGCAGGAAGGCAGAGGAGGGTAGCTGATTGGCGTAGAGATTGGAGGGGGGGGGGTGCAAAGGGAGAAATTAAAGGTGGCACGACTGAGTGACAGGAAGGGGAGGAGACAGGAAAGAAGGGACTGAGAGGGGCCAAGATAACAAAGAGATATAGAAGTAATGGGCTCAGGTCCGGAGTAGCAGCCAAAATGCGCACACGATTGGGCACAGAGGGAATTCAGGTAAAAGGCATGGTAGAGATTTGGAGATTCATGTCTGGTCATAAAGAGGACAGAGGGGAGACGATATAACAGAGTCCAAAGTTAAGGTGTGTGCTCCTATGATGGCAGTACAAGAAAGGTCATTGCTGAAATGAACTGTGGGGTTTACCCTTTTCCCAGAACAAAGTCTGTCTGTTATCGTCTGCCAGAATGATCCTAAAAAACATGATTTCAATGAAGGAGGTAGCAAGACTGAATATGCTGACTATCTTATGAAGCCGTCTATTGAGAAAGCCTGAGTCAGACCATTTCGCCCCATACGTCGTTGGGTAGGCAGAGGTGCACTTGCATGGCAGGAGGAACCTGAAACAAACTAAATCTGAGCCCAAGAGGCTGTGAGAAGTCTTCTACTTTCATATATCTTGTCATGTCATGTATCCACAAAATAATTCACACTGATATAGCACCTTTAACGTAACATCCCAAGGTACTTCACAGATGGGCCGACAAGACACCCAGCAAGGAATGGGAGGTTGGAGAAGTGCAAATAGGCTTAGTCAGAGAGATGAGCTTAAAGGAGGCTTTCGAAAGCAGAGAAAGATGTAGAGAGAGGGAAGGGGCTGTAGGAAGAGAAAGGAGATGGTGGCTGATGGCCCTGAAACTGATTGGGGGAGGGGGGGAAAAGTTGAATATAAAGTACTTGAGACTTAGAACAGTAGAGGCTGTAAGTTGGGACACAGGGCTGGGGGGAGTGGGGGAAGGTTAAATAGAAAGGATACAATGAGCCCCATGGTGGATGTGAGCTAGGGCTGGAATTTTGAAATTGACACACTGGGGACATAGGGAGTAAAACAACAACAACAACAATTTGCATTTATAAAGCGCCTTTAACGTAGTAAAACGTCCCAAGGTGCTGCACAGGAGTATTTTAAGACAAAAAATTTGACACTGAGCCACATGAGGATAAATTAAGGCAGGTGACCAAAAGCTTGGTCAAAGAGGTAGGTTTTAAGGAGTGTCTTAAAGGAGGAGAGAGAGGTAGCGAGGTGAAGAGGTTTAGGGAGGGAATTCCAGAGCTTAGGCAACAGAAGGCACGGCCGCCAATGGTTGAGTGATTATAATCAGGGATGCTCAAGAGGGCAGAATTAGAGGAGCGTAGATATCTCAGAGGGTTGTGGGGCAGAAGGAGATTACAGAGATAGGAAGGGGCGAGGACATGGAGGGATTTGAAAACAAGGATGAGAATTTTGAAATCGAGGCGCTGCTTAACCGAGAGTCAATGTAGGTCAGCGAGCACAGGGGTGATGGGCGAACGGGACTTGGTGCGAGTTAGGACACGGGCAGCAGAGTTTTGGATGACCTCAATTTTACGTAGGGTGGAATGTGGGAGGCCAGCCAGGAGTGCGTTGGAATAGTCAAGTCTAGAGGTAACAAAGGCATGGATAAAGGTTTCAGCAGCAGATGAGGTGAGGCAAGGGCGGAGACGGGCGATGTTACGGAGGTGGAAATAGGCGGTCTTTGTTATGCTGCGGATATGTGGTCGGAAGCTCATTTCAGGGTCAAATATGACACCAAGGTTGCGAACAGTGTGGTTCAGCCTCAGACAGATGTTAGGGAGAGGGATGGAGTCAGTGGCTAGGGAACGGAGTTTGTGGCGGGGGCCGAAAACAATGGCTTCAGTCTTCCCAATATTTAATTGGAGAAAATTTTTGCTCATCCAGAACTGTGTCGGACAAGCAGTCTGACAATTTAGACACCGTGGAGGGGTCGAGAGAAGAAGTAGTGAGGTAGAGCTGGGTGTCGTCAGCGTACATGTGGAAACTGACGCTGTGTTTTCGGATGATGTCGCCAATGGGCAACATGTAGATGAGAAATAGGAGGGGGCCAAGGATAGATCCTTGGGGGACACCAGAGGTAATGATGCGGGAGCGGGAAGAGAAGCCGTTGCAGGTGATTCTCTGGTTACGATTAGATAGATAAGAATGGAACCAGGCAAGTGCAGTCCCTCCCAGCTGGACGACGGTGGAGAGGCATTGGAGAAGGATGGAGTGGTCAACCGTGTCAAAGGCTGCAGACAAGTCAAGAAGAACAAGGAGGGATAGTTTACCTTTGTCACAGTCACAAAGGATGTCATTTGTGACTTTGATGAGAGCAGTTTCTGTACTGTGGCAAGGGTGGAAGCCTGATTGGAGGAATTCAAACATGGAATTGCGGGAAAGATGGGCACGGATTTGGGAGGCGACAACACGTTCAAGGACTTTGGAGAGGAAAGGGAGGTTGGAGATGGAGCGGTAGTTTGCAAGGACAGAGGGGTCAAGGGTTGGTTTTTTGAGGAGAGGGGTGATGATGGCAGATTTGAGGGAGAGGGGGACAGTACCTGAGGAGAGAGAACCATTAACAATATCAGCTAACATGGGAGCCAGAAAAGGAAGTTGGGTGGTCAGCAGTTTGGTGGGAATAGGGTCGAGGGAGCAGGAGGTGGGTCTCCTGGACAAGGTGAGCGCAGAGAGGTCATGAGGGGAGATCGGAGAGAAACTGGAGAAAGATGTGAGTCCAGGGCTAGGGCAGGGGGGAACATTAGAGAAGTTTGGCCATGTGGGCTAGGGGAAGGAAGGGAAGTAGCAGAGGCAGCTGAACGGATGGTCTCAATCTTTGAATCAAAGAAATCCATGAGCTCCTCACACTTGTTATCGGAGGTGAGGGTGGAGGAGACAGGGGAGAGGGGTTTAAGAAGACGGTTAGCAGTAGAGAATAGGAGCCGGGGTTTATCGTTGCATTTCAGAATGATTCTGGAATAGTGAGCAATTTTGGCAGATGAGAGCAGGGCCCGATAGTGCTTTATGTGGTCCAGCCAGATCTGGCAATGAATGGCTAAACCAGTTGTCCGCCATATCCGTTCAAGTCTGCGTTCCTTGGACTTAAGGGAGCGAAGATGAGAGCTGTACCAGGGGGAACGGCCAGGGTGAGAGAGGGTAATTGGTTTAGTAGGGACTAGGGCATCAAAGGTGGTGGTGAGGGTGTGATTGAGCAGATCAGTAGCTGCAGAAATATCATGGTGAATGGAGGGCCAGAGGCTGGACAGTTGGGATTTCATAAATGCAGTTGTAAGAGAGTTGGGAGAGAGTTTTTTCCAGGGGCGGACACAGAAGGAAGTTGGGTTGCGGGGGATGGGGGGGATGTGGGTGGAGAGCGATACGAGGAAGTGGTCAGAGATGGCCTTATCTGCAATTGACACGATGGGAGTAGCGAGGCCACGAGAGATGGCAAGGTCGAGGGGGTGACCATGAATATGGGTTGGGGAGTTTACATGGAGGAAGCGATTACGGGAGGATAGGAGGCTAGTGAACTCGGAGGAGAGAGAGCATGATGAATTGAGATGGAGGTTGAAATCACCAAGGATGAGAAGTCGTTCAGTGCAGAGACTGAGGGAGGAGAACAGTGAAGATATCTCAGTAATAAAATTTTTATGGTACTTGGGCGGGCGGGCGGTAGAGAACAAGAATTTTAAATGAGACGCGAGAGGGGTGGAATAAGGTGAGATGCTCAAAGGAGGAGAAACTACCGGAGGAGTAGGGGACAGACCCAGGTGTGATTTGGTGATGAGAGCCACACCGCCACCACGGCGGTCTGAGCGGGGCAAGTGGTGGAAGGTATAGCCAGCCGCGGAGGCTTCATTTAATGGTGAGGGGTCATCACCCCTCAATCAAGTTTCCGTCAGGGCCATGATATCGATGCAATCATCCACGAAAAGCTCATGGATGGCAAGGGCCTTGTTCGCAAGTGAACGGACATTCTGGAGGGAGATGCGGAGCGGGTCGGTGATGGCTGCCCCACTGGCAGTGTCCACAGGGTCAGCGCTGGGGGGGGGGATGAGTTGGATGGGGAGGAGATTGGCAAGATTTGCCCCCAGTGGGCGCGCTGGGCAGGGTGGTCGGTGAGAGAGTAGGATGGGACAGTTGGGGTTGCTGCTCGTAAGGAGGCAGCGACGAGTGCCTCGATGGGCCCTTCGTAGGATGCCAAGAGAGGCACAGAGGGAATCTGTGGGCTTATCTAAGAGGGAGTCAAGCCTGGGACGGCGACAGGAGAGTAGGAAGGTCGAAGAGTAATGAAGGATTGGGGTAGGGATTTGGGAGGGCAGAGTATCCGAGAGAGGAGAGATGAAAGGAGGCATGACGACAGGAGAGTGCGGTCAGGGAGAGATAGAGAGAAAAGGAAACTAGGGGGGAAAAGTGGAATGGCTCGGGTCTGGAGCGGCAGCCAAAGTGCGCACGCAAATGGACACGGGAAAAGCTCAGGTTACACAGGCCTGGTTAAATGTAGTAACTAATGGGATACATATTTCCTGGTAGCAGGGAATAGGTTGGGGACAATAGTAGGGAGACCAGGGTCAAAGTCAGAGGTCCCAGGGAAGGACAAAGCCGACGTAAGCAGGATGGGGCCGGCACGGAGCATCGACGAACCGCTGTCCAAAGCAGGTGAGTGAAGTCCAGAGGCTATTTGAAGGGTAGGGAGTTCGAGGATGGAGGTTGTTGCCGTCGGAATGAGAGTCGGTAGCGGTGCAGAAAGATGATGGTGAAATTGACGCAAGTTGGAGGTCACCGTAGATCGAAGCGGCGGAGAAAAAGTAAAACCATAAACCAGTGACCAGCAAAGCTGAAAACCGGTAGAACGAGTCACCGGACAGCAAGTGGAGCTGCTACCTACGAGCCAGCAGAGCTGAAAAAGCAGTAGAACCAGTTCAGCAGAGACCCAGCCAGATGTTTAAAGGTAAAAATCTTTCTGCAGCAGAGATAGAGACACAACAGTTAAGTCTTACAGTGTAAAAACAGAGAATGCTGGAAATACTCAGCAGGTCAGGCAGCATCTGTGGAGAGAGAAACAGAGTTAACGTTTCAGGTCAATGACCTTTCGTCAGAAAGGATAGAGGGAGTCCTGGTGGCAACTGGATATGTGATTTGAAGCCCAACTCAGCTTAAGCAGGACACTCACTGCTCACTACTGGGTTCAGCCGAAGTGAGGAGCCCAAGAGGATGAAATTGGGGCGAATATACGGAGTTTCCGTCAAGAATCAAAGATTGGCAGGCAAAACTGTAGTGGAACAATGGGCTGCCGTTAAAGAGGAAATAGTTCGGGTACAGTCGAGGTACATTCCCACGAGGGGGAAAGGTAGGGCAACTAAAGTCGGAGCTCCCTGGATGACGAACGAGATAGAGAATATGATGAAGCAGAAAAAGAGCACGTATGACAGATATCAGGTTGCAAATACATCTGAGAATCAGGCTATATATAGAAAGGTCAGAGGAGAAGTGAAAAAGAAAATAAGAGGGGCAAAGAAAGGGTATGAGAATAGAATGGCAGCCAACATAAAAAGATAATCCAAAAGTCTTCTATAGGCATATAAATAGCAAAAAGTTGGTAAGAGGAGGGGTGAGGCCGATTAGGGACCAAAAAGGAGGCCTGTGCATGGAGGCAGAGGGCATGGCTGAGGTACTAAATGAGTACTTAGCATCTGTCTTCACCAAGGAAGAGGATGCTGCCATAGACATAGTGAAGGAGGAGGTAGTAGAGACACTTGATAGGATAAAAATTGATAAAGAGGCATTAGAAAGGCTGGCTGTACTTAAAATGGATAAATCACCAGGAGCAGATGGGATGCATCCTAGGATGCTGAGGGAATTGAGGGCAGAAATCGCGGAGGTACTGGCCATAATATTCCAATCCTCCTTAGATTCGGGGGGTGGTGCCAGAGGACTGGAGAATTACAAATGTTACACCATTGTTCAAAAAAGGATGTAAAGATAAACCCAGCAACTACAGGCCAGTCAGTTTAACCTCGGTAGTGGGGAAGCTTTTAGAAACAGTAATCAGGGACAAAATTAACAGTCACTTGGATAGGTGTGGATTAATTAAGGAAAGCCAGCACGGATTTGTTAAAAGCAAATCGTGTTTAACCAACTTGATCAAGTTTTTTGATAAGGTAAGAGAAGGTTGATGAGGGCAATGCGGTTGATGTGGTGTAAATGGATTTCCAAAAGGCGTTCAACAAAGTGCCACATAATAGGCTTGCCAGCAAAGTTGAAGCCCATGGAATAAAAGGGACAGTGGCAGCATGGATACGAAATTGGCTAAGTGACAGAAAACAGAGAGTAGTGGTGAACAGTTGTTTTTCGGGCTGGAGGAAGGTACACAGTGGTGTTCCCCAGGGGTCGGTTCTAGGACCACTGCTTTTCTTGATATATATTAATGACTTGGACTTGGGAGTACAGGGCACAATTTCAAAATTTGCAGATGACACAAAACTTGGAAATATAGTGAACAGTGAGGAGGAGAGTGATAGACTTCAGGAAGACAGAAACAGGCTGGTGAAATGGGAAGACACGTGGCAGATGAGATTTAACGCACAAAAGTGTGAAGTGATACATTTTGGTAGAAAGAATGAGAGGACATATAAACTAAATGGTACAATCCTGAAGGGGGTGCACGAACAGAGAGTCCTGGGGGTATATGTGCACAAATCGTTGAAGGTGGCAGGGCAGGTTGAGAAAGCAGTTAAAAAGGCTTACGGGATCCTGGGCTTCATGAACAGAGGTATAGAGTACAAAAGTGTGGAAGTTATGATGAACCTGTATAAAACACTGGTACTGTGTCCAATTCTGGGCACCACACTTTAGGAAGGATGTGAAGGCCTTAGAGAAGGTGCAGAAAAGATTTACGAGAATGATTCCAGGGATGAGGGACTTCAGTTACGTGGATAGACTAGAGAAGCTGGAGTTCTTCTCCTTGGAGCAGAGAAGATTGAGAGGAGCTTTGATAGAGATGTTCAAAATCATGAGGGGTCTAGACAGAGTAGGTAGAGAGAAACTGTTCCCATTGGCAGAAGGGTCGAGAACCAGAGGACACAGATTCAAGGTGATTGGCAAAAGAACCAAAGGCGGCGTAAGAAAAAACTTTTTTTTACGCAGCGAGTGGTTAGGATCTGGAATGCACTGCCTGAAAGGGTGGTGGAGGCAAACTCAATCTTAATCTTTCAAAAGGGAGTTGGATAAGTATCTGAAGGAAAAAAAATTGCAGGGCTACGGGGAAAGGGCGGGGGAGTGGGACTAGCCGAGAGTCGACACGAGCTCGACGGGCCGAATGGCCTTCTTCCGTGCTGTAACCATTCTTTGATTCCATGATTGCTTTGGTCTTGCTGATGTTTATTTAGAGGAAGTTGTGGCTTATCCGTGACTTTACGTCAGACGAGCAATCAGACAGCACAGAGACAATCGTAGAGTCGAAGGTAGCGGAGAAGTGGCAAAGCTAGAGGTCACTGACCAACATGTGCAATTTGACCCCATGCTTATGGATAATATCACCAAGGGGCAGCATGTATGAGAAATAGGAGGCAGCAGGGACAGAGTATGGGGCATGCCAGAGCTGACCGTGTGGGAATGGAAGATGCAGCCATGTTGGCTACACTGGGAGGTGCAAAAAGTGGACCACAAAGGAAAGGCGAGGAGAGGGTTAATTGTATCAAAGGTAATGGAGAGCTCAAGGATTGATGAAGCACCACAGTCGCAATTAGACAAGATATCGGTGGCATTTTGACCAGATAAGAAAATAATCTGAGCTTTTATTTGAACTAAACATTTTTTAATAATTTTTTTAAATAAATGTCACTGCCACAAATCAGTGAACTGAATCAATTGCATCACTGTCAATGTTTATATCAAATATTTAATACTTACAACAAGGCTAGAATGGAAAGTAAATGGTATATTGATTGGTATTCTTGCATGTTAGAATCATACAGCACGGAAGGAGGTCATTCGGCCCATCGTGCCTGTGCCGGCTCTTTGGGAGAGCTGTCCAATCAGCCCTCCTCCCCCCTGCTCTTTCCCCATGGCCAATATTTATCCTCAATCAACATAACAAAAACAGATTATCTGGTCATTATCGCATTGCTGTTTGTGGGATCTTGCTGTGCGCAAATTGGCTGCCGCGTTTCCTACATTACAACAGTGACTCCACTTCAAAAAAGTACTTTGTTGGCTGTAAAGCGCTTTGAGACGTCCGGTGGTCGTGAAAGGCGCTATATAAATGCAAGTCTTTCTTTCTTTTCTTACGCACAAAGCTTAGAGCCACTCTGCTGACGTCAGAGAATCTTATGGATCATATCCAAATCTGAATATATAAATACAAGTCTTTCTTTTTTTCTTTTCAAGTTTTTATCCGATTCCCTTTTGAAAGTTGCTATTAATCTGCTTCCACCACCTTTTCAGACAGTGCGTTCCAGATCAAATCAACTTGGTTTTTTTAAAATAAATAATTTTAACTGTGTATTCATTCATTGGAATTAGTCCCAGCAGTTCTGCAAATGGTGTTAACTTACCTGGCGGGAGCAATTTAATGCCAAGGAGAGTTGATGAAGATCATTTTCTACTTTCTTGCAGATGGAACAGCCATCCCCTTGCAAAGCAATGCTGTTCACCAGAACGAAACTGCGAACACAAAACAGCAGTGTAACTCTTCCATCCATCTGCATTTTTATAGAGTCTTAGAGTTATACAGCACAGAAAGAGGCCCTTCAGCCCATCGTGTCCGCGCTGGCCATCAAGCCCCTGTCTATTCTAATCTCATTTTCCAGCACTTGGTCCGTAGCCTTGTATGGACTATTGGAGTTGGAGTTGGAGTTGGAGTTCAGAAGAATGAGAGGCGATCTTATTGAAACATATAAGATTGTGAAGGGGCTTGATCGGGTGGATGCGGTAAGGATGTTCCCAAGGATGGGTGAAACTAGAACTAGGGGGCATAATCTTAGAATAAGGGGCTGCTCTTTCAAAACTGAGATGAGGAGAAACTTCTTCACTCAGAGGGTAGTAGGTCTGTGGAATTTGCTGCCCCAGGAAGCTGTGGAAGCTACATCATTAAATAAATTTAAAACAGAAATAGACAGTTTCCTAGAAGTAAAGGGAATTAGGGGTTACGGGGAGCGGGCAGGAAATTGGACATGAGGCTGAGTTCGGATCGGTCGAGGCCCTGTGGGTGGCGTAGTGGGCCCAGGGGCTGAGTGGCCGGGTCCTGCTCCTACTTCTTGTGTTCTTTAGATTTGAGGTGAGGATCAGATCAGCCATGATCTTATTGAATGGCGGAGCAGGCTCGAAGGGCCGATTGGCCTACTCCTACTCCTATTTCTTATGTTCTTATGTTCTTATGCTATGGCGTTTCAAGTGCTCATCTAAATGCTTCTTGAATGTTGTGAGGGTTCCTGCCTCTACCACCCTTTCAGGCAGTGAGTTCCAGATTCCAACCACCCTCTGGGTGAAAAAGTTTTTCCTCAAATCTCCTCTAAACCTCCTGCCCCTTACCTTGACACTATACCCCCTGGTTATTGACCCCTCTACTAAGGGGAAAAGTTCCTTTCTACCTACCCTATCTATGCCCCTCATCATTTTGTACACCTCAATCAGGTCCCCCCTCAGCCTTCTCTGCTCTAAGGAAAACAACCCCAGCCTGTCCAGTCTCTCTTCATAGCTGAAGCGCTCCAGCCCAGGTAACATCCTGGTGAATCTCCTCTGCACCCTCTCCAATGCAATCACATCCTTCCTATAGTGTGGCGACCAGAACTGCACACAGTATTCCAGTTGCGGCCTAACTAGCGTTTTGTACAGCTCCATCATAACCTCCCTGCTCTTATATTCTATGCCTCGGCTAATGAAGGTAAGTATCCCATATGCCTTTTTAACCACCTTATCTACCTGTCCTGCTGCCTTCAGGGATCTATGTACATGCACACCTCTGATCCTCTGTCCTTCCTAGGGTCCTACCATTTATTGTGTATTCCCTTGTCTTGTTAGTCCTCCCAAAATGCATCACCTCACACTTTTCAGGGTTAAATTCCATTTGCCACTGTTCTGCCCATCTAACCAACCCATCTATATCGTCCTGTAGCCTGAGGCTTCCCTCCTCGCTATTTACCACTCCACCAATTTTCGTGTCATCTGCGAACTTACTGATCATACCTCCTACATTCATATCTAAATCATTAATGTACACTACAAACAGCAAAGGACCCAGCACCGATCCCTGCGGTACACCACTGGACACAGGCTTCCAGTCACAAAAACAACCTTCGACCATCACCCTCTGCCTCCTGCCACTAAGCCAATTTTGGATCCAATGTGCCAAATTGCCCTGGATCCCATGGGCTCTTACCTTCTCCCATGTGGGACTTTGTCAAAAGCCTTACTGAAGTCCATGTAGACTACATCAACTGCACTACCCTCATCCACACACCTCGTCACCCCCTCGAAAAATTCAATCAAATTGGTTAGACATAATCTCCCCCTGACAAAGCCATGCTGACTATCCTTGATTAATCCTTGCCTCTCCAAGTGGAGACTAATTCTGTCCCTCAGAAGTTTTTCCAATAATTTCCCTACCACTGATGTTAGGCTCACTGGCCTGTAATTCCTTGGTTTATCCCTACTACCCTTCTTGAATAATGGTACTACGTTAGCTGTCCTCCAGTCCTCTGGCACCTCCCCTGTGGCCAGAGAGGTTCTGAAAATTTGTGTCAGAGCCCCTGCAATCTCCTCTCTTGCCTCACACAGCAGCCTGGGATACATCTCGTCTGGGCCTGGGGATTTATCCACTTTTAAGCCCGCTAAAACCGCTAGTACCTCCTCCCTCTCAATACTAATTCGTTCAAGTATATCACAATCCCCCTGCCTGATTTCTATGCCTACATCGTCCTTCTCCATAGTGAACACAGATGCAAAATATTCATTTAAAACCTCACCTTTATCTTCCGGCTCTACACACAGATTGCCACTTTGGTCCCTAATGGGCCCTACTCTTTCCCTGGTTATCCTCTTGCCCTTAATATACTTATAAAACACATTGGGATTTTCCTTTATTTTGCCCACAAAATCTGGGCCCATGTGCCGTGCTCGCGCTAATGCGATCGTCCTCAATACAATGGGTGTGAATATTCCTTGGCCAACTGAGATGAGATAACAACTGGTTAACATTCCCAGTCTTCCTGGCTAATGCGTTTGGGATGAAACAATATCCCAAAGATTTTGAAAAGCGTAGATGAGCAGAAAAAGTATTCCCTCTGGCGAGTGGGTCAATAACCAGAGGTCATAGATTTAAAATCATTGGCAAAAGATCTAGAGGGGAGATGAGGAGAAACTTTTTCACTCGGAGAGTTGTCGGGGATCTGGAACGCTCGACCGGAACAGGTGGTGGAAGCCGATTCCAGAAATAATTTTAAAAGGGAGTCGGACGGGTACTGGAGGATGAGGAGCTCACAGGGTTACGGACAAAAAGCGGGGTTGTGGGACTGAGCACGACTGCTCTTTCAGGCACATGGGCCGAATGGCATCCTTCTGTGCTGTAAGTTTCAATGATTCTATGAACAGACCGTTGTGGCATCAGTTTGAAGTAGACTGTGAGATGTGGCACTCCCCAAACTGGTCTGTCCAGCTTTAAGGCGCATTCTTCATCGCCTGCAACCCTTTGCTATTCACTTTGTTCTAAAACACAGAACTCAAATACCAAATTCTTTCATTGAAAAAAAAAATCAAAAGTTCCAAAGTGTGACATCTGGTGCACTGTCTATGAATGAGTGGCAAATTTCTCTCCGTTTTTTCCAAATCCTCTCCCTGAAGGAAGTGTGTGAATATCTCTGAAAAGAGTGAAATAGGGACCACGTTCATGCTGGTAGCAGTTTCACCCAGTGGGGAAGGCGAGTATAAAGCCAGCCTTGTTTCAAGATACTTTCTTGGGTTATGGTATGTCAGGCCCCCTAATGTCCTGCAGGGATATTTACAGTTCGTTTTGACTATCCCGAAGTCAGCATAGTGTGAAGAGATCCCACCCCAGCTACAGTAGTCCGTGCTCAGTGTATAAAACTCCAATTTCTAGTCTACCCTCATTTGGTGCCTATATATTTGTCCGTCCAACAACTGAAGGATTGGTCGCTGGTGTTAGCATAGGACCTGTAGGGAATCGTTTTAGTTTTGTACGCTTGTCCTGTAATTTACATAGAATTTATATCACACTTGCCTGGATGAGTGCAGCTCCAACAACACTCAAGAAGCTCGACACCATCCAGGACAAAGCAGCCCGCTTGATTGGCACCCCATCCACCACCTTAAACATTCACTCCCTCCACCACCGGCGTACCGTGGCTGCAGTGTGTACCATCTACAAGATGCACTGCAGCAACTCGCCAAGGCTTCTTCGTCAGCACCTCCCAAACCCGCGACCTCTACCGCCTAGAAGGACAAGGGCAGCAGGCGCATGGGAGCACCATCACCTGCAAGTTCCCCTCCAAGTCACACACCATCCTGACTTGGAAATATATCTCCGTTCCTTCATCGTCGCTGGGTCAAAATCCTGGAACTCCCTCCCTACCAGCACTGTGGGAGCACATTCACCACACGGACTGCAGCGGTTCAAGAAGGCGGCTTCTCAAGGGCAATTAGGGATGGGCAATAAATGCTGGCTTTGCCAGCGATGCCCACATCCCATGAACGAATAAAAAAAATAAAACAGGCCATTTGGCCCAACTGGTCTATGCCGGTGTTTATGCTCCACATGAGCCTCCTCCCGTCCTACTTCATCTCACCCTAACCCTATCTGCATATCCTTCTATTCCTTTCTCCCCTCATGTACTTATCTAGCTTCCCCTTAAATGCATCTTTGCTATTCACCTCAACCACTCCCTGTGGTAGCGAGTTCCACATTCTCACCACTCTCTGCGTAATGAAGTTTCTCCTGAATACCCTATTGGATTTATTAGTGACCATCTTATATTTACGAACCCAGCCTAGATATTTTCTGGAGGTCCGATGCTTAGTACTGACATCTTAATTTCCTGTGAAACCCAAAAGGAAATACAGAAATCTGGACAAGCCAGATAAATTAACAGAACGTTTGATATTCTAACATCTAACCTGATTGTTCCAAACATATGACAAGGAAATGTCTGGCACAAGGAGCAAAGAACATCTACCGAGGAAAAACTAACTGGTGCAATGGCACAGGTGATGATGCTTTATATGGTGTCGGAGTAGGAGCCGACTTGTGGCAGCACCTATCTGCTGTATCGCGGCAGTCATATGCTTCTTAAGTAGTAGTTTCCCCATCAAACTACACTCTACCCGTTTGGAATCTCGAGGATGTAGAATAAAGATGAATGGTGGTTAACTGGAGCGGACCCGGCGACAACACGGTATCGCTGTGTCACACGCACTAGAAAACGGTAATTATTTTGGTGATGTTGTTCTTGTATCTTCGCACTCCTTCCTTGGAGAACAGTGTGAAGTAGTGGAAGGTTTCGTAGGATGATTAACAGTCTGACAGGCCACGCGCGACATGAGCGCTCCTCTCATGCCCGTAACCACTTTCATTCTAGGTCGACTAGGCCTGTATTCGCTAGAGTTTAGAAGAATGAGAGGGGATCTCATTGAAACGTATAAAATTCTGACAGGGCTAGACAGACTGGATGCAGGGAGGATGTTTCCCCTGGCTGGGGGGGTCTAGAACGAGGGGTCACAGTCTCAGGATACGGGGTAGGACATTTAGGACCGAGATGAGGAGAAATTTCTTCACTCAGAGGGTGGTGAACCTGTGGAATTCTCTACCCCAGAAGGCTGTGGAGGCCAAGTCACTGAATATATTTAAGAAGGAGATAGATAGATTTCTAGACACAAAAGGCATCAAGGGGTATGGGGAGAGAGCGGGAATATGGTATTGAGATAGAGGATCAGCCATGATCATATTGAATGGCAGAGCAGGCTCGAAGGGCCGAATGGCCTACTCCTGCTCCTATTGTTCTATACCAGCCGGTAGGCAATGCTCCCTTTAAGCTGCTCTGCTGCTCCCGCTCAGCCGGCCCACCGGCTTTTAAATAGAAAAAACCGCGCATGCGCGCTATTTTGAATGGGCCGCGCAGGCCCCTTAAAGGGGCCACGCACCCAAAAAAAAATTAAAGGGAACATTGCCGGTAGGGTAATTGGTCCTATATGGTGGGAGGGTTTTATGGGTTTCCACAACCCATACAATGGGAGTGGGGGGAGCGGGGGAGTGATCCACCCACACCCACCGGACGCGAGTATCCCGCTGGATGTCAATCCAGAATTCAAAGCCGGAACTCCAGTTCTCCGGGACTGTCTGGAGTGGGAATGCTACCACTAAGCCAAAGGCTCGCTCCAATATTGTTCTTGCTAAACCACCATGACTCGAAGCATAGGAAGTCAAATTAAGGAACTATTCCCTCCCCCCCACACACACCCCCCCCCCCCAGCGTCCCTATAGCATACCAGCTGCTCTTTAAACTCGTAAATGAATCAAGCAACACTCTTACAGCAGATAATAATAATTAGAGTTCACTTACTTTATTCCTTTCCTCGTCACCACCTTTGCAGAGGTGAAGTTAAACACCCCCTCAAACCTCTGCAGTTTGTACCAATCCATTCTGTAAAAGGAAGTCAAAGATAGCGGTTCCGGTTTTACTAAAAAAAGCAAGCCATTTGCACAAACCCAACATTTAGTATTTTTCAAGCTAAAATGTGCTACGTCTGCTCACTGAAAAAAATAACAAATCAGAACATTAACAGAAATTACAAAGTATTACGAAGTAGTTCAGAAACAGGCCATCCGGCCCAACAGGCCATACTGGTGTTTATGCTCCACACGAGCCTCCTCCCACCTCTCTAACCAAATCAACATATCCTTCTATTCCTCTCTCACTCATGTGTTCATCCAGCTTCCCCTTGAATGCATCTATGCTATTCGCCTCAACCACTCCCTGTGCTAGCGAGTTCCACACTCTAACCACTCTCTGGGTAAAGAAGTTTCTCCTGAGTTCCCTTTTGGATTTATGAGCGTTGATCTTATATTTATGGCCCCTAGTTCTGGTCTCGCCTGCAAGTGGAAACATCTTCTCTACGTCTACCCTATCGAACCCTTTCATAATCTTGAAGATCTCTATCAGGTCACCCCTCAGTCTTCTCTTTTCTAGAGAAAAGAGCCCCAGCCTGTTCAATCTTTCCTGATAGGTATAACCTCTCAGTTCTGGTATCATTCTAGTAAATCTTTTTTGCGCCTTCTCCAGTGCCTTTTTTATAAATGAGAGTGAATAGTTACCGCAACAACTGAGCATCCACAGCCCTCTGGGGTAGAGCATGCCAGACATTCACAACCCTTTCAGTGAAGAAATTTCTCCTCATCTCAGTCCTAAATGGACAACCCCTTACCCTGAGACTGTGACCTCTGGTTCTAGACTCCCCAGCCAGGGGAAACAACCTCTCAGCATCAACGAAAATGGAGGAAGAACTCTTATTGGCTAAAGGGAAACAATCAGTTGAAGTATATATAGTGCAGAATGGAAGGTTAAAGAGATATTCTGGAAGTTAGGGAGAAACGGTGCTGAACTTTTGCTCACAAGATTAAATGGGTGGGTACAGCCTAAGGTCAGTAGACAGATGGGCTTGATGAAACTTTTCTCATGTGATACTTTTCATTCCTGAATTAGCACAAACTGAAACCCATAAGTTTAAATATCCACAATTACCCATGTCGTTTCACATTTATATTTAAAGCGATAATCATTGCATTCCTTCATAGAAACCCAACTAAGAACATAAGACGTAGGAGCAGGCGTAGGTCATTTGGCCGCTCGAGCCTGCTCTGCCATTCAATAAGATCATGGCTGATGGGTATAAAAGGGTATAAAATTATTAGCAGTGCAGAATTTACGTGGACAAAGGTTTTGAAGAACTGGGTTTATACTCCTCATAAAGCGTTAGATAGGGAAATAAAGGACTTAAATGTGATAACAGGATTTAAAATAATTTAATGCAGAGACACTGCACTAGCTACTGCACCTACCAACATGGAAGACCTCCAATGTAATATAGCAGCTGGATTGATCGGTTAAAAACCGCAGATGTTTTTCAAGCGGGATAAGAGCAAACCATAAATTAAATTCAGAAAACGAATAAGGTCATCTGAAAATGTAACGCTCCAACCTGCCCGAGAGATCCATAGTGAGGGAATGAATTACTAGATTTAACTGCAACTTGTGAACTTGTTTATAAAACAACCAGACACAGGCTGGAATGTGTTACAAGGCAGCTAACACATCTGGAGGTTGAGATCATGTCGTGGGTCACAAGGAAAATCTCAAGTTCTTACCAATGCCCTCTCAATCCTAAAATGCAGTCCAGTTTTGTAACACACTGCAAGCTGTGTTTCTATTGGTCAGTGTCAGCCGTGGCTCAGTGGGTAGCACCCTCGCCTTCTGAGTCAGAAGGTTGTGGGTTCAAGTCCCACTCCAGAGACTTGAGCACAAAAATCTAAACTGACACTCCAGTGCAGTACTGAGGGAGTGCTGCACTGTCGGAGGTGCCGTCTTTCGGATGAGACGTTAAACCGAGGCCCCTGTCTGCTCTCTCAGGTGGACGTAAAATATTCTGTGGCACTATTTCAAAGAACAGCAGGGGAGTTATCCCCGGTGTCCTGGCCAATATTTATCCCTCAATCAATATCACTAAAACAGATTATCTGGTCATTATCACATTGCTGCTTGTGGGAGCTTGCTGTGTGCAATTGGCTGCCGCGTTTCCCACATTACAACAGTGACTATATTTCAAAAGTACTTCATTGGCTGTAAAGCGCTTTGGGACGTCCGGTAGTCGTGAAAGGCGCTGTATAAATATAAGTTTTTCTTTTTTCTTTATAATTGACAAATTGAAAGACTTTCAACCATTTTTAGGATTTCTGTAGCAGCAATGAGGCTGTCGGTGCTCAGACTTGAAAGACGGACAGAAGGTGCCTGTATGTGTATTACATGATTTGGTTGGCAGTGAAATCAAGACTGATCTTACTGCCATGTTACAATGGAATAACTTACTGTGTATATTGCTGTAGAGCAACATTAAATATGGAGTAGAGGAGCAAAAGAATGTTGATGTGCAGATAAAAAGGTCATTAGAAGCTGGCTGCACAAGTAGATAAGAGTCATAAAAGGGACAAATGGAGTCCTTGGATCGAGGGGCCACATGGCCAACTTTTGCTCCTATTTCTTATGTCTTATGTTGGAAAAAAAATCTTTACGGAGGGTAGAATTCCCTGCCACAAACTTGTTAAAGCAGAGTCCTTTTATTAAAAAATGAAAAGGGCAATTTGATAGTTGCTTGAAAAAGAGGGATATTAAAGGATACGAGCAGGCAGCGGGGAGGGCAAGGCTGTTAAGGGGACTCCAACATGTTGGCCGCAAGATCTGGCAATCCAGCACTCAAAGCCCAGGCAGTTCAGTCCTGCGACAAATTACAGGAAACTAAAGTGGACTGGGAAAATAGATTAAGGTGTAAGACGGTACAGGAGCAGTGGTGTACATTCAAGGAGGTATTTCACAACTTTCAAGAAAAATATATTCCACTGAGGGCGTAAAAGAAAAGACAGCCATCCGTGGCTAAGTAAAGTAATAAAGGATAGCATCCGACTGAAAACAAGGGCATATAAAGTAGCCAAATCTAGTGGGAGGATAGAAGATTGGGAAGCATTTAAAAGCCAGCAAAGAATAACTAAAAGATGAATTAAGAACGGGAAGATAGATTAAACTAGCAAAAAATATAAAAACAGATAGCAAGAGTTTCTACAGTTATATAAAAAGAAAAAGGGTGGCTAAAGTGAATGTTGGTCCCTTAGAGGACGAGACAGGGAAATTAGTAGTGGGGAACTCGGAGATGGCAAATACGCTGAGCAAATATTTTGTATCAGTCTTTACAGTAGAGGATACTAAAAATATCCCAACACTGGACAAACGGGGGGCTATAGGGGGGGAGGAGCTAAACACGATTAAAATCACTAAGGAGATGGTACTCGGTAAGATAATGGGACTTAAGGCGGATAAATCCCCTGGACCTGATGGCTTACATCCTAGGGTCTTGAGAGAAGCAGCGGTAGGGATTGCGGATGCATTGGTGGTAATTTTCCAAAACTCCCTGGATTCGGGAAAGGTCCCAGCAGATTGAAAAACTGCTAATGTAACACCCTTATTTAAAAAGGGAGGTAGACAAAAGGCTGGAAACTATAGACCAGTTAGCCTAACATCTGTGGTTGGTAAAATGTTGGAGTCCATTATTAAGGAAGCAGTAACAGGACATTTGGATAAGCATAATTTAATCGGACAGAGTCAGCATGGTTTTATGAAGGGGAAATCATGCTTGACAAATTTGCTCGGATTCTTTGAGGACGTAACAAACAGGGTGGATAAAGGGGAACATGTGGATGTGGTGTATTTGGACTTCCAAAAGGCATTTGATAAGGTGCCACACAAAAGATTACTGCACAAGATAAAAAATCACGGGATTGGGGGTAATATACTGGCATGGGTGGAAGATTGGCTATCTAACAGAAAACAGAGAGTTGGGATAAATGGTTCATTCTCGGGTTGGCAATCAGTAACTAGTGGTGTTCCGCAAGGGTCAGTGCTGGGACCCCAACTCTTTACAATCTATATTAACGATTTGGAGGAGGGGACCAAGTGCAACGTATCCAAGTTTGCTGACAATACAAAGATGGGAGGAAAAGCAGTGAGTGAAGAGGACATAAAAAACCTGCAAAAGGACATAGACAGGCTAAGTGAGTGGGCAGAAATTTGGCAGATGGAATATAATGTTGGAAAGTGTGAGGTTATGCACTTTGGCAGAAAAAATCAAAGAGCAAGTTATTATCTAAATAGAAAGAAACTGCAAAGTGCTACAGTACAAAGGGATCTGGGGGTCCTGATGCATGAAACACAGAAGGTTAGTATGCAGGTACAGCAGGTGATCAGGAAGGCCAATGGAATCTTGGCTTTTATTGCAAGGGGGATGGAGTATAAAAGCAGGGAAGTCTTGCTTCAGTTATACAAGGTACTGGTGAGGCCACACCTGGAATACTGCGTACAGTTTTGGTTTCCATATTTAAGAAAAGATATACTTGCTCTCGAGGCAATTCAGAGAAGGTTCACTCGGTTGATTCCGGAGATGAGGGGGTTGACTTATGAGGAAAGGTTGAGTAGGTTGGGCCTCTACTCATTGGAATTCAGAAGAATGAGAGGCGATCTTATCGAAACATATAAGATTGTGAGGGGGCTTGATCGAGTGGAGGCGGGGAGGATGTTTCCACTGATGGGTGAGACTAGAACTAGGGGGCATAATCTTAGAATAAGGGGCTGCCGTTTCAAAACTGAGATGAGGAGAAACTTCTTCACTCAGAGGGTAGTAAATCTATGGAATTTGCTACCTCAGAGAGCTGTGGAAGCTGCGACATTAAATAAATTTAAAACGGAGATAGACAGTTTCCGAGCTGATAAGGGAATGAAGGGTTATGGGGAGCGGGCAGGGAAGTGGACGTGAGTCTAGGTTCAGATCAGCCATGATCCTATTGAATGGCGGAGCAGGCCCGAGGGGCCATATGGCCTACTCCTGCTCCTACCTCTTATGTTCTTATGAAACTCTCGTTTAAACGGCACCTAAATATCCGGAATTCTCTATTAACCGGCAAAATTCATACTCCGAAAACTCCTCCCCAATAACCGGCAATGTTGCCGAGTCCGAGTCTCACGCAAACGCCGAGTTAGTCAGTGGCGGTAGTTCTCCAAAGTGCCACTACTCGGCTTCCTGGCGCTGTCGGAAGTCCGAACACCGCAATAACAGGAGTCGGACTCTCCCGCGCTGCCGGTAGTCTCTTCTGATCCGCCATTTTACTGTGTGTCTCCCGCGCTGCTGGTAGTCTCTTCCGAGCCACCATTTTTCTGTGTGTCTCTCCATCTTTATCGGGAATTATCTCCCCCATCTTGCATTATGGAATTCCCAAAAGCTGGTCCAAGCAAAAGGAAGAGAGTGATGTTAACTTTAAAACAGAAAATCGAGATATGCCAATGACTAGAAAGGGGAGAGAAGCGTATCAACATTATGAATGAATTCAAAATCGGTTCGTCAACAATCTACGACATCAAATCGCAGAAGGATAAGCTGCTCAAGTTTTATTCAAGCTTGGAGACATGCAAGAGTGTAGAGAAACGGCGTACGCTTCGTAAGCCTAAGCTTGAAGAGCTGGATACCGTGCTTTATGAGTGGTTTTCTCTTAAGCGTTCAGAGGGTGTTCCACTTTCCGGACCCATGCTAATCGAGAAAGCGAAGGATTTCTACGAAAGGATGGAGCTCACTGACAAGTGTGCTTTCTCTGAGGGATGGCTAACATGCTTCAAGTTACGGCACGGGATACGACGACTCGATATTTCCGGGGAGAAGAAATCAGCTGATCACAACGCCGCAGAAGAATACTGCGATTATTTCAATCGGATTGTGCAGCAACATGATTTGTCGCCAGCACAGATATATAATGCCGATGAAACTGGCTTGTTTTGGAGGTTTTTGCCAGAATCAACGCTTGCTGGGGCTAGTGAGGCTAATGCTTCAGGTTACAAGAAAAATAAAGATCGTGTAATCGTGCTAACATGTGCGAACGCTGCTGGATCACACCGGGTTAAACTTCTTGTTATTGGGAAGTATAAAAATTCCCGTGCATTTAAAAATGTGAGGCACTTACCTGTTGAGTACAAAGATCAAAAAAATGCTTGGATGGATAAGGAAATCTTCTCCTATTGGTTCCATCATATTTTTGTTCCATCTGTGAGGGAACATTTCCGTAAAATAGGGAAACCTGAAGATAGCAAATGCATTTTATTGCTTGATAATTGTAGAGCCCATCCGCATGAATCCGAGTTGGTTTCGGGAAATATTTTCACCATTTATTTGCCACCAAATGTAACTTCTCTCATACAACCCATGGACCAGGGCGTTATCCAAAATCTGAAGTGTCATTACAAGAAAGACTTCCTACGTAAACTGATAAACCAAGATGACAATATTCACACATTTCAGAAGGAATACAGTATTAAAGATGCCATCTATAATGTTGCATGTTCCTGGAACTTGGTGAAAGGTCACACTCTGAGGCAAGCCTGGTGCAAATTGTGGCCTTCTGTAATGTTTGCTGAAGGTTCTTCTTCAGAGGAGGAATTTCATGGGTTCAATGTTCGTCCCAAGAAGAGTACAATAATGGAAATGGCTGGCATGGTGAAAAATGTAGGCCCAGCAAACCCTCTACGTCACCTCAGTGAAAGTGATATCGAGCAGTGGGTTGCTGCAGATAGAGAAGTTGCTGTTGTGCATATGCTAAGTGATGATGAAATAATTGAGAGTGTTTTGAATCCAAAAAAAGAAAAGGAAAGTGAGATGGAAAGTGAAGAGGATGAGATTTCTGAAGAGAACAAGATTTCTTGGGCTAAAGCTGCAGAAGGATTTTCTTCAATCCTCCAATTTGCTGAAAGGCAGCCTTGCTACTCTGTCCAAGAAGTTATACAACTCCATATTCTGCATTCCACATTTCTACAGAAAAGGCAAGAGTCCACTAAGCAAGCCGACATCCGCAACATGTTTAAGAAAGCTTCCAAAAGAGTCGAAGCAGCGGAAGTGCCTGAAGAATCTGTGGAAGTGCATGCTCCTGATGACCCAGCTGGCATGGATATTCCTGATGAACCAGTTGACTTGGAATAAGTGTACAGTCAACTACAGTACTGTATACAGTCGTTTATAAGTTTTGTTTTACTGTTAAGTAATTAAAGAATTATGGATTACCCTCAACTGGCAGTACTGTACTTAATCAAGCATCTCCACCATCCATTTAACACAACATTCTGTAGGTGAGTACCCAATTACTGTATACTGCACATTTCTTGATTTTTTATTTTTGTTTGTTAAAAATAGCCTCGGTAGATAACCCTCTCCATCATCCGGAATTTTTATTCAACCGGCACCACCCCGGTCCCGTCGGTGCCGGATACCAAAGAGTTTCCTGTATTTGCTTGTTCGTCCTGTTTGAGGTCTGGGAGATTTTAGCAGTGTTACTCACCGCTGGATAAGTCTGTTAGTACCAATAATACCAGTTAATGGGGATGTGGATTTAAACTTCATACATGCCTCCCCAGTTGAGAATTTCAAAACATCTCGATGTTGTACGTAAATACCTTGATGTTTTAAAATCTTGTGTAACGTGAGCGTTTACATTTCTGAGGCTGCCCCGCCTTCTGTTTGGGTGTCAGACTCAACAGTGTGCTAAATCTTGGCGCTGTGATTCACACAGACTTGGAGAAGCTCGAGTCCCAAAGGCAGCGAATCTTCTGGAACAATGGCCCGGATTTTGTGGCAGGGGTAACGGTGAGGCTATCAGCGCTTGCCGTTATTGAGGAGTAAATCGGACAGCAACTTCCGGCATCGGCACGTGGGCACTTGAACGCAGAAATCAGGAAGTTGCCCTGCACTTCGCTACACCGGTACCTCACTGAGAGACTCGGCATTCAAACACATGAAGGGTGTGAAGTTGCGGTACTTACCCACTAAACACGCCAAAAAAAGCTAGGGCTTGTCCATTCAAGTGTAATTGAATTTTTAATGGCGTGATAAGTCTTAATTACTACCAAACAACCTTTCTGGCACTGAATATTGACATTTATACAAGTGTGGATTCTCATTCCTTCAGATTTTAATTATTGTTGGAGATTTTTTAAAATGATCACCTCCCCAGACTACCACACTACCCTCTCACCCACTGCTCTTTTAACTTTCATTCAAAAAGGAATTTAATTTTGGAAACCGTCAGGATAATGCGCTGCCTCTCGTCACTGTGCCAATTCTTGCAGTGACCTGGGGATGATTCCCACAGTTTTATTTTTTTAAATATATAATTTTTGAAATCTCTTAAAATAATCTTCTGTTAACAAAACCAAGGAGAAATCAGCATTAACTTTGTTTTTTTTTTAAAGTATAAAGTAGCTGTGTTAAAAACAAACCTAAAAGCGGATGGGTTTCGCTTTAAAAAAATTAGTCATCTTTACAGGAGTGTGGGGGGGGCGGGGGGGAGGGAGAAGCAGGAAGACTTGCATTTTGCATTTTTTTATGTAGCGCCTTTCACGACCACCGGACGTCTCAAAACGCTTTACAGCCAATGAAGTACTTTTGAAGTGGAGTCACTGGTGTAATGTGGGAAACGCAGCAGCCAATTTGCGCACAGCAAGCTCCCACAAACAGCAATGTGATAATGACCAGATCATCTGTTTTTGGTTATGTTGGTTGCGGGAGAAGTATTGGCCAAGACACCGGGGATAACTCCCCTGCTCTTCTTCGAAATAATGCCACGGGATCTTTTACATCCACCTGGGAGAGCAGACGAAGCAGCGGAAGATATGGGAAATTCTATAAGGCATGATAGGTGATGAGAATCTTCTGATGGGCTCGGCCCAGCCCAAAAACATTTCAGGCTGGTTCGAGGCATTCACCACTGAGGCCAAGTTTACAAATTTGCCATAACTGGGTGAAGTATTTCTGAAATGTTCTTATTAATAGACAGTAGATCGACAGGCAGACAGGAACACTGATTACAATAACTCCACCCTACTTGAGTGGAGCTTTAATTATTGTATGTAGGTTATACTTACTCATAATGAAAGCCAATGTCGTGATTCCCAACTACCACAAACAACTCTGTGCTGCTCGAATGTCTGAACATCATTTGAAAACGCTTCACATCATCTTTAAAGTCCTATTGAATAGACCCAGAATCAGTACAGGAATGATAGATTCACCATTTAATTAAGTCTTAGAATACCTGTATATAATCGAGAAACAAAAAGGAAACAGGCTGTATGATCCCACCCTACACAGCATGATCCCACCCTACACAGCGTGATCCCACCCTACACAGCGTGATCCCACCCTACACAGCGTGATCCCACCCTACACAGCGTGATCCCACCCTACACAGCGTGATCCCACCCTACACAGCGTGATCCCACCCTACACAGCGTGATCCCACCCTACACAGCGTGATCCCACCCTACACAGCGTGATCCCACCCTACACAGCTTGATCCCACCCTACACAGCCTGATCCCACCCTAGAGTACGTGATCCCACCCTACACAGCGTGATCCCACCCTACACAGCATGATCCCACCCTACACAGCATGATCCCACCCTACACAGCGTGATCCCACCCTACACAGCGTGATCCCACCCTACACAGCGTGATCCCACCCTACACAGCTTGATCCCACCCTACACAGCGTGATCCCACCCTACACAGCGTGATCCCACCCTACACAGCTTGATCCCACCCTACACAGCCTGATCCCACCCTAGAGTACGTGATCCCACCCTACACAGCGTGATCCCACCCTACACAGCGTGATCCCACCCTAGAGTACGTGATCCCACCCTACACAGCCTGATCCCACCCTACACAGCCTGATCCCACTATACAGAACAAAAACATCCCTGTCCATTCCTATGACTGACAAGACAGTCCCTGGCCTGTGGAACACTGCTAGATTAAACTAGTTTTCCTTTTCCTGTAGCCTTGTCTATTTGCCAGGACATATTTAGCCTTAATTGCTATTGAGATGTCCAAAATATCCTCAAAGCAATTGCACCCTTCCTGGGAATTTCTTCACGTCTTTGTTTGCCAACATCTTTAGGCTGAAGTCTCCATTCTAGACCAACATAGTCCTTGGATCATTTCGGAGACATTTCTTGGAAGGTAGTCACAAGACAAAGTAAAAAGCATTTCCATACATTACAATTTAAACCTCCCAAAAATGTATTTTTCTTTTAGAAATTCTGTTTATCAAGGGTTTAAACAATTAAATATTTCTTAGTTTTTTTTTTAATACAAGTACCAAATAGCCAAATATTTGGGTGTATTTCATTAGTGCAAAGATTTTCAAAATGCTGGGCTAGCTATTCCCAGCATTCTGCCCTTACTCAAAAGGCAAATACTGCGGATGCTGGAAATCTGAAAAGCAGAAAATGCTGGAAATACTCAGCAAGACAGGAAGCATCTGTGGACAGCTTTCGGTCATCGACCTGAAACGTTGGGGGCGATTTTAACCCGACTCGCTCAGCAGAAACCTGGCGGGTGGGCGGTTAAAATCGCCCCTGGCTCTTACCTGCCCGAAAGCCGCCATGATCGCAACATCTGCAATTTTAACCTGCTCTCCTGAGCAGGCAGGCAAGGACGCCGCGCCCGGAGCCATGCATGTGGCTGCCCAATTACACCATTGAGCCCCAACGATAATTTAACTCAGGCCTGAGCAGGGAATCCACCGGGAGTTATACTCGGGGCTGTTAACTCAGGTTCTCTCTCTCCACAGATGCTGCCTGACCTGCTGAGTATTTCCAGCATTTTGTTTTTATTTTGACCTCATGGTTTTGTAACTGACCGCTAGCGATGCTAGCTACGCTGCAATTCTCCAGAGGTGTCCAGAGAGAACATCCAAGAAAAGCTCTCAAGATAGCAGCGCCGCTGAATTCATCACAGGCTCCTTCAGTTTCACTTCATTGCTACATGCTGACCCCCACTTGACTGCTGTGGCAGGACTCCCTTTGAGAATCACGGGACTCTGCACAGTACTTCCTCATAGAAATTTAGCGGAAATGAGTATGTCAACGAAACCACCTCGTATCAGTCCATCGTCTATTTGATCAGCTGCCCTACACCCTGGTGCCACTGTATGTCAGTGTTCCAATGCTCTCCTGGACGGCCTCCCACCTTGCACCCCCCGTAAACTTGAGCTCATCCAAAACTCTGCTGCCAGTATCCTAACTTACAGCAAGTCCCGTTCCCCCATCGCCCCCTGTGCTCGCTGACCTACATTGGCTCCCGGTCCGGCAACGCCTCGATTTAAAAATTCTGATCCTTGTTTTCAAATCCCACCATGGCCTCGCCCCCTCCCTCTCTCTGTAACCTCCTCCAGCCCAACAACCTCCCGAGATCCGCGCTCCTCCAATTCTGGCCTCTTCAAACATCCCCAATTTTCAGCGCTCCACCATTGGCGGCCAAGGCCCCGAGCTCTGGAACTCCCTCCCTAAACCTCTCCGCCTCTCTCCTCCAAGAGCTTTAGGTCAACTGTCCTAATATCTCATGTGGCTCGGTGTCGAATTTTTTGGGGTAATCGCTCCTGTGAAGCGCCTTGGGATGTTTTACTACGTTAAAGGCGCTTTATAAATACAAGTTGTTGTTGTAAGAATGTAGCTTTCCTGTTACAATTCTTGTAAGAAAACGTCATTCTGTATGCTTAGACTGGTACAAGGATAGAGGTCAAATAATAATAAGAAAATCCAGCAGTGAATCACCCAGAGGCTATTCTTGTTCACCTTCTACAGGCCAGCTTAACAACAGCATTGGCAGAAGCCCAGGAACAGGTCTACTTTCTCGGGTACGATTGTATAGTTGACTTAGAGGAGGAGGGAAGATATTTACGATTCTATTATATTCTATGATTCTATTTAAAAAGAATGTAAATTAAAACCAAGCGGGCAGGAACTGTAAATTAAAATAACCGGATCACGTGGTAGTTCTACTGTTCAGGGCACCGGAGAAGGTGCAAATCCCCACTGCAACTAACCTCAACTGGGGGCCTTGCCAAATAGAGCCAGGTACCTCCCTCTGAGGAGCGAGGAGACCGCACGGTCACTTTTCAACAGGCTGCTCAGGCCGTTCTGCCAAACTGAGGATTAGCAAAAACAGGCCGTCAAATCCTCCTTCTGAGTCGCAGAAGGTGCATGCCCTGGAGAGAGCTGGTTAGTGAAAATTAGGAGTGGGGGTGCGGAAGGGGGGAGGGGGGAAAAGGCTGTTACTCTCAATAGAATATTCATCCGCAGAAATATATACCAACTAGTACTGCTTTTAGTACACACGGTTCAATAGGACATTTTTTGCACATATTTGTGGCATTTAATCAAAAGTAGTACACCAATTTAATAGTTACAATGATACCCCAATTGAGACTGGATTGATTGAATAGTCCAGCAGATTTACAGGCCAGAACATGATAAAAACACAGTGTAGTACCTCTGGGGAACTCCACTTCCCCTCATCAAACAGGTCACCGAGAATGAACACGGCATCCGGTTCAAAGAACCACAAAGCAGTCTGAAAGGCCTGTTCCATTTGCCATTCCCTGGAGAGACAGAATAGCCATTAAACAGATTACCGGCTACGACACTGCGGAAGAAATGTCACAATTTTTTTGTCATTCGTTCGCTTCACTTTGCTACGTAACGACGGCCGCTGCACTTCGAAGTCACTCAATTTGTGAAGCGCTCTGAGGCACACGAAACAAGGGAATATGTTTGCTGGAACAGAGACGTTGGAGGAAAGCCAGTCTACCTGACAAAGGCTACTCCTGCCCCAGAGCTGGTCCCAGTCTCCCAAGAATCTGAACCCTACCCTCCTCCACCCTCTCACCAGCCACGAATTTAGCTCCCTTATTTTACTATCCCAATGCTGTCTAGCACATGGAACCCGGAGTAATCCCGAGATGAACCACTCTCGTTGGGCCTGCTCTTTAATCTATTTCCTAATTGCTGACATTCCTTTTTGTAGGACGCCGATTCCATCTATTCCTATGTCGCAGTGTATTTCGCAAAATGACTGGACTTTAGACTGTGCAGCTTTATAGTGCTCAAGTTTTGATAACGTGCATTGCAATAGTTGCTTTGATGTCTCGTGACATTTTTTAGTGTTCTGGTGTATTGATTCACTAAAATTGTTTAATGTGCATGACTGGCTCCTTCATTTGAGCAAAAAAAAAAGGGCTTTGAATTTGGAGTCGACTGGGGAAGGAAAAGATTTACGGCTGAAACATTAACCTGACTTTTCTTTTCAAAGGCTGTTGAACTTGCTGTGCATTCCATCATTTTCTGCATTCTAGTGTTGGATAACATTTATTTTAATTTTGCATGTTTGCATTATCATTGGAACTTTACTTTTGCATTCTTGTTCTCGTTTTGGTCGAGTATTAAGAACATACTTTTGTTCAGTTTGTTTTGTTCTTGGACGTGAGGTGACTATTACAATTTTGAACCCAGGATATATGTTACAATGTACAATTTGCTGGTTTTTTTTAAATGCAGCTCGTTTACTTATTAAAGGCAGACGCAAGGCATGTATTATGGCAAATCATGCTCTGCCTAGCAGCAATACAAAGGAGGATTTGCAGGTTCGGAATGCCATACTGAGCTCAAGCGTCTGGTGGGGACCACTAGACAGCCCGACAGATTCTTTAACTTTTCTGATAGCGGAAATTAATGGCATAAATGGTGAAAAGCTAGAAGTCCAGCGGGACTTAGGGGTCCAGGTACTGTACATAGATCATTAAAATGTCACAGACAAGTATAGAAAATAATCAAAAAGGCTAATGGAATGCTGGCCTTTATATCTAGAGGACTGGAATACAAGGGGGTAGAAGTTATGCTGCAGCTATACAAAGCCCTGGTTAGACCACACCTGGAGCACTGTGAGCAGTTCTGGGCACCACACCTTAGGAAGGATATATTGGCCTTGGAGGGAGTGCAGCGTAGGTTTACCAGAATGATACCCGGACTTCAAGGGTTAAATTACAAGGAGAGATTACACAAATTAAGGTTGTATTCCCTAGAATTTAGAAGGTTAAAGGGTGATCTGATCAAAGTTTTCAAGATATTAAGGGGAACTGATAGGGTAGATAGAGAGAAACTATTTCCACTGGTTGAGGAGTCTAGGACTAGGGGGGCATAGTCTAAAAATTAGAGCCAGGCCTTTCAGGAGTGAAATTAGGAAACACTTCTACACACAAAGGGTGGTAGAAGTTCGGAAACTCTCTTCAGTGAACAGCAAAAAATGCTAGGTCAATTGTTAATTTAAGTCTGAGATTGATAGATTTTTGTTAACCAAAGGTATTAAAGGGATATGGGCAAAGGTGGGTTATTTATATTGAGTTAGGTCACAGATCAGCCATGATCTCATTGAATGGCGGAACAGGCTCGAGGGGCTGAATGGCCTCCTCCTGTTCCTATATTTCCAATAAAGCCTTATGATAGACATCTCCAGTTGCAAAGCTAATCATAATTCACGTATGACTTTGCCAGCTGTAAGTTAACTAGTCAGCATCATTTACAGTAATCATATGTCACTGCGATTCACAAAATAATCTCTTAATATTATGCTTTAAGCACATGCACAGGATCACAGTAAAATGAAGGTTGAAAAATTCATGGCTCCACCCTATAACACAAAATACAAAATTATACACACTGGCAGAGCACAGGCACTTATTATTATCCAGTAAGTTGGTTTCCGAAGTATAACACCAGTGGTATAGGATGTGGGTCTTTGCCCATGATTCCTATTAATTGAGTTTCCAATCTGATGCAGGAGACCCACACCAACCGGACGCGAGTGTCCCGTTGGATGCCAACCCAGAATTCAACATTGGAGCTCTGGTTTCCACCCGCCGGGACTGGCTGGAGCGGGGTTCAAATGCTGCACCTTTTGCCTCAGAGGCGAGAAGGCCACCACTAAGCCGAGGGCTCGCTCCCGTTTGCGAGCCAGCCAGGAGTCGAATCTAGAAACTTCTGCTCCGTAGTCAGGTGCATTATCCATCGTGCCACTGGTCCGGCTTTCACATCCGCCTCTTCGAGCGGGAATCGAACCAGTGACCTAAGGATGATTTGCTTTGCTTTCCACAACAGTCCTCCGCTTTATACAGTCCTCCGCTCTATAGTCCTCCGCTCTATACAGTCCTCCGCTCTATAGTCCTCCGCTCTATACAGTCCTCCGCTCTATACAGTCCTCCGCTCTATACAGTCCTCCGCTCTGTACAGTCCTCCGCTCTATACAGTCCTCCGCTCTACACAGTCCTCCGCTCTACACAGTCCTCCGCTCTATGCAGTCCTCCGCTCTATAGTCCTCCGCTCTATACAGTCCTCCGCTCTACGCAGTCCTCCGCTCTATGCAGTCCTCCGCTCTATGCAGTCCTCCGCTCTATACAGTCCTCCGCTCTATACAGTCCTCCGCTCTATACAGTCCTCCGCTCTATACAGTCCTCCGCTCTATGCAGTCCTCCGCTCTATACAGTCCTCCGCTCTGTACAGTCCTCCGCTCTATAGTCCTCCGCTCTATAGTCCTCCGCTCTATACAGTCCTCCGCTCTATACAGTCCTCCGCTCTATAGTCCTCCGCTCTATGCAGTCCTCCGCTCTATACAGTCCTCCGCTCTGTACAGTCCTCCGCTCTATGCAGTCCTCCGCTCTGTACAGTCCTCCGCTCTATACAGTCCTCCGCTCTATACAGTCCTCCGCTCTATACAGTCCTCCGCTCTATACAGTCCTCCGCTCTATGCAGTCCTCCGCTCTATACAGTCCTCCGCTCTGTACAGTCCTCCGCTCTATAGTCCTCCGCTCTGTACAGTCCTCCGCTCTATAGTCCTCCGCTCTATAGTCCTCCGCTCTATACAGTCCTCCGCTCTATACAGTCCTCCGCTCTATAGTCCTCCGCTCTATGCAGTCCTCCGCTCTATACAGTCCTCCGCTCTGTACAGTCCTCCGCTCTATGCAGTCCTCCGCTCTATACAGTCCTCCACTCTGTACAGTCCTCTGCTCTACACAGTCCTCCGCTCTACACAGTCCTCCGCTCTATAGTCCTCCGCTCTATACAGTCCTCCGCTCTATACAGTCCTCCGCTCTATAGTCCTCCGCTCTATACAGTCCTCCGCTCTGTACAGTCCTCCGCTCTGTACAGTCCTCCGCTCTATAGTCCTCCGCTCTACACAGTCCTCCGCTCTATACAGTCCTCCGCTCTATAGTCCTCCGCTCTATACAGTCCTCCGCTCTGTACAGTCCTCCGCTCTGTACAGTCCTCCGCTCTGTACAGTCCTCCGCTCTATAGTCCTCCGCTCTATACAGTCCTCCGCTCTGTACAGTCCTCCGCTCTGTACAGTCCTCCGCTCTATAGTCCTCCGCTCTATACAGTCCTCCGCTCTGTACAGTCCTCCGCTCTACACAGTCCTCCGCTCTATACAGTCCTCCGCTCTATAGTCCTCCGCTCTGTACAGTCCTCCGCTCTGTACAGTCCTCCGCTCTGTACAGTCCTCCGCTCTATAGTCCTCCGCTCTATACAGTCCTCCGCTCTGTACAGTCCTCCGCTCTATACAGTCCTCCGCTCTGTACAGTCCTCCGCTCTGTACAGTCCTCCGCTCTATACAGTCCTCCGCTCTATAGTCCTCCGCTCTATACAGTCCTCCGCTCTGTACAGTCCTCCGCTCTATACAGTCCTCCGCTCTATACAGTCCTCCGCTCTATACAGTCCTCCGCTCTATACAGTCCTCCGCTCTATACAGTCCTCCGCTCTGTACAGTCCTCCGCTCTATAGTCCTCCGCTCTATAGTCCTCCGCTCTATAGTCCTCCGCTCTATACAGTCCTCCGCTCTACACAGTCCTCCGCTCTATACAGTCCTCCGCTCTATACAGTCCTCCGCTCTATAGTCCTCCGCTCTATACAGTCCTCCGCTCTATAGTCCTCCGCTCTATACAGTCCTCCGCTCTACACAGTCCTCCGCTCTATACAGTCCTCCGCTCTATACAGTCCTCCGCTCTATAGTCCTCCGCTCTGTACAGTCCTCCGCTCTGTACAGTCCTCCGCTCTATAGTCCTCCGCTCTATACAGTCCTCCGCTCTGTACAGTCCTCCGCTCTATGCAGTCCTCCGCTCTATACAGTCCTCCGCTCTGTACAGTCCTCCGCTCTGTACAGTCCTCCGCTCTGTACAGTCCTCCGCTCTGTACAGTCCACCGCTCTGTACAGTCCTCCGCTCTGTACAGTCCTCCGCTCTATGCAGTCCTCCGCTCTATACAGTCCTCTGCTCTATGCAGTCCTCCGCTCTGTACAGTCCTCCGCTCTGTACAGTCCTCCGCTCTATACAGTCCTCCGCTCAATGCAGTCCTCCGCTCTATACAGTCCTCCGCTCTATGCAGTCCTCCGCTCTATACAGTCCTCCGCTCTATAGTCCTCTGCTCTATGCAGTCCTCCGCTCTATACAGTCCTCCGCTCAATGCAGTCCTCCGCTCTATACAGTCCTCCGCTCTATGCAGTCCTCCGCTCTATACAGTCCTCCGCTCTATAGTCCTCTGCTCTATGCAGTCCTCCGCTCTATGAAGTCCTCCGCTCTATACAGTCCTCCGCTCAATACAGTCCTCCGCTCTATAGTCCTCCGCTCTATACAGTCCTCCGCTCTATAGTCCTCCGCTCTATATAGTCCTCCGCTCTATACAGTCCTCCGCTCTATACAGTCCTCCGCTCTATAGTCCTCCGCTCTATACAGTCCTCCGCTCTATAGTCCTCCGCTCTATACAGTCCTCCGCTCTGTACAGTCCTCCGCTCTATAGTCCTCCGCTCTATACAGTCCTCCGCTCTATACAGTCCTCCGCTCTATTCAGTCCTCCGCTCTATACAGTCCTCCGCTCTATAGTCCTCCGCTCTATACAGTCCTCCGCTCTATACAGTCCTCTGCACTACCGGCTCTCACTATGGCCTTGACTCACATTTGCTTAATTTCCTGAAGGTTATGTCTACAAAATTTCTTGGTGCACCACAAAGTAAATCAGTTGATATTCTAAATAATTAATCCATGCCCACATCTCTTATTAGTCAACCCTTGTTGACACGGACTTGCCATCCATCGCTCATGAGGAAATATAATCACTTGTCTTGGTTTTCAAACATACGGGGGGTCGAGTTTTCGCTCTGGGTGCAATCTGGAAATTGCGTCCAAATTCTGCTAGAAATTGCGCTGGTTAGGTTACAGTTCAAGTTCCAATAAAAATCATTTGCATAAACACAAACGTAAAATCTTCCATGAACCAGCGCAATCGGGCAGCGTAATAGAACCTAATTGTTTTTTTCCATTAAAAAGCATTCATTGACGTGTTTAAGAGTGGTAACCTGGTCCACTTTTACTAATACAGCTGAAAGTGGATTTATCACAAAAAATAAGCACTCTGAAGTATGGAAATGCTCACGTCCAGTCCTTCATCTGGGAGTAACCCGAGTTAAAATCACTTTCAAAAACTATAATGCGCCATTTACTAACTTCCTTGGTGTACACTCGTTGGTTTCTTAGTAAATTAAATATTTTTTCGTTACGAAAAAACTTTTTTAAAAGTGCCGACTAGCGCCTGCGCGCCTCTGAAGATGAGAGCAATTTGAAGAGCCTTCCCGAACCAGCGCAGTCGGCGGAAACCCGCAATGTCGGCCTGGCCAGATTTGTGAGCAGCGAATTTAATCTTAAACTAGAGTAAAAAAAAATATCACGGAAAACACAAGTGGTTTCGGCCGAAACTCGCTTACGTTTAAAATTCCCCGATCTTTTGCGCTGGTGCGGCCGATTCCGCCCGGAATGCGCTGATATTACTAGCGGAAATTCGACCCCCCCCCCCTTCCCCCACCTATTGTAAGGGAATATATTCTGAGCAATAATCGCAGATCTATCGGTTTGCAAAGCTGTTTACTAATCACAAACACCAGTTTTAGCAATTTCCTCAGTGTTGGCAACTCAGTCGGACATATCCTTAGTTACAGCAAACACATCTCAGTCTGTGCTCAATCTGTCTGGGACTCCTAGCCTTTTTTCCTCATTTCCATACTTAATTGTGCAATATTTGTCCCTGTTGCAGTTGTTTCCGCTGGCATTTGGTCGCGTTAAAAAAAAAACCCCACACAGAATGTATTTCAAAAACTGCCGAGATCCTTATGTGGCTCTGTGTCAATTTTTTTTGTCTTATAACACTCCCGTGCAGCAGCCTTGGGAACGTTTTACTACGTTAAAGGCGCTATAGAAATGCAAGTTCTTGTTGTTGTTGTTGAGATAAGTTTGCCCAGAAAATTTAAAAACCAGATCCATACTGACCAGCGGAATTCTTGATCATAAGCAAAGGAAACTTAAGGAATGCAAAGCCACGATCCCAACTTTGGCTGCTCCGCCAGCCCAGTTCTTCAGCAAAAATGAATATAGACATTGATTTGTGTGTGTGTGTGTGCGTGTGTTTTGTGTGTATATAGCTCACCTTCTCAGCTTGTCGAGCCAGTGTCCTTTGAGGGCTCCCAGCAGATGTGTATCAGCCAGGAACAAAGCCCTGAGGACCGGAGGAGAGGACCTCGCTTGGTGGCCGTGCTGGGCTGCAGCTTTCAGCGGAGGCCAGTGACATCCCAGTATCACCGCGTAGTAGATGCCGAGCTCGCAGAACAGGACCACCGCGCAGCCCAGAGCCAGCAGCTTGAGCAAGAGGCAGAGCAGCAGCTCACGGTGGGGGTGGGGGTGGGGGTGATAATGCGACCGCCTCCGGATGACCATTGTCCGAGGGATGGAATCACAGCCCGAACGACCATCGCTCACTCCGCAACGCAAGCCGCGCTGGCTCCGGCTCCGGCTCCAGCCCCCAGGCACTTCTAAATACAAATGACAGCGCTTATTATTTAAGCAAATGCAGCAATTCCTTTGCAATTGGAAATAAGAATCGCAGCAGCAAATTCACTTAAATGCAAACGGGGGTGGAAAGGAGAAAAAATTAACCTTCTAAGATTAATGTGGGAAAAAAAACACCCCCGAAGAATGGATTTCAAATTTGCCAAATCCAGCTCAAGAGCTTCACGTCGTTAGAGGTCGCAATCGCTCATTTTTTTTTTGCAGACAGAAATGTAACCTAGTTTCATTCATGTGTCACGTTTCACTAATGATCTACCTTGGATTTAAAATGTCAGTGATTCGGGGGCTGTGTAAACTTCTGATTTTATCTGACTTTAAAAAAAAATCTGGCATCTGCACATACTTTAGGTCTACAGCAGGTAACATCCTGTTGTCACATTTTTTTGCCACATCTCTTTGGATTAAAAATTCCTATGCCTGCATTTATAATCCCAATCCCTCTACACGGCTATCCCCCCACCAGGACGGCCTGAGGGCGCCCCACTTCTTCCATGAACAGAGGCCCAACTAGTCCCCATCCGCCGCCACCACCCTCCTCCGCCTGGCTGGACTTGTTCTCACATTGAACAACTTCTCCTTTGACTCCATTCGCTTCCTCCAAATGAAAGGTCTTGCTATCTATCTTAGCTATGCCTGCCTTTTTGTGGGATATGTGGAACATTGTTCCAGTCCTACTCAGGTCCCCCCTAATGTGATGATATATGATTTGTCACATGGCTTATTATGAGCATGCTCAGTTCGCTCTCGCCCAGTAAAGCAAGCACATGGACTAGCAACTCATCCCGGCTCTGTCCTTCATTTATTCTACCCACATATATTACATTTTGGCGACGAGGATGGGATCCCAAAGCCATTTTTAGGGATCATGGAAGGGCACAGTGTTCAACCTTCGAGTGGAAAAGTTTACGGTGAATTTGTGACACCTAAACTGAATTTATGCGATGTTTTACTGTTAATGCTGACGCAGAATTGTCTGTGCTTCGCCTTCGCGTGTATGTATACACAGCAACAGCGGCGTTGATTCACACATGTACACAGGTAGCGCGCCGAGTCACTGTTCAACGGGATCGGGACAATCATGGCCGCGCCTACGGGATTCATCGGAAGCCTCGGCATGTGTGACCGAGCTCGCGAACCATTCATAGAAACATAGAAACATAGAAAATAGGTACAGGAGTAGACCATTCGGTCCTTCGAGCCTGCACCGCCATTCAATGCGTTCATGGCTGAACATGCTACCTCAGTACCCCATTCCTGCTTTCTCGCCATACCCCTTGATCCCCTTAGTTGTGAGTGTTATATCTAACTCCCTTTTGAATATAATTAGCGAACTGGCCTCAACAACCTTCTGTGGAAGAGAATTCCATAGATTCACCACTCTCTAGGTGAAGAAGTTCCTCCTCAGCTCAGTCCTAAATGGCTTCCCCTTAATCCTTAGACTGTGACCCCTGGTTCTAGTTTTCCCTTACATTGAGCGAATGGAGATGTTTTTTAGGACCAATAACATTATTGAAACCAAAGGTGCAGATGAGAAAGTTCAAGCTCAAAATAAAGTAATTCGTGAATGGAAGAAAGCAATTTTTCTAACGGAGATCGGGTCAGATGTCTACGGAATGTTAACAAACCTACTCACGCCAGGGAAAGCGAAGGATGTGTCGTTTGAAGACATTGTCGAGAAACTCCAGGACCATTTCGACCCAAAGCCATTAGAAATAGCAGAGAGCTATAAATTTGGCACCAGAAACCAAAAACAAAGTGAAACCATCAGTGAGTACATTGTAGCTCTTAAGAACCTGTCTTTGCATTGTAACTTCGGCACATTTTTTGATCATGCGTTGCGAGATAAGTTTGTGTGTGGACTGGTGGATGAGCGCACACAGTCCAAGTTACTGAACACTCCGAACCTAATGCTTGACATAGCATGACAAATTACCTTATCTATGGAGATGGCGTCTAAGAATGCTAGGGAGCTCCGTCCAACTCAAGTGACTAGTGCAGCTGAGGTCTACAGTCACAAAGCCACCGCCGAACCTAATGGTGTGATACTGGGTCAAAAGCATGTCGGTGAGAGCAGTTCAGTGAACTGTTATCGCTGCAACAGAAATCACTCACCACAGTCCTGCCAATATAGAAATGCGAAATGTTTTCACTGCCAGAAGCAAGGCCATATTTCAACAGCTTGCAGAGCTAGATCGAAAGCAGGAAGTAAGAACCATTCGAGTGGCAATGCAAAGCAGCGACAACAAAACGGAGGAATTCATAATATTGAAGTGAAACACATGGGTTCAAATACTACAACTGAACGTACCATAGATGAGTTGAGATCTATCTTCACATGTCATGGCTTACCTGAAGAGCTTGATTCTGAAAAATGGCCCCCAGTTCCGTTCTGCTCTATTCCAAGAGTTCATGAAATGGAATGGTATCAAACACACTCTCGTTCCACCATATCATCCAGCTTCAAAAGGAGCAGCCGAAAGGTCAATCAGAATAGTAAAAGAAGCTCTCAAAAAGCAAGTGTTGCAGGGTTGTTTGGGACTCAGCATGAAGAACTACTCCGCACACTACAACTGAGTCTTGTTCAACCAAATTTGGCCTCAAGAGTTAAACAGAAACAGTTGAGTCAGAAACGTTATTATGACGGCAATCAGAAAGAATGCAGTTTCAGACAAAACAAGTGTGCTCGTGTTCTCAGTCCTCCTGGCAAGTCAAGTTCACCCAAGTGGGATATAGGAACCATTGTAGAGGTTGGTGGAACCAAGAGATATTTGGTTGAAATTGGTGACAACATCCGAGGTGTTCCTGTAGATCAAAGGATCTCTGCCAGAGATGAACCAAGACGTGATCTTGAACCACTCGATCATGAACACATACATGAGTTTGACTCAGTTCAGACTTCAGTAACTGAAGTACCAGGTTCAAACAAATCTGAGATAGTTCGGAACCAGAACACAGCCCGAAAATTGGTTCAACACCAAAACCTTCTTTAAGGAGATCAGGAAGGCTCCGCAAACCTGTTATTAAACTGGATTTGTAGTTTATTTGTAGGATTTGTAGTTCATTTAAAAGAAAATAATGCCAGGAGTTTTTGTTATGTGGTACATGTAATGCTGGGAAGTGCAGGAAAGTGGAGATGAGATAGAAGATCAGCCATGATCTTATTGAATGGCAGAGCAGGCTCAAGGGGCCAAATGGCCTACCCCTGCTCCTATTTCTTATGTTCTTATGTAAAAAAAACTCTCAGATTTGTCAAACACCTGCCCTTTTATGTCCTCCCTTCCCACCATCCAGGGCCCCAAACACTCCTTCCAGGCAAAACAGCGATTTACTTGTACTTTTTTCAATTTAGTATACTGTATTCACTGCTCATGATGCAGTCTCCTCTACATTGGAGGGACCAAACGCAGATTGGGTAACCACTTTGGGGAACACCTCCGTTCAGTCTGCAAGCGAGACCCTGAGCTTCCGGTCGTTTGTCATTTTAATTCTGCGCCCCACTCCCACTCTGATCTCTCTGTCCTCAGCCTCCTACACTGTTAAGAAAGAAAAGCTTGCATTTATTTAGCGCCTTTCATGACCACCGGATGTCCCAAAGCGCTTTACAGCCAATGAAGTACTTTTGAAGTGTAATCACTGTTGTAATGTAGGAAACGCGGCAGCCAAATTGCACACAGCAAGCTCCCACAAACAGCAATATGATAATGACCAGATAATCTGTTTTTATTATGTTGATTGAGGGATAGATATTGGCCAAGACACTGGGGAGAACTCCTCTGCAATGAAGCTGAACGTAAACTCGAGGAACAGCACCTCATCTTTCTATTAGGCACTTTACAGCCTTCTGGACTCAACATTGAGTTCAACAATTGTAGATCATAACCACTGACCCCATTTTTTTCAGACAGCAGGTGCTGGTAATGGTTCTGCTGTTGCCATTTACACCTCCTCTAGACCCATCTTTTGTTTCTTTACTTGTCCCATTACCACCCCCTTTTGTCATTTAATCACTCCTGCCTTCCACCCTATCACAGGCCTTCCCTTTTGTTCTTTCCTCCCCTCCCCCCATTTCCCTGCCTCTGTACTTGCTTAAAACCCGTTACATCTATAACTTTTTCCAGTTCTGATGAACGAACGGTCACCGACCTAAAACATTACCTCTGCTTCTCTCTCTCCACAGCTGCTGAGTTTATACGTTTCAATGGGATCACCTCATTCTTCTAAACGCCAGAGAATATCAGCCTATTCTACTCAATCTCTCCTCAAAGGACAGCCCACTCATCCCAGGAATTAATTTAGTGAACCTTCGTTGCACCCCCCTCTAAGGCAGGTATATCCTTCCTTTGGTAAGGGGACTGTACACAGTACTCCAGGTGTGGTCTAACCAAAGCCCTGTACAATTGCAGCAAGACTTCCTTACTCTTATACTCCAACCCCCTTGCAATAAAGGCTAACATGCCATTTGCCTTTCTAATTGCTTGCTGTACCTGCATGTTAACTCTCTTGATTCGTGTACAAGGATCCACAAATCCCTCTGAACACCAACATTTACTAGTCTCTCACCTTTTAAAAGATATTCTGCTTTTCCATTCTTCCTACCAAAGTGGATAATTTCACACTTCCCCACATTATACTCCATCTGCCACCTTATTGCCCAATCACTTACCCAGTCTATATCCCTTTGCAGCCGCTTACTTTCCCATCTAGCTTTGTATCGTCAGCAAACTTGGATATTTTACATTCGGTCCCCTCAGCTAAGTCATTGATATGGATTGATATGTCTTGCACCATTAAAATTGACAAATTGCATAATAGCACGATTAAAATTATTCATGAAATTATGTACTGTAGGTTTCTGTAGCTTCATCAATGTTTTACTTGAGAACTCTGCCTATCTGAAATACCAAGGGTTTGAGTTGATATTTTTCCCAGACCTATCATTGTGTCATAAGAACGTAAGAAATAGGAGCAGGAGTAGGCCATTTGGTCTTTCGAGCCTGCTCCGCCATTCAATAAGATCATGGCTGATCTTCTACCTCATCTCCACTTTCCTGCACTATCCCCATATCCCTTGATTCCCTTAATATTCAAAAATCTTTCGATCTCTGTCTTGAATATACTCCACGACTGAGCCTCCACAGCCTCTGGGGTAGAGAATTCCAAAGATTCACCACCCTCTGAGTGAAGAGATTTCTCCTCATCTCAGTCCTAAATGGCTGACCCCTTATTCTGAGACTGTGACCCCTGATTCTAGACTCCCCAGCCAGGGGAAACATCCTCCCTGCATCTACCCTGTCAAGCCCTGTAAGAATTTTGTATGTTTCAACGAGATCACCTCTCATTCTTCTAAACTCCAGAGAATATAGGCCTAGTCTACTCAATCTGTCCTCATAGGACAATCCCCCCATCCCAGGAAGCAGTCTGGTGAATCTTCGTTGCACTCCCTCTATGGCAAGTATATCCTTCCTTAGGTAAGGAGACCAAAACTGTACACAATACTCCAAGTGTGGTCTCACCAGGGCCCTATATAATTGCAGTAAGACGTCGCTACTCTTATACTCAAATCCTCTTGTAATAAAGGCCAACATACCATTTGCTTTCCTAATTGCTTGCTGTAGCTGCACGGTAACTTTCTGTGATTCGTGTACAAGGACACCCAGGTTCCTCTGAACACCAACATTTCCCAATCTCTCACCATTTAAAAAATACTCTGGGGTAGAGAATTCCAAAGATTCACCACCCTCAGCTGAAGAAGGTAACAGCTATAATAACAACAGAAAACGCTGGAAAAACTCAGCAGGCCAGGCAGCATCCGTGGAGAGAGAAACAGAGTTAACATTTCAGGTCGAAACCCTTCGTCAGGTGACGAAAGGTCTTCGACCTGAAACGTTAACTCTGTTTCTCTCTCCACGGATGCTGCCTGGCCTGCTGAGTTTTTCCAGTGTTTTCTGTTGTTATTTCGGATTTCCAGCATCCGCAGTATTTTGCTAAGGTAACAGCTGTACCTGGCCCAGCAATCCCCCAAATCCTGCAGTATTACACTAATTGTTTACAAAACAGGTTTATTTATGTCGCTGCAGTGGGTGTGCAGATCACTCATTCACTTTCCAGGAAGCAATCAGAAATACTTACTGTATTGTCTTTGGGCAGAACTCTCACCAAACCTTCATCTCCTAGCAACTCGCTACACCTCCCTCCCCCACCACCACCACAATAGCGTAGCCTCTGACTCAACATAAGCTGGTTTATGGAGCTAGTGCGCATTGTCCACCACGCTTTAGCGTCCGTCACATTTTAGGCAAGATTCATGTGTCACACTTTTGTCTGATTGGCTCAAATTACATATTCATAAATCAACAACTAATTTGAACTCAACAGGTTGGCAACATACTAATCAGAAAGGAGTAAGCAAAAATGAAACACTCAATCATGAAATTCAAAGCACTATGAGTAAACAATGGGCAGTCAGCAACAGGTAACAATAAAAGAATGAAGATAGCAAACCAATCAAATTATATAGAATTACATAGAATGTACGGCACAGAAACAGGCCATTCAGCCCAACAGGTCCATGCCGGTGTTTATGCTTCACACGAGCCTCCTCCCTCCCTACTTCATCTAACTCCATCAGCATATCCTTCTATTCCTATCTCCCTTATGTGCTTATCTAGCTTCCCCATAGAATCAGAGAATAGTACAGCACAGAAGGAGGCCATTCGGCCCATTGAGTCTGCACCGGCTCTTTCGAAGAGCAATCCAGTTTTCCCACTCCCCTGCAATTTTTACTCCTTCAAGTAATTAAGTAATAGCATCTGTGCTATTCACCTCAACTACTCCATATTCTAACCACTCTCTGGGTAAAGAAGTTTCGCCTGAATTCCCTATTGGATTTATTAGTGACTTGTCTTATATTTGTGACCTAAATTGCTCCAAATATTTTTTTTTTTTAAACTGTTTTTGGCTAGCAATGTTTTTCTTTTGCTAGATGACTAACAATGGGTGCAACCTGTAACACAAATATGTACACGGACAAACAATTTGCACAATGTATTTTAATGTACCCATAAAATGTCCCCATTGCTGTTAGCATCTATTATGTTTTGCACCCAAGACATAACCTCTGTCAGTGGTCTGAGTCACAAGCTTGACTGTCAGGCTGCTTCTGGAGCAACTACTTTCTAGTGCTGCCACTGAAGGTTCATCTTTTTTTAAATAGACTTAAAATAACCCAAATAATTACTTCAACATTTTATTAGAAAAAACACAAAATTCTCCCAACATTTGATTTAGGCCGCATATAGTGACGTTACAAGTCCCGGCCAGAGTGGAGATGATTGGGTAATTCCCCCATCAATCACGCCTGGAGACCGCACTGCTGTAAGTGACTGGGATTGATTTTACGCACGTAATTTGTATTATGTAACTATCATTAACTCACTGTATTTTGCTGGAGAATTCACCCTGCTTTTATCGGGAGACTCTGCTGTAGTTTGTTCATGAGTTCTTTTTGCTGTAGTTCATACAGACCCTTTCAATAGACTGTGCTAAGAAAATAGATACTGTTTGCTGTAAAGTAGACTCTGTTTGCTGCAATATAGACTCTGCTGCAAAATTGAATCTGTTTGCTGTAAAATAGACTGTTTGCTTTCAGTCCTGCCCCGTCTCCTACTCTGGCTAACTCCATTTGTTTTATTTAGTTCATCTACATATTTCCCTGCAAGAGGGTTGGAGAGTAATCAGTCACAGGCCTTTGCCAACGTTGCTAGGAGGTACCCAACCACAAAGTGGGTTGAATTGTCCACCAATGTTTCCTCCTTTTCAATGAGGAAGGAGATCTAGTTTTTGCTTGCTGTCCGCTTGACAGCCCAGCCTAGATAAGTAACTTTCCATTGGTTTAAATTGCTTTACTATCACCATATCACATAGCATGTCCACACGCCAACATGATGCGACTCCTTAAATACTAAAAATGACAATTTTTGTACATAAAAACAAAAAGGTTAATCTGATTCACTATGAATTCAATTTTTTTCACTTTGTGGCCACTGGATGGGATGGTTGCGGAAATGGAAGTCCATATTTTTCACACACTTTTCGTAGACACTTTTCATATTCTTTATTCAGTTTAGTAGATTCTTGCACAGCATACTTTAGATCTTCAATTTCTTCAAAGAAACCCTATAACGCACAGGCAAAACATAAACTTAGTCAAGGAAATGTAATTATCAGGAAATCACATTAAAAATGTATGTCTTAACATATTTATTGTACTGAACATGAAGTGACAAAAAAAATCCCTCCCAGATTGAAATGCCAGCATAATATAGTTTTGGATATTAAATAGAACTACTGTATATCTTGATACCACACAATCCTTGTTCCCACACAAAATGAAACGTAAATGATATTCTATTGGGATCAATGTGGGTTGGAATCTGATCAGAAGTGGTTAATAGTCAGGCAGTAAAGTATCATGTCCTGCTAAATACCACAAATGCAATGAAATCCAGGCAATTTATAGCCTAACCACATTCATAGCAACAGCTGAACTACAAGGTGACTCATCATTATTGGATTAGACACAGTATTAAACAGGCGCTCAACAGGTACTTATTTCATCATTTATATCTTCATCAAAGTAACTGTGCAAAAGTTGCTTTTAAAAGGTTTTTTTTAAGTTGAGAAACTTAGGTCCAAGGTGAAGGAATACAGAAAAAGTGGAAGAAAAGGTTAAGTCAGGAAGTAGCGATTAGATATAAAAACAGAAAATGTTGGAAATACTCAGCAGGTCAGGCAGCATCTGTGGAGAGAGAGAAACAGGGTCAACGTTTCGGGTCGATGACCCTTTCGTCAGGTCATCGACCTGAAACGTTAACTCTGTTTCTCTCTCTCTCCACAGATGCTGCCTGACCTGCTGAGTATTTCCAGCATTTTCTGTTTTTATTTCAGATTTCCAGCATCCGCAGTAATTTGCTTTTGTAGTAGCGATTAGATGATGGGTTTTAAAAGCAAAAGATTGTAGAAGGGAGGGAAGTAAAATGGCTACTTAAATAGATTGCAGGAGCGGTGGATCACCGAGAGCGGGAAGTCATGAGCGCAACCCACGTGCATGGACTGGTACAATGCGCGTAAAATAAACTGACAGATGTGGAAGACCGCTCAACTAAATAATGTCTGCAGCAAATCACTTGTGAAACATCAGTCAGTACCTGGTCTAGTCCAGCCAGCTCATTTTTCAGGCTTCTTTTCTCCTTTGTCAGTCTGTCCCTTTCCTTTTGCAGCCTTTCTATCTCGAACAACAGCTCTAGAAAACCACAAATATTAAACGTAAATTACAGGATTGCAAACGCAGAAGGTATAACCTGCTGAAACAGTCTGAAATGTTCTTTGTCCACAGTAGAAGGCTCTGTTGGTGGTTGCCAGCATGTTGATTGTATTTTTTTTGTGAGTCCCTTTTTAAAAGATTTTCCTCAGCTCTTTCTCCCACACACCAAGTGAGAGCAAGACCCACTCTGAACTGGTCCTATGAAGCACGAGAGCCATCCCGGGAATGAGTCTCTCTCTGATCCCATCTCTGAATTCAAGTGTCCGACCACCTCTTGGAGCTTTGCTACAACAAAGTTAGCTGAGGTTAGGAGCTCAGTAATGGGGAAAATTAAATTTGTATCCCACTTTAGTTTTTAAACTTCTTTTTCATTTTGTACAAGGTGAAGGATATCAGAGCTGGAAAATAGAACTCAATGTCAACATCAGATACTTGCACGTTAGTTGCAGAGGAAATTTCTCCCCAACAGTGTGCCTTTAACACCAACCTCAAAAAAGCCACAGTGCAACATTTCCAATTTTCATACCAGATATCCTTACGGTCTGATTGAATTGGTTTGGATATTGCAGCCCACTTCTGGACAGTTTTGTGTTTGGGATGCACGCCCATTAGGAACTGGTTTCAAAGTGTCCAAAATGTTGTTTCTTTCAGGAGCCTGACATCTGGCAGAAAAAGGGACTTTCGTCCCTGCATTGTGTGCTAGATTCATCCAGACCCAAAAGATGTGGACAGTGTTCTTATTGAATGCACCACTCAAAAGTGGGAAAATGGGGACATACCAATGAATACATATAGAATCATAGACTAGTACATTCGGCCCATCGAGTCAGCGCCAGCTCTTTCGAAGAGCAATCCAGTTAGTCCCACTCCCCTGCTCTTTCCCTATGTCCCTGCAATTACCGTTGCTGACCAGGGAGAAATTATATAGAACTTCTCCTCAGGTTAAGTAGTGGGATGGATTAGGCACATGGTCTGCAGAAGTGGGCTTGTTGGGCCAAACAACCTTATTTCACTCCACAGTTTCTTACGCTGCCATAGAATGTAAATACATCTAAAAGTTTGCATAAATTGCATAGCGTACCTTTATAAAGGTTCAATTCAGCTGAATTTCTAGAAATGACTCAGTGGATTAATGTGCTGCTAAGCCATATAGACCAGAAAAGATCCAAGGCTCGGTCCATGGTCTATGCTGAGTTAGCTGATCACAGCCTGGGTGATAACGGGGTGCCACAAATGGCCTCATTGCCCTTAAGGCTTGAGGAGGAGGAGGCGGGGGGGAAATTCTCAGCTAGCATTCCCATTCCTGATCACCAGTCAAATGACTCCCGTCAGAAAGTGTGGATGTCATCAGGCGAGACCAGGAGGAGACCTTTGCCTGTGATACCCCATTCGCCCTCACAGTTGAAAAGTTTGCCAGCACTCCGTCCACACATGAATTAGGAGCAGGAGTAGGCCATGCGGCCCCCTCGCGCCTGCTCCGCCATTCAATAAGATCATGGCTGATCTTTGACCTCAACTCCATTTTCCCGCCCGATCCCCATATCCCTCGAATCCCCTAGAGTCCAAAAATCTATCTATCTCAGCCTTGAATATAATCAATGACTGAGCATCCACAGCCTTTTGGGGCAGAGAATTCCAAAGATTCACAATCCTCTGAGTGAAGAAATTCCTCCTCATCTCAGTCTTAAAAGGCTGACCCCTTATCCTGAAACTATGCCCCCTAGTTCTAGACTCTCCAGCCAGGGGAAACAATTTCTCAGCATCTATCCTGTCAAGCCCCCTCGGAATCTTATGGGGGAAAAATTCGGTTGCCTTGCGCCTCCTGTTAGCGCACTAAGAGGGCGCGACTCAATTTTTCCCCCTATATGTTTTAATGAGATTACCTTTCATTCTTCTAAACTCCAGAGACTGTAGGCCCAATCTGCTCAATCTCTCCTCATAGGACAACCCTCTCATCCCAGGAATGGCCACTTGAGCCAGTGCCTGTGGAACCACACCCCAATACGAGTTAACATCTGCAAGAGGGAAAACATTCAGTTGAAGCCTCACCAATGTGAATGCAGTCAGGTGAGCAACCTTTCCTGCCACCAGACCTGCGTTGGTGAGATGCAGAGCCCTGGTCTGGCGTTGGAGTCCTTCGCCTTCTCCCTGTGGGAGTGTCTTCCAGTTGCTGAATTCTTTGCTTTGATGTCACAAGCTGTAGTTCTAACTCATGAACATTCACCTGGAAGATGTGAACAAGAGTGAGGAGCCAAAACATTTTTTTTCCCCCCCCCCAAGTATAATTGAAATGAAGGATCTAGGTAATTGTGATGAAAGATAAGCTTTTTTGTCTATTATTTTGTGTTTCTTAGAATCATAAAATGATACAGCACAGAAGGAGACCATTTGTCTGCCTCAGAGAGCCGTGGAGGCTGGGTCATTAAATACATTTAAGGTGGAGATAGACAGATTTTTACAAGATAAGGGTGTGAAGGGTTATGGGGAGCGGGCAGGGAAGTGGCTTTGAGCCCAAGATCAGCCATGATCTTATTGAATGGCGGAGCAGGCTGGAGGGGCCAGGTGACCTATTCCTGCTCCTATTTCTTATGTTCTTATGTCCCATCGTGCCTGTGCCGGCCGTTTGGGAGAGCTATCCCACTCCCCTGCTCGTTCCCCATAGCCCTGTAATTTTTTCCCTTCAAGTATTTATCTAGTTCGCTTTTGAATACTACTATAGAATCTGCTTCCACCTTGGGTTGCAGTACACGCCAGGTCAAAATCAAGATTCACTTAAAAGAAAAATAAGCAGGATTTTTGATGCAAACCATTGCCAGACTCAGATAATGTCTGATACATACGTAAATTGGAACTCAGTACCTGTTTACATGATCATAAATGCTTTCATAATGCTTTTAATAATAAGCATTCAGATGGCACAGGATAATGTATTCCCCAGGTTGAGTCCAACCCATTCAATTTATATATAAACATCTTTTGTACGTTTTATGGTGTATGTTTGATTGGCATTTCTAATTGAAATCAACAGATATAAAAGAAATTAAATTATATCTTCAAAGGGATTTCAATCTATCTGAGGCTGACTTCCTGCTAGACAGCAGTTATTCTGAAAGCATTGTAAAGCAGTCCAGAGACTCTGTGGTGCAGTCCACTATAAATTACCACATAAGTTTAGTCAGAGACTAAGGGCTCGATTTTGTCATTGGGGCGGGCTGGGGTCGTGTCATCCGCTTTTCGTGTTAGACACCCGACTCCAATTGGATGTGGAAGAATTATGCGATTGTCCCCTAATTGGGCAATTGAGTTCCTGCATGTGGGAACCCATGACCCAATTGTTTTTTTCAGTCTAAAAGTCGCCTCTGATGATGTCATCATTGCTGCTGCATTTAAGGTCTGCAAAGATTGCCAACCTTTTGGCCTTTGCTGTGAGAGGGACCTGGAGGCAAAATGAGCAGCAGGAGACCTAAGTCTGCTCCCAGATTTTTACCACCACCACCACCAAGAATGATGATTGATCAAATCTCCTTTTTAATGTTGGAGCTGCAGCTGATAGTCAGCAATCCAAGTGTGCTACCGCCAGGTTTCACCGTCATGTTTCAGAGGAGGCGTGCATCACGTCGGAAAAGTGTTAAAATCAGAAAGGCCTCTCAAAATGGGATTATAGAGGCAATTAAGTGGTTATTAAGGGCCTATCCCGCCTCTTGGAGATCAGAAACCACGCATTTGGGAAAATTGCTCGGAGGCGGGATGGAACCGGGGTCGGGCCCGCCCGCCATTTTTTGCAATTTTAACACCCCACACGCCTCCATTCCCGCCTCCTCGGGCCTGGCAAAATCGAGCCCATAGCTTCTGCTACAGTTTAGTCTGAGGGTTAGCGCAGGAGAAAGGACTTTATTTTCAATATTCCGTGCAGGAATAGTAAATGTTGTATTTACTGTAAATCTACTGTTTATATTTGATGCACAACACCAGGTTATAGTCCAACAGTTTTATTTGAAATCACAAGCTTTCGGAGCGCTGCTCCTTCGTCAGGTGAAGACTTCACCTGACGAAGGAGCAGCGCTCCGAAAGCTTGTGATTTCAAATAAAGCTGTTGGACTATAACCTGGTGTTGTGCGACTTCTCACATTTGTCCACCCCAGTCCAACACCGGCATCTCCACATCATCATATATTTGATGCAACTCATTTATTTGGCTAATGTTCAATAACCTGCCTAGTAGTTTATCTTCTAGACCACGATCTGATAAGAGTGCTTATTCTTCTTCCTTTCTGAAGAGGAAACCACGCAGTGGTCAATGTACAATGACAAGTGTCCTCTGTTTGACCCCTGGGCTCACTACATTTACCTAGATGTAAAATAAATTAAAGCATACTCTGGGCTCCGAGATCGCTGCGTGCCTCCAATTCTGGCCTCTTGTACATCCCCGATTTTAATCGCTCCACCATTGGTGGCCGTGCCTTCAGCTGCCTCGGCCCTCAGCTCTGGAAGTCCCTCCCTAAACCTTTCTGCCTCTCTACCTCTCCTCCTTTAAGACGCACCTTAAAACCTACCTCTTTGACCAACTTGTCCTAGTATCTCCTTGGTTGTGGGTTCAAGTCCCACTCCATGAGACTTGAGCACAAAAATCTCGGCTGACACTCCAGTGCAGTGCTGAGGGAGTGCTGCACTGTCAGAGGTGTCGTCTTTCGGATGAGACGTTAAACCGAGGCCCCGTCTGCGCTCTCAGATAGACGTAAAAGATCCCATGGCACTATTTCGAAGAAAAGCAGGGGAGTTATCCCCAGTGTCCTGGCCAATGTTTATCCCTCAATCAACATAACAAAAAAAAACAGTTTATCTGGTCATTATCAGGTTGCTGTTTGTGGGAGCTTGCTGTGTGCAATTGGCTGCTGCATTTCCTACATTACAACAGTGACTACACTTCAAAAGTACTTCATTGGTTGCAAAGTGCTTTGGGACGTCCTGAGGTTGTGCAAGGCTCTATATAAATGCAAGTCTTTCTTTCTTTATGTGGCTCGGTATAACATTTTGTTTTGATAATGCTCCTGTGAAGCGCCTTGGGAAGTTTTACAACATTAAAGGCGCTATATAAATGCAAGTTGTTGTTGCGTGAGAGCTCACTTACAGGAATGGTCTGTGATGTTGAACCTGAACAAAGTACTGAAACCCGAACAGATAACAGTGGCGGGAGCAAAGGTTGGGTTAGAATATCACTTACAATCCAAAGGTTATTCAAACAGTCTCAATTTTAAGTAAAACAGATAGTAGTAAACAGCAGTGTTCAAACATGTCTAAGAGGGCTCAGAAAAACCTAAAGCGAGCAACAATTAGCCCAGTTGGCAGCAGAGGAAAAAGAAAAATTAGAAGTGCAGAAACTCACGGAGAAGCATTAACACAGCAAAATTTAGGTAATGCTAGCCCAGATTCAAGGCTTCAGCATAATTTCACTAAATGTAGTCTGATAAAGAGGAACGCAAAGATAATTTCAATAGAATTTGAATAAAGAAAGACTTGCATTTCTATAGCGCCTTCCACGACCACCAGACGTCCCAAAGCGCTTTACAGCCAATGAAGTACTTTTGAAGTGTAGTCACTGTTGTAATGTAGGAAACGTGGCAGCCAATTGGCGCACAGCAAGCTCCCACAAACAGCAATGTGATAATGACCAGATAATCTGTTTTAGTGATGTAGATTGAGGGATAAATATTGGCCAGGATACCGGGGATAACTCCCCAGATCTTCTTCGAAATAGTGCTGTGGGATCTTTTACGTCCACCTGAGAGAGCAGACGGGGCCTCGGTTTAACGTCTCATCCGAAAGACGGCACCTCCGACAGTGTGCAGCACTCCCTCAGCACTGCACTGGAGTGTCAGCCTAGATTTTTGTGCTCAAGTCTCTGGAGTGGGACTTCAACCCACGACCTTCTGACTCAGAGGTGAGAGTGCTACCCACTGAGCCGTGGCCGACACTAATTTGAATTATTAGCAAAGTTAACAAAGAAGTTTGAATCAAAATACACTATCAACACTTAATGGCAAAGTAGTCTCTGAAAATACTGTGGTTCCAAGCAAAGTGCAGACTATAAAATTGTTAAAAAGTGCTAATCTGACTGCTCATGATATAATGCTCGAGGTGCTGGATGGCCTACTCCTGTTTCTATGCTCCCTATAATTATGGGGTGAGTTCACCAGTCCCGAAAACAGCTGGCATTTCAGTTCCCTGGAAATGCTGAAATCCGTAAAAATTGAAAAACAATATGGCATCGTTAATGTAGAAGAAACATTCCAAGGTGTTTCACATAAGGAAAAAAATGAATGGTTGGAAACTATGATTTATACACATTCTTTTTATATAACTCCCATTATCAATGTAAAGAATTTCATCTGTAAGTTCAGGCTAACAGCCAAAAGTTTCCTTGAATGGACCAATTTTTTATCCATAAGTAAAAAGAAAAGGCCATCATAAATAAGCTTGTAGTCCTGTTTTAGATCAAATTCAGTATTGACTCTGAACCTGGGTTATTCTGTTATAGATTTTATGCTCATCCCAAGCCAACAATATGTCATGTATACACATTCACTATATAAAGAATGAGTTGCGATGCAGTTGTGACACAAAAATGCAGAACGTACAGTGAGTTTCGAGATGATTTCGCTCTGCTCCTTGTTGGTTTTAATTTCTTTTTCGTAACGTTTCTGCAGGGCATTGTACATCTGTAGCAGCCGACTAGGAAAACAGAGACACTATGTTTAGTTCCAGAACAGAGGAGGCTGAGGGGAGACATAATTGAGGTGTATAAAATTATGAGGGGCCTAGATAGAGTGGATAGGAAGGACCTGTTTCGCTCAGCAGAGAGGGACATGGATTTACAGTAATTGGTAGAAGGGTTAGAGGGGAGTTGAAGGTGGTGGGGGTCTGGAACTCACTGCTAGACAGGGTGGTAGAGACCAAAACGCTCATCATATTTTAAAAATACTTGGACATGGACTTGAAGTGCCGTAACCTACAAGGCTACAGACCAAGAGCTGGAAAGTGGGATTAGGCTGGATCGCTCTTTCAGCCGACACAGACACGATGGGCCGAATGGCCTCCTTCTGTGCCGTAAATTTCTATGATTCTATAACAGGATCACCATCTGAAATAATACACTTTGCTACCCTCAGGGCATAAAGAGTCCACTAAGTAGGTAGGTGTGACAGGATATTGGTGAACAAATTGGGTTTTTCTGGTGCTAACCAACAAACTGACAGATTTTTTGAATTTAATTCCGCAACTGGCTATAGTGGGATTCTGAACTCACGATCTATGGGCTGATAGTCCAGTACCATAACCACTAGGCTACGCACATGTCTGTTTCAGTAGTTTGGGTGCATCCTCAAGGTCGCACGGCACAAATCAAACAAGAGCAGATAGCTCACCTGCTGTCCTGACCAATATCTGTCCCTCAACCAACTCCACCAAATCCAGGACAAAGCAGCTCGCTTGATTGGCACCCCATCCACCACCTTAAACATCCACTCCCTCCACCACCGGCGCACTGTGGCTGCAGTGTGTACCACCTACAAGATGCACTGCAGCAACTCGCCAAAGGCTTCTTCGGCAGCACCTCCCAAACCCGCGACCTCTTCCACCTAGAAGGACAAGGCAGCAGACGCATGGGAACACAACCACCTCCAAGTCACACATCATCCTGACTTAGAAGTATATCGCCGTTCCTTCATCGTCGCTGGGTCAAAATCCTGGAACTCCCTCCCTAACGTCACTGTGGGTGTACCTTCACCACACGGACTGCAGCGATTCAAGGCGGCGGCTCACCACCACCTTCTCAAGGGCAATTAGGGATGGGCAATAAATGCTGGCCTTGCCAGTGACGCCCACATCCCATAAAAACATAACTATATATGGCAGCATCAAATAAAAAGCAGGTCATTGGCCATTCATCTCACTGCTGTTTGTGAGATGTTGGTGGTGCAGAATGGCTGCTGTATTTCCCTACATAAGTCACTGTGCTTCAAGGTAATTAAATATGTCTCAAGCTGAGCAACCACGCAACATAATTTCTTTCCTCTGGCATGCAAAAATGTTTTTAAAAATTCTGAGAACAGCCAACTTCAAAAGAGAAAACATAGGAGCACAGAAACAAGAGTAGGCCATTCGGCCTGTTCCATCATTCTATTAGATCATAGATGACCTGTAGCTCAACTCCATTCACGCACCTTTGTTCCATTTCCCTTGACACCCTCACCCAACAAAAATCTATCAATCTCAGTCTTGAAAATTTCAATTGACCCAGCATCCACGGCCTTTTGGAGGAGGGAGTTCCAGATTTCTACTCCCCTTTGTATGAAAAAGTGCTTCCTGATTTCACTCCTAACTGGCCTTGCTCTGATTGAAAGTGAGATTAATAGCGGTTATATCCATTGGACTACATACACAATTCTAGTCAATTTACTTTGTGGCAGAAATGTTTTCCTGCTGCATTCCATGATGCAATTTTGAGACCTAATCAATAGCTTATCTAACTATCATCGCATATTTATTTTACAATGCTTCACAGAGAAAGAAACAGAAAGTGCACTGGTACACTGCAATAAAAATCATGTTTCACAACACTGCACAGAAGCATTTTTAAAAAAGGGTTTTTAAATTTTTTTTTAATGTTTACATCAGACCCCACAAGTCTGAGGATGGGGGTGGTAGTCGGGAGTAAAAGAAATGCTGGGTCACAACTTGAAATTGGAGCAATTTTGCCCTAATTTTATGGTTAAGACCTTGCATCAACTCCAACTCCTTTAAAGAGAAAACTATTCCTGGCTTCCTTTGGGTCACTTCTTTCATTCCATTTGCTCTAATTTAAGACAAGGTTTTGCTACCTCTTTGTGCTCAATACATTATTATTTTTGAAAACAATAATTAAATACTTACTTGCTCTTTTCATCTGCCTTTGAAGCATTGCCCTCTTTGAGACCCGCTCTGTGCCATGGTTGAGGTTCTGTCTGTATTTGAGCACTTGATAAAACATTTAAAACTGTGAAATTTAGTATTCATCTTTTGATGTCTTCTACATCACCCCAATTATTCCCCAACAACTATTAGGACAAGCCTATGCCCAGGCTTCTTCTATTAACACTGTAAGGAGATGGTAAGCAGCCTGGGGTGATAGACCCTCCAATTTCCTCTTGTAGGCGTAAATTCCTGGGGCTGCATTTTCAATGACCTGTGGAGTCGGGTTTGGAGGCGTGTGGGGGGTTAAAGTTGCGGGGTCGGGGGTCCCGACCCCATCCCGCCTCCACGCAATTTTGACATAATCAGTCGCAGGGTTCCCGACTCCAGTCCCGCCTCCAAGAGGCGGGAGAGGCCATCAAAGCCCTTAACAAGCCGTAAATTGGCTCAGTAATGCCATTTTGAAACGTTTGAGCTAGTTTAACCCTTTTCCGACGTGAAGCACGCCTGATGTGAAACACTCCAGTGAAACCTGGCGGGAGCACAAGTGGATAGCTGACTATCAGCTGCAGGTCCACTACTACAACGGAGATGTGATGAAGGTAGTAGTAGTATTGGGTCTGAAAGTCGCCTTTGATGCTGCTGCATTGCATGTCTTCAGAGACTGCCTGGCCTTGCTGTGAGAGGACCTGGATATGGATCTGGATATGGATCTGGATCTGGATCTGGATCTCTCTCTCTCTCTCTCTCTCCTGCTCATATTGCATCCAGGTCCACTCACAGCAAAAGCCAGACAATCTCTGAGACCAAGCAGTCTCTGCAATGATGACATCATCAGAGGCGACTTTCAGACTGAAACCACTAATTGGTTCATGGGTTCCCACATGCTGGAACTCAATTGCCCAATTAAGTTAAAATTGCATCATTCATCCACATTAATCTGGAGTCGGGGGGGCAACACAAAATGCGGATCACACGACCCCAACCCGACCCCAAGACAAAATCCAGCCCCTGGTCTCTGTTTGGCATAGTAGAGAACAGGGACTCAATGGGCTCAATTTTCACCGGCCCGTGGAGGCGGGTTTGGAGGTGGGAGTGGTGTGAAAATAGCAGATTCGGGGGCCCGAATCCATCCCGCCCCCATGCCCGTTTCACAGGAGGCGGGTACCCGACCTGTGCTGGGACCCGCCTCCCTGAGGCGGGAAGGGGATTAGTGCCAATAAACTGCCTGTTAACAGGTAGTTAACAGGTAGTTTTTTGCCTAATCCCTATTTTTAGCCCTGAAGTGTGGGCTTCCCGACAGATCCGAACCACGCCGATTTAGCGAGGCGGACCATCGGTCTGGAGGGCTTGGAGGGGTCGAGATGTCCGGTGTGCAGGTGAGTGATGGGTGCATGAGTGCAGAGGTAAGTGTGTTTGGTGTGTGTAAAGTGTTTTAAGAACTTTTACTTACCTTAACTTTGTCCTGCAGGCTAGCTTTCTTACGGTGTCAGGAGTCCCTCACATCCACGGCACAGAAAGCAGAATGGCCGCGGAGCTGTCAAAAGCTGCAGTCTCTGCTTTCTGTGCTGGATTGATTTCTAACTGAGTCTAAGTACAGGGACTCACGTTAGAAATCATATTGTCAATGTTTGACAGCTTCACAGAGCTGTCAAACGCTGAAATTTCATGTCAAAAGCTCTTGACAGATGAAATTTCAATGGCTGACGTCACCTGTATCCAAGGGACCCTTGATTGGCCTGCTAAGCCCACTGGGCGGGCTTAACAAGGTCAATCAAGGGAAAATACAGTGGGTTGGCCACAAGTCGATGGAGGCGGGACTACAACCCAAAAAGTGGGAGTCCCGCCTCCATCATGTCCCCATTGACAAAATCCAGCCCAATGTGTGAGGACTCAAGGTACATAATTTGTCCCTTGTCACTCCAAGGCACTTACATATTTACAGTTAAACCTAAACTTTACAGAAGGATTTAAAACATTTTAAAAAGCAGATGCAGTAACATCACTAGTTCCAGGCACGAGAATTAGAGAAAGAAAGACAGAAAGACTTGCATTTATATAGCGCCTTTCACGACCACTGGACGTCTCAAAGTGCTTTACAGCCAATGAAGTACTTTTTGGAGTGTAGTCACTGTTGTAATGTAGGATTATTGAATTATTTAAACCTTCAGTTGAGAGGTTTATTATGACGTCAACTAAAAGTCATTTAAACCAATCGAGAATACCAAGGCGCTGGTTGCAATGAGAAAGAACAGAACGAAAACATACTTGTGGATCCAGCCAACATTGAACGCAAGAATTTGGGTGGATCGAGGTTTTCTAACATGGCCCTCGTCTTATACAACAGTCACCGATTTTTTTTCTTTTTCCTGGGTGGATTTTGCGGGGGGGGGGGGCGTATTATATGCGAGTTGTCTTATACTCGGGTATATATGGTAATGTAGCACCAACAATTTAACTACAATACTTAAGAATTCCTACAGTATGTTTGCACAGGTAGAGAAAAAACAATTTTTTTTGGATGCCTTTAGGGCTCTTACTCTCTGGTCGTTACAAAGTCCCTCATCAGCTGTTGCAGTCGCAGTTTTTCCTGGATTTCTGATAGCTCACTCTCCAACCGTTCATTCTTCTGCCGAAGTTTCTTCAACTTTCTCTGCACGTGCTCATTTTCAGCACAAAGCTACAGAAACACATGGAAGTGGGGTTAAAGCCATTCACAAACGGAATAGGCGCACTTCTAAAGCTTACTTCTGTTGACACCTTTGGAACATTCGCTCTTCCATCGGGGAAAGGAATCTGCAGTTTTGGCGGTATGAAACTCTCTATTTTTCCTTCCCACTAATCCTGATCTCCCTGAGCTACATGCTGCCTATGACTGAGAAGGCAGGCAAGCCTACTCCTCGGCCTCTCTCAATTACACCTTGAGCCAGCCCATTGAACATGTGTGGCAGTGACACTGGGATGCCTCTCTCTCAACATTCCCACCCTTCTAAGGTTTGGAACTCAGCATCATGGGTCAATAAAATCGGTGCTTCGTCTTCCTCCACCGCCATTACTTAATGTTAATTCACTCCCTCCCACACAATCAACATCCTGGGGGTCACCACTGACCAGAAACTTAACTGGACCAGCTACATAAATACTATGGCTACAAGAGCAGGTCAGAGGCTGGGTATTCTGCAGCGAGTGCCTCACCTCCTGACTCCAAGGCACAAGTCAGGAGTGTGATGGAATACTCTCCACTTGCCTGGATGAGTGCAGCTCAACAACACTCAAGAAGCTCGACACCATCCAGGACAAAGCAGCCCGCTTGATTGACATCCCATCCATCATCTTAAACATTCACTCCCTCCACCAACGACGCACCATGGCTGCAGTGTGTACCATCTACAAGATGCACTGCAGCAACTCGCCATGGCTTCTTTGACAGCACCTCCCAAACCCGCGACCTCTTCCACCTAGAAGGACAAGGGCAGCAGGCGCATGGGAACACCACCACCTCCAAGTTCCCCTGCAAGTCACACACCATCCTGACGTGGAAATATATCGCCAATCCTTCATTGCTGCAGGGTGAAAATCCTGGAACTCCCTCCCTAACAGCACTGTGGGAGTACCTTCACCACACGGACTGCAGCGGTTCAAGATGGCGGCTCACTGTGGTGTAGTTCAGTTCCTCTGTACATATTTGTTGCTGGGGTTGGGTGGGTAAAATGGCCATTGCACTGGCAGAATGTTAGAGCATTTTTTTTGGATTCATTCCTGGGATGTGGCCGTCGCAGGCAAGGCCAGCATTTATTGCCCATCCCACCTTCTCAAGGACAATTAGGGATGGGCAATAGATGCTGGGGGAAATCATACCTTACCTCTGCTTCTATACTTGGTGGAATAGCTGGAACTCAGTAATGCATGGAGAATTGTATCCTCATTCCACGCTCTGTAGTGCAGCATTTTAAGACGAGATGTTGCACTAACAGTCCATCCCATCAATGTCATGGTCAGCTGGCCCAAAGATAACAGGTCAGAGCAGGGAGATAGAAAGGAAGAAAGAGAATAGAATCTGCAGACACAGGTCTCACAATCGACTGGCAGCAGTCCAGGGGTATCCAGACTTCTGGAGCAGTGGGCAGGGTCTACAGGGCACAATCATTGAGTGGGCCACAAGTGACCAGAAATCCACCCCCAAGCCAAAAATCCAAGCCCAACATATCCTAAAATTCATTCCTGCAGCTCAAAAAAGCTAACCTCTGCGCCTCCCACCCCCCCCCCCACCCCCAACCCCCCTCTCTCACACAAAGACTGTACCTCACATCATTTTGTTGTTCCCAAGCTGGTACGCTGTACTTCCCCACATCCTCTTCCGCTACCTAACCCTGTCTGCTCTTTCACCCCTCAGCCATGGTGCTTTATTCGTGACGTGTCCATCAGTGGGTTTCAGCCTGTTTAAACTTCTCTGGCCAAGAAGCTGCTAGCTGTTTGGCCCAATCAGACCAAGGAAGAAGCAGTATTTTTAAACCAAGTAGGATGCACCTATAAATCCAATAGGGAATTCAGGGGAAACTTCTTTACCCAAAGAATGGTAAGAACGTGGAACTTGCTACCACAAGGAGTAGTTGAGGCAAATAGCATAGATGCATTTAAGGGGAAGCTACATAAGCACATGAGGGAGAAAGGAATAGAAGGTTATGCTGATAGGGTTAGATGAAGTAGGGTGGAAGGAGGCTCGTGTAGAGCATAGACCAGGTGGGCCGAATGGCCTGTTTCTGTGCTGTACACACGATGTAAACATCCTTTTCTAATCCAGGCCTGGGAAGTTTGAAGTGCTCAGGCAAGTTGTCCTTGACAAAAGGTTCCAATGTCAATATTCAGCAGCCAAAGGAAACAAAGCATTCACAGACAAGGTTGAAAGATCTTGAGGTCTGGGTTTGGCCCTTGGGCCATGTGTTGCAAATTACCATACTAGTCAATCCCAACTTTCCTTAGAAGGGACAGAATATTCTAATCTTTGTCACTTGCTTTGACAAAGCAAATCCATCCTCTAGTTATTAAATCAGTGCTGTTACTAGTACTTTGATTAAGCATAGTAGTCGATGTGTAAAATTTTCATACTATATCCATTTAAACTGAGAAACATCTAAGTGCAATTATAGATTTGTCCTTCTAAACTTGGATTGTATCTGGGAGTATATTTGCACTGTGAAGTAGTTTTACATTAATTATATAGACATATGCTGATCTCCCATGAAGTTGCTCAAAGTGACTCACTGTATTATCCCATGCAATGATATCCTCTATAACTGTGACCATGGTACAATATCCCTCCTTAACCTCTCTGCAGCCTTTGATGTGGTCGACTGCGCCATCTCTTCTGTTGTCCAGCGTAGTGGGACTGCCCACACTTGGTTCCACTCTTACCTATCCAGTTGTAGCCAGGCCATCTGCAGCACTGGCTTCTCCTCTCGCCCCGCAGGAATCCCCTAAGGCACTTCCTCTTCCTCATCTACATGTTGCCCCTTAGTAACATCATCTACGGTCATGGGATCAGCTTCCACATGTACGCTGACAACACCCAGCTCTACCTCTTCACCACCCCTCTCGAACCTACCACTGTGTCATCAGTCTGCTTATCCAACATCCAGTCTTGGATGCACCTCAATTTCCTCCAGTTAAACATCGGAAGACCGAAGCCATCGACTTTGCCCCTCGCCACAAACTCCAAATCCTTTCCACCGATTTCAAACCCCTCCTCGACCACCGTCTCAGGCTCAACCAGACTGTTCACAATCTCAGAGATGTATTTGATCCTGAGCTGCAACTTCCAAATCTACATCCTCTCCATCACAAATACCGCCTACTTCCACTTCCATAAGACCTTCTCAAGGGCAATTAGGGATGGGCAATAAATGCTGGCCTTGCCAGCGACGCCCACATCCCATAAACGAATTTTTAAAAATCACTTGCCTTCACCCGAGTCAGCCCATCTGCTGCTGAAACCCTCATTCATCCTTTTTGCAGCACCAGACTCGACTATTCCAATGCTCTCCTGGCCGGCTCCCATCCTCCACCATCTGTAAACTTCAGCTCCTATTCCTACTCACCTATCACTCCTGTCCTTGCTGACTTACATTGGCAACCGGTCCCCAGCCCCTCCAATTTAAAATGATCAGCCTTTCCTATCTATGTAATAATGCTCCAGCCCTACAACCCATCCCCCAAACTCAGGGGGCATAGTTTCAAGGTAAGGGGCAGGAGGTTTAGAGGGGATTTGAGGAAAAACTTTTTCACCCAGAGGGTGGTTGGAATCTGGAACTCACTGCCTGAAAGGGTGGTAGAGGCAGGAACCCTCACAAATCCAATAGGGAATTCAGGAGAAACTTCTTTACCCAAAGAATGGTAAGAATGTGGAACTTGCTACCACGAGGAGTAGTTGAGGCAAATAGCATAGATGCATTTAAGGGGAAGCTACATAAGCACATGAGGGAGAAAGGAATAGAAGGTTATGCTGATAGGGTGAGATGAAGTAGGGTGGAAGGAGGCTCGTGTGGAGCATAGATCAGGTGGGCCGAATGGCCTGTTTCTGTGCTGTACACACGATGTAAACATCCTTTTCTAATCCAGGCCTGGGAAGTTTGAAGTGCTCAGGCAAGCTGTCCTTGACAAAAGGTACCAATGTCAATATTCAGCAGCCAAAGGAAACAAAGCATTCACAGACAAGGTTGAAAGATCTTGAGGTCTAGGTTTGGCCCTTAGGCCATGTGTTGCAAATTACCATACTAGTCAATCCCAACTTTCCTTAGAAGGGACAGAATATTCTAATCTTTGTCACTTGCTTTGACAAAGCAAATCCATCCTCTAGTTATTAAATCAGTGCTGTTACTAGTACTTTGATTAAGCATAGTAGTCGATGTGTAAAATTTTCATACTATATCCATTTAAACTGAGAAACATCTAAGTGCAATTATAGATTTGTCCTTCTAAACTTGGATTGTATCTGGGAGTATATTTGCACTGTGAAGTAGTTTTACATTAATTATATAGACATATGCTGATCTCCCATGAAGTTGCTCAAGGTGACTCACTGTATTATCCCATGCAATGATATCCTCTATAACTGTGACCATGGTACAATATCCCTCCTTAACCTCTCTGCAGCCTTTGATGTGGTCGACTGCGCCATCTCTTCTGTTGTCCAGCGTAGTGGGACTGCCCACACTTGGTTCCACTCTTACCTATCCAGTTGTAGCCAGACCATCTGCAGCACTGGCTTCTCCTCTCGCCCCGCAGGAATCCCCTAAGGCACTTCCTCTTCCTCATCTACATGTTGCCCCTTAGTAACATCATCTACGGTCATGGGATCAGCTTCCACATGTACGCTGACAACACCCAGCTCTACCTCTTCACCACCCCTCTCGAACCTACCACTGTGTCGTCAGTCTGCTTATAGAAACATAGAAGATAGGAGCAGGAGTAGGCCATTCGGCCCCTCGAGCCTGCTCCGCCATTCGATGAAATCATGGCTGATCATCCAAATTCAGTACCCTGTACCTGCCTTCTCCCCATATCCCTTGTTACCTTTAGCTTTAAGAAATATATCTAACTCATTCTTGAATATATTTATGACTTGGCCTCAACTACCTTCTGTGGTAGAGAATTCCACAGGTTCACCACTCTCTGGGTGAAGAAATTCTTCCTCATTTCTGTCCTAAATGGCTTAACCGTTATCCTTAGATTATGACCCCTGGTTCTGGACTCTCCGACCATCGGGAACATTCTTCCTGCATCTAGTTTGTCCAGACCTGTCAGAATTTTATATGTTTCGATGAGATCCCCTCTCATTCTTCTATACTCCAGCGAGTATAAGCCCAATCGACCCAATCTCTCCTCATATGTCATTCCTGCCATCCCAGGTATCAGCCTTGTGAATCTTCGCTGAACTCCTTCCATGGCAAGAACATCCTTCCTCAGATAAGGCGACCAAAACTGCACACAGTACTCAAGGTGTGGTCTCACCAAGGCCCTGTACAACTGCAGCAGGACATCCCTGTTCCTATACTCAAACCCTTTCGCTATGAAGGCCAACATACCATTTGCCTTCTTCACCGCCTGCTGCACCTGCATGCTTACTTTCAGCGACTGGTGCACAAGGACACCCAGGTCTCGTTGCACTTCCCCTTCTCCCAATCTATTGCCATTCAGATAATAGTCTGCCTTTCTGTTTTTGACACCAAAGTGGATAACCTCGCACTTATCCATGTTATATTGCATCTGCCACGCTTCTGCCCACTCACCCAACCTGTCCAAATCATCCTGGAGTTTCTCGGTATCCTCCTCGCAGCACACACTCCCACCCAGCTTTGTGTCATCTGCAAACTTGGAGATATTACATTTAGTTCCCTTATCTAGATCATTAATGTATATTGTGAATAACTGGGGTCCAAGGACCGATCCCTGCGGTACCCCACTAGTCACTGCCTGCCACTCGGAAAAAGACCCATTAATTCCTACTCTCTGCTTTCTGTCCGCCAACCAGTTCTCTATCCAAGTCAATACCTTGCCCCCAATCCCATGTGCCTTAACTTTACACGCTAATCTCTTATTATCCAACATCCAGTCTTGGATGCACCTCAATTTCCTCCAGTTAAACATCGGGAAGACCGAAGCCATCGACTTTGCCCCTCGCCACAAACTCCAAATCTTTCCACCGATTTCAAACCCCTCCTTGACCACCGTCTCAGGCTCAACCAGACTGTTCACAATCTCAGAAACGTATTTGATCCTGAGCTGGAACTTCCAAATCTACATCCTCTCCATCACAAACACCGCCTACTTCCACTTCCATAAGACCTTCTCAAGGGCAATTAGGGATGGGCAATAAATGCTGGCCTTGCCAGCGACGCCCACATCCCATAAACGAATTTTTAAAAATCACTTGCCTTCACCCGAGTCAGCCCATCTGCTGCTGAAACCCTCATTCATCCTTTTTGCAGCACCAGACTCGACTATTCCAATGCTCTCCTGGCCGGGCTCCCATCCTCCACCATCTGTAAACTTCAGCTCCTATTCCTACTCACCTATCACTCCTGTCCTTGCTGACTTACATTGGCAACCGGTCCCCAGCCCCTCCAATTTAAAATGATCAGCCTTTCCTATCTATGTAATAATGCTCCAGCCCTACAACCCATCCCCCAAACTCAGGGGGCATAGTTTCAAGGTAAGAGGCAGGAGGTTTAGAGGGGATTTGAGGAAAAACTTTTTCACCCAGAGGGTGGGTGGAATCTGGAACTCACTGCCTGAAAGGGTGGTAGAGGCAGGAACCCTCACAACATTCAAGAAGCATTTAAATGAGCACTTGAAACGCCATAGCATACAAGGCTACGGACCAAGTGCTGGAAAATGGGATTAGAATAGACAGGGCTTGATGGCCGGCGCGGACACGATGGGCCGAAGGGCCTCTTTCTGTGCTGTATAACTCCATGACTCTCTATGGCTCCGACTCTGGCCTTTATCGCATCCTCCCTTCCTTTGCCCCATTATGAATGGCCGTGCCTTTAGGGTGGTAGGTCCATGGAATATGCTGCCCCAAAAAGCTGTAGAAGCTACATCATTACATAAATTTAAAACAGAAATAGACAGTTTCCTAGAAGTAAAGGGAATTAAGGGTTACGGGGAGCAGGCAGGAATTTGGACATGAGTCTAGGTTCGGATCGGTCATGGCCCTGTGGGTAGCGTAGCGGGCCCAGGGGCCGTGTGGCCTGATCCTGCTCCTATTTCGTGTGTCCAATTCTGTTAGGTTCAGGAGATGGTTCTGTGATAGTAGATTGGCGGTTAGGATCAGATCAGCCATGATCTTATTGAATGGGGCCAATTGGCCTACTCCTGCTCCTATTTCTTATGTTCTTATGTTCTACCTAGACCCTGTGCTTGAGAATTCCCTACCTACATTACACAGTGACTACTCTTCAAAAGCACTTCATTGGCTGTAAAGCGCTCTGGGACATCCTGAGGCCGTGAAAGGTGCTAGAAATTCAATTTTTTCTTTCTTTAAGCACTTCCGCCTCTCAACCTCCCTCTCCTCCTTTAAGACCCTCTTTAAAACCCATCTCTTTGACCAAGATTTTAGTCATCCCTCCTAATACCTCCTTCTTTGGCACAACATCCATTTTTTTTAATTACACCTCTGCCAGTCCATGAAGGAATTTATGGATTTATAAATCCTTCCACCACCTCAGTCCCCATCCTACTGAGGAACTCAGAATCATTCAGCATAGCAGGCGGCCATTCAGTCTATTGAGCCTGTGCCGGCTCTTTGAAAGACCTATCCAATTAGTCCCACTCCTCTGCTCTTTCCCCATAGCACTAAGTTTTTCCTTTTCAAGTATATATTCAATTCCCTTTGGAAAGTTATTATTGAATCTGCTTCCACCACACTTTCAGGCAGTGTGTTCCAGCACAACTCGCTGCATTAAAAAAATTCTCATCTCCTCTGGTTCTTTTGCCAGTTACCTTAAATCTGTGTCCTCTGGTTACCGAACCTCCTGCCACAGGAAACAGTTTCTCCTTCTTTACTCTGTCAAAATCCTTCATAATTTTGAACATCTCCATTAAATTTCCCCTTAACCTTCTCTGCTCTAAGGAAAACAATCCCAGCTTCTCTAATCACTCCAATCATACCTTCCTGCTTGCATCACCTGAACCCAGTCTGCTGCTCACTCCCTGGCCTCTCCATTCTCCCACCAGCACTCTGGAAATCTCTTCCTTAACTACTTTTGCCTTGACACCTCTCTCCCTATCTTCAAAAGCCTTATAAAATCCTCTCTCTTGGACTGTGCCTGCGCTCTCTTCCCTAAATTCCTCCCCTCCCTGCTCCAATCCCAACTTTCCCTCCATCTTATGATGGGAACATAGGACCAGGAGGAGGCCATTCAGCCCATTGAGCCTGTTACGCCATTCAATTAGATCATGGCTGATCTGCATCTTAACTCCATCTATAAAGAAAAAGACTTAGGGGGAGAAATTCAGTATCGCCCCATTTGGGGCGCAATTATCGGCCGGGCGCAAAGATTAGCACCTGGCGCTAATTATCGCCACCGACTGCAAACTTGACTTTTATCGCCCCTGGAGGTGATTGGAGCGCTAATTCAGGCGCTTCACACCTGTCTTAAGGCGCAAAGGCCGAGGAGCGAGGCGCTACCTCAGAGCCCTGGCGAAGCTCATGTGATGTCAGTCAGCAATGGAACACACACACAATGGCGCGGGCCAGTTCTTAAAGGGGAGGGTTGATCTTGCTTTCCATCCACATCCTGCTCATTGCAGCCTTGAATCTCGGCCTGGAGAGACCTTTACATCAAATCTGCTGGAAAGAACAATGGAGAGTACCAGGGAAAGAGCTCAGAGTGCAGCCCCCACAGTCTCTTCTAAATCGATACAAGGAAGGGCAAATCAAAATGAAACTGCAAAGTGCTGCTCAGTACCCAAAACTCTTAACACAGTGTTGAATCTCTCCAGAAGTCTCTCTCGCTCTCTCTCAGAATGCGTGGTTCAAAAATGTCACCAACAAAAAAAGGCAGGACGCGGTCGCCTTTAAATAGCGCTCCCCCAGTCCCTTCCTGACTGCAAAACGCTTCCCTCAACCTGTCGTTGCTGGCGGCAGGCGGTAAGGCAGGGGGCACCACTCAATATCCGCTCCGGGGCGCTACCGGGGTGTTGCGCACTCGACTGACGTCACGATCTGCCGGCGCAGGAGATCGTGGTGGTAGTGTTTAGCGCCGCCGCAAAATGTCTAGTTAATTTCGCGAGCAGCGCAAACATCGCCGCACCCGGGCGCTAGTTGCTTTGCGCCCCATTAGCGCCCTCTTAAGGCGCTAACGGGAGGCGCAACCAACTGAATTTTTCCCCCATAGAGTCATACAGCACAGAAAGAGGCCCTTCGGTCCATCGTGTCCGCACCGGCCATCAAGCCCTGTCTATTCTAATCTCATTTTCCAGCACTTGGTCCGTAGCCTTGTATGCTATGGCGTTTCAAGTGCTCATCTAAATGCTTCTTGAATGTTGTGAGGGTTCCTGCCTCTACCACCCTTTCAGGCAGTGAGTTCCAGATTCCAACCACCCTCTGGGTGAAAAAGTTTTTCCTCAAATCCCCTCTAAACCTCCTGCCCCTTACCTTGAAACTATGCCCCCTGGTGATTGACTCCTCTACTAAGGGGAAAAGTTCCTTTCTATCTACCCTATCTATGCCCCTCATAATTTTGTACACCTCAATCAGGTCCCCACTCAGCCTTCTCTGCTCTAAGGAAAACAACCCCAGCCTGTCCAGTCTCTCTTCATAGCTGAAGCGCTGCAGCCCAGGTAACATCCTGGTGAATCTCCTCTGCACCCTCTCCAATGCAATCACATCCCTCCTATAGTGTGGTGACCAGAACTGCACACAGTATTCCAACTGTGGCCTAACTAGCGTTTTGTACAGCTCCATCATAACCTCCCTGCTCTTATATTCTATGCCTCGGCTAATGAAGGCAAGTATCCCATATGCCTTTTTAACCACCTTATCTACCTGTCCTGCTGCCTTCAGGGATCTATGTACATGCACACCAAGGTCCCTCTGATCCTCTGTCCTTCCTAGGGTCCTACCATTCATTGTGTATTCCCTTGCCTTGTTAGTCCTCCCAAAATGCATCACCTCACACTTTTCAGGGTTAAATTCTATTTGCCACTGTTCTGCCCATCTAACCAACCCGTCTATATCGTCCTGAAAGCGTTAAAAAAACAAGCCTGAAGGCTTTGGGGTAAAAATTGAGTCGCGCCCCATTTGGGGCGTTAACCTCGCCGGGGCGCGACTTTTAGCGCCCCGAAAAAATTAGCGGCCCCGCGCCGGAACTTCAGTGGTTGCGCCCCAAGAGGGAAGCGGGACGCCACTGGAAGCACCCCGCATCCCTCTTGGGGCGCTGCGAGGGAATATCCTGGCGCTACGTGCCGCAGCGCCACGCGCTGCGGCACGTCGCGCCGCGGTATTGCAGGCCTTCCTCCCCTTCTTAAACGGGAGGGACCCTGCGCAGCGCGAACCGGGGCCCAGCTGGGCCCCCAGGGATCGGGAGTGCCAGCAAAAGAGCCCGGCACTCAAGAGAAGTGCCGGGCTCTTGGAGCGCAGCCGGCACTTCACGGTGGGGGGGCTTCACGGGGGCCGGGGACAGCAACGGGGGCAGGTGCTGGCAGGCGGCCAGCAACAAAAATGGCCGCCTGCCACCTCCCCTTTAAATATCGCCGCCCCGGCCGCACGTACGCCTCCCTGAACCCGTCGGACATAGCGTCTGGCGGTAAATCAGGGGGCGCGACTGAAGATCACGGCCGGGGCGCGAGCGGGGTGCTGCGCACGGTGATGACGTCATCGCCGGCGGCGCAGCGCCACAGGGCGCTACCGGCTGCCGCCGCCGCTAACCTCCCGCTGAATTTTTCGGGAGGCGTGGGCGGCGCTGCGCCCGGGCGTTAGCTGCTTTACGCCCCATTAGCGCCCTCTTAAGGCGCTAACGGGAGGCGCAAGCAGCTGAATTTTTCCCCCTTTGTGTCTTAATGCAAGGAGCATTCGGAACAAGGTGGATGAATTAGCTGCGCAAACAGAGGTAAATTAATACGATTTGATTGGGATTACAGAAACATGGCTCCAGGGTGGTCAAGGCTGGGAACTCAACATCCAGCGTTATTCAATATTTAGGAAAGATAGGCAAAAAAGAAAGGGAGGTGGGGTAGCATTGCTGGTTAAAGAGGGGATTAACACAATTGAAAGGAAGGATATTAGCTCTGATGATGCGGAATCTGTATGGGTAGAACTGAGAAATAACAAGGGGCAGAAAACGTTAGTGGGAGTGGTATATAGACCTCCAAACAGTAATACGGAGGTTGGGGACGGCATTAAAAGGAAATTAGAGAAGCATGCAGTAAGGGCACAGCAGTCATCATGGGTGACTTTAATTTACATATAGATTGGGCTAACCAAATTAGTAAAAATACTGTGGAGGAGGAATTCCTAGAATGTTTACGAGATGGTTTTCTGGAACAATATGTCGAGGAACCAACCAGAGATCAGGCCATCTTAGACTGGGTATTATGTAACGAGAAAGGATTAATTAGCAATCTTGTAGTACGAGGCCCCTTGGGTCAGAGTGATCATAATATGATAGAATTCTTCATTAGGATGGAGAGTGAAGTAGTTGAATCAGAGACTAGGGTCCTGAATTTAAATAAAGGAAACTACGATGGTATGAGGCGCGAATTGGGTAGGATTGATTGGGAAATGTCACTCAAGGGGTTGACTGTGGATAGGCAATGGCAAACATTCAAAGACTGCATGGATGAACTACAGAATTTGTTCATCCCAGTGTGGCATAAGAATAAAACAAAAAGGGTGACTCAACCGTGGCTAACAAGGGAAATTAGGGATAGCATAAGATCCAAGGAGAAGGCATATAAATTGGCCAGAAAAAGCGGTAGCCCTGAGGATTGGGAGCAGTTTAGGATTCAACAAAGGAGGACAAAGGGATTAATTAAGAAGGGGAAAATAGAATATGAAAGTAAGCTTTCTGGGAACATAAAAACTGACTGTAAGAGCTTTTATAGATATGTGAAGAGAAAAAGATTAGTGAAATCAAGTGTAGGTCCCTTGCAGTCAGAAGCGGGGGAAGTTATAATGGGGAACAAAGAAATGGCAGCCCAATTAAATGCATATTTTGGTTCTGTCTTCAGAAAGGAGGACACAAATAACCTCCCAGAGATGTTGGAGAACATACGGTCTGATGAAAGGCAGGAACTGAAAGAAATCAGTATTTGCAGGGAAATGGTATTAGGGAAATTGATGGTATTGAAGGCCGATAAATCCCCAGAGCCTGATAATCTACATCCTAGGGTACTTAAGGAAGTGGCCCTAGAAATAGTAGATGCATTGCTGATCATCTTCCAACATTCGATGGAATCTGGAACTGTACCCATGGATTGGAGGCTAGCTAATGTTACCCCACTATTCAAAAAGGGTGGTAGAGAGAAAGCGGGGAATTACAGACCGGTAAGCCCGACATCGGTAGTGGGGAAAATGCTAGAGTCCATTATAAAGGATGTAATAGCTGAGCATTTGAAAAACAGTGACAGGATCGGACAAAGTCAACATGGATTTACAAAAGGTAAATCGTGCTTGACTAATCTACTGGAATTTTTTGAGGATGTAACTGGGAAAATAGATAAGGGAGAACCAGTGGATGTGGTGTATTTGGACTTTCAAAAGGCTTTCGATAAGGTCCCGCATAAGAGATTAGCGGGTAAAGTTAAGGCACATGGGATTGGGGGCAAGGTATTGACTTGGATAGAGAACTGGTTGGCGGACAGAAAGCAGAGAGTAGGAATTAATGGGTCTTTTTCCGAGTGGCAAGCAGTGACTAGTGGGGTACCGCAGGGATCGGTCCTTGGACCCCAGCTATTCACAATATACATTAATGATCTAGATAAGGGAATTAAATGTAATATCTCCAAGTTTGCGGATGACACAAAGCTGGGTGGGAGTGTGTGCTGCGAGGAGGATACCGAGAAACTCCAGGATGATCTGGACAGGTTGGGTGAGTGGGCAGAAGCGTGGCAGATGCAATATAATGTGGATAAGTGCGAGGTTATCCACTTTGGTGTCAAAAACAGAAAGGCAGACTATTATCTGAATGGCAATAGATTAGGAGAAGGGGAAGTGCAACAAGACCTGGGTGTCCTTGTGCACCAGTCGCTGAAAGTAAGCATGCAGGTGCAGCAGGCGGTGAAGAAGGCAAATGGTATGTTGGCCTTCATAGCGAAAAGGTTTGAGTATAGGAGCAGGGACGTCCTGCTGCAGTTGTACAGGGCCTTGGTGAGACCACACCTTGAGTACTGTGTGCAGTTTTGGTCGCCTTATCTGAGGAAGGATGTTCTTGCCATGGAAGGAGTTCAGCAAAGATTCACAAGGCTGATACCTGGGATGGCAGGAATGACATATGAGGAGAGATTGGGTCGATTGGGCTTATACTCGCTGGAGTATAGAAGAATGAGAGGGGATCTCATCGAAACATATAAAATTCTGACAGGTCTGGACAAACTAGATGCAGGAAGAATGTTCCCGATGGTCGGAGAGTCCAGAACCAGGGGTCATAATCTACGGATAACGGGTAAACCATTTAGGACAGAAATGAGGAAGAATTTCTTCACCCAGAGAGTGGTGAACCTGTGGAATTCTCTACCACAGAAGGTAGTTGAGGCGAAGTCATTAAATATATTCAAGGTTGAGTTAGATATATTTCTTAAAGCTAAGGGATATGGGGAGAAGGCAGGTACAGGGTAGTGAGTTTAGATGATCAGCCATGATCTCATCGAATGGCGGAGCAGGCTCGAGGGGCCGAATGGCCTACTCCTGCTCCTATCTTCTATGTTTCTATGTTTCTATGTCCTGTAGACTGAGGCTTCCCTGCTCGCTATTTACCACTCCACCAATTTTCGTGTTTTCATAAGAACATAAGAACATAAGTAGTAGGAGCAGGAGTAGGCCATATGGCCCCTCGGGCCTGCTCCGCCATTCAATAGGATCATGGCTGATCCGAACCTAGACTCACGTCCACTTCCCTGCCCGCTCCCCATAACCCTTAATTCCCTTATCAGCTAGGAAACTGTCTATCTCCGTTTTAAATGTATTTAATGTCGCAGCTTCCACGGCTCTCTGAGGTAGCAAATTCCATAGATTTACTACCCTCTGAGTGAAGAAGTTTCTCCTCATCTCAGTTTTGAAACGGCAGCCCCTTATTCTAAGATTATGCCCCCTAGTTCTAGTCTCACCCATCAGTGGAAACATCCTCCCCGCATCCACCCGATCAAGCCCCCTCACAATCTTATATGTTTCGATAAGATCGCCTCTCATTCTTCTGTATTCCAATTAGTAGAGGCCCAACCTACTCAACCTTTCCTCATAAGTCAACCCCCTCATATCCGGAATCAACCGAGTGAACCTTCTCTGAACTGCCTCGAGAGCAAGTATATCTTTTCTTAAATATGGAAACCAAAACTGTACGCAGTATTCCAGGTGTGGCCTCACCAGTACCCTGTATAGCTGAAGCAAGACTTCCCTGCTTTTATACTCCATCCCCCTTGCAATAAAAGCCAAGATTCCATTGGTCTTCCTGATCACCTGCTGTACCTGCATACTAACCTTCTGTGTTTCATGCACCAGGACACCCAGATCCCTTTGTACTGTAGCACTTTGCAGTTTCTTTCCATTTAGATAATAACTTGCTCTTTGATTTTTTCTGCCAAAGTGCATAACCTCACACTTTCCAACATTATATTCCATCTGCCAAATTTCTGCCCACTCACTTAGCCTGTCTATGTCCTTTTGCAGGTTTTTTATGTCCTCCTCACTCACTGCTTTCCCTCCCATCTTTGTATCGTCTGCAAACTTGGATACGTTGCACTTGGTCCCCTCCTCCAAATCGTTAATATAGATTGTAAAGAGTTGGGGTCCCAGCACTGACCCCTGCGGAACACCACTAGTTACTGATTGCCAACCCGAGAATGAACCATTTATCCCAACTCTCTGTTTTCTGTTAGATAGCCAATCTTCCACCCATGCCAGTATATTACCCCCAATCCTGTGATTTTTTATCTTGTGCGGTAATCTTTTGTGTGGCACCTTGTCAAATGCCTTTTGGAAGTCCAAATACACCACATCCACTGATTCCCCTTTATCCACCTTGTTTGTTACGTCCTCAAAGAATTAGAGCAAATTTGTCAAGCATGATTTCCCCTTCATAAAACCATGCTGACTCTGTCCGATTAAGTTATGCTTATCCAAATGCCCTGTTACTGCTTCCTTAATAATGGACTCCAACATTTTACCAACCACAGATGTTAGGCTAACTGGTCTATAGTTTCCAGCCTTTTGTCTACCTCCCTTTTTAAATAAAGGTGTTACATTAGCAGTTTTTCAATCTGCTGGGACCTTTCCTGAATCCAGGGAGTTTTGGAAAATTACCACCAATGCATCCGCAATCCCTACCGCAACTTCTCTCAAGACCCTAGGATGTAAGCCATCAGGTCTAGGGGATTTATCCGCCTTAAGTCCCATTATCTTACCGAATACCATCTCCTTAGTGATTTTAATCGTGTTTAGCTCCTCCCCCCTATAGCCCCTTGTTTGTCCAGTGTTGGGACATTTTTAGTGTCCTCTACTGTAAAGACTGATACAAAATATTTGTTCAGCATATTTGCCATCTCCATGTTCCCCACTACTAATTTCCCGGTCTCGTCCTCTAAGGGACCAACATTCACTTTAGCCACCCTTTTTCTTTTTATATAACTGTAGAAACTCTTGCTATCTGTTTTTATATTTTTTGCTAGTTTACTTTCATAATCTATCTTTCCTTTCTTAATTAATCTTTTAGTTATTCTTTGCTGGTTTTTAAATGCTTCCCAATCTTCTATCCTCCCACTGGATTTGGCTACTTTATATGCCCTTGTTTTCAGTCGGATACTATCCTTTATTACTTTACTTAGCCACGGATGGCTGTCTTTTCTTTTACGCCCCTTTTTCCTCAGTGGAATATATTTTTCTTGAAAGTTGTGAAATACCTCCTTGAATGTACACCACTGCTCCTGTACCGTCTTACACCTTAATTTATTTTCCCAGTCCACTTTAGTCAACTCTGCTCTCATACCTTCATAGTCTCCTTTATTTAGGCTTAGTACGCTGGTTTGAGATCCAACTCTCTCACCCTCCAACTGAATTTGGAATTCAACCATGTTATGGTCACTCATTCCAAGGGGATCCTTTACTAGGACATTTTTTATTAATCCTATCTCATTACACAGGACCAGATCTAAGATTGCCTGCCCCCTGGTTGGTTCAGTAACATACTGCTCAAGGAACCCATCCCTAATGCACTCTATGAACTCTTCCTCAAGGCTGCCCTGCCCAATTTGATTTGTTCAGTCAATATGAAAGTTAAAATTTCCCATGATTATAGCTGTTCCCTTATTACAAGCCCCAACTATTTCCTGATTAATACTCCGACCAATTGAGTTGCAACTGTTAGGAGGCCTATAGACTACGCCCACTAGTGACTTTTTCCCCTTATTATTCCTTATCTCCACCCAAACTGTTTCACTATCCTGGTCCTTTGACCCAATATCATTTCTCACTATTGCAGTAATTCATAGAAACATAGAAACATAGAATCTAGGAGCAGGAGTAGGCCATTCGGCCCGTCGAGCCTGCTCCACCATTCAATACGATCATGGCTGATCATCCAAATCCAGTACCCTGTCCCTGCTTTAATCCCCACAGTACACATATCCCACCCTACCCCCGTAACCCCACGTATTTAATTCCCCCTAACATATCCCATCCTATCCCCATAACCCCACATATTTAATCCCCCCCCTAACACTAAGGGTCAATTTATCATAGCCAAATCAACCTAACCCGCACATTTTTGGACTGTGGGAGGAAACCGGAGCACCCGGAGGAAACCCACGCAGACACGGGGAGAATGTGCAAACTCCACACAGACAGTCACCCGAGGTCAGATTCGAACCCGGGTCCCTGGCGCTGTGAGGCACCAGTGCTAACCACTATGCCACCGTGTTGCCCTTTCCGTGATTCCATCCTTTATGAACAAAGCCACCCCACCTCCCTTTCCTTCCTGTCTGTCCTTCCTAATAGTCAAATACCCCTGGATGTTTAGTTCCCAGTCATGGTCACCTTGCAGCCATGTTTCTGTAATGGCCACCAGATCATACCCATGTGTAGTTATTTGTACCGTCAACTCGTCTATTTTGTTACGAATGCTGCGTGCATTCAGATAAAGAACTTTTAAATATGTTTTGTGACAATTTATTCCTGCTTTTACCCCCTTTACTACTTTACCTTTATCTTTATATATTCTGTCCCTTCCTGACACGCTCTGGTTTTTAATTACCTTACTGCTACTTTGCTCTATTGCCTTCTCTGCTGACATTTTTATTTTTTGCTCTCTTGAAACCTCCCCCCCCACTAATTAGTTTAAAGCCCTCTCTACAGCCCTAGTTATTCGATTCGCCAGGACTCTAGTCCCAGCACCGGCCAAGTAAAGTCCGTCCCAACGGAACAGCTCTCTCCTGTCCCAGTACTGGTGCCAGTGTCCCAGGAAGCAAAACCCATTTCTCCCACCTGGTGTCATCTGCGAACTTACTGATCATACCTCCTACATTCATATCTAAATCATTAATGTACACTACAAACAGCAAAGGACCCAGCACCAATCCCTGCAGTACATCACTGGACACAGGCTTCCAGTCACAAAAACAACGTTCGACCATCACCCTCTGCCTCCTGCCACTAAGCCAATTTTGGATCCAATGTGCCAAATTGCCCTGGATCCCATGGGCTCTTACCTTCTTGACCAGTCTCCCATGTGGGACTTTGTCAAAAGCCTTACTGAAGTCCATGTAGACAACATCAACTGCACTACCCTCATCCACACACCTAGTCACCCCCTCGAAAAATTCAATCAAATTGGTTAGACATGATCTCCCCCTGACAAAGCCTTTATAAGCGCCTTTCACAACCTCAGGACATCCCAAAGCACTTCACAGCCAATGAAGTACTTATGATGTGTGGTCGTTGTTGTAATTTAGGAAACGTGGCAGCCAATTTGCACACAAGCTCCCACAAACAGCAATGTGATAATGACCAGATAATCTGTTTTTTCTGATATTGGGACTGAGGGATAAATATTGGGCAGGACACCAGGGATATCTCCCCTGCTCTTCTTTGAAATAGTGCCATGGGATCCTTTCTGTCCACCTGAGAGAGCAGACAGAGCTTCGGTTTAACATCTCATCCGAAAGACGGCACCTCCGACAGTGCAGCACTCCCTCAGTACTGCACTGGAGTGTCAGCCTAGATATTTGTGCTCAAGTCTCTGGAGTGGGACTTGAACCCACAACCTTCGCCTTGGGTTCCATAACCCTTAATACCCTTTCATAATGATGAGTGTCGGGAACATCCTTCCTGCATCAAGTCTGTCTAGTCCTGTTAAAATTTTATAAGTTTCAATGAGATCCCCTCTCATTCTTCTAAACTCTAGCGAATATAAGCCTAATCGACCCAATCTCTCTTCATACGTCATTCTTGCCATCCCAGGTATCAGTCTGGTAAATCTTCACTGCACTCCCTCCATGGCAAGAACATCCTTCCTCAGATAAGGTGACCAAAACTGCACACAGTACTCAAGGTGTGGTCTCACCAAGGCCTTGTACAACTGCAGCAAGACATCCTTGCTCCTATACTCGAATCCTCTCGCTATGAAGGCCAACATACCATTTGCCTTCTTAACCGCCTGCTGCACCTGCATGCTTACCTCGCGTTTATCCACATTATACTGCATCTGCCATGCATCTGCCCAATCACCCAATCTGTCCAAATCATACTGGAGTTTCTCTGCATCCTCCTCACAGCACACATGCCCACCCAGCTTTGTGTCGTCTGCAAACTTAGAGAAGTGGTATCAGGGCACTTAGAAAATCATAACATGATTAAGCAGAGTCAACATGGTTTTATGAAAGGGAAATCGTGTTTGACAAATTTATTAGAGTTTTTTGTGGATGTAACTAGCAGGGTAGATAAAGGGGAACCAGTGGATGTAGTATATTTGGATTTCCAAAAGGCATTCGATAAGGTGCCAAATAAAAGGTTATTACACAAGATAAGGGCTCATGGGGTTGGGGGTAATATAGTAGCATGGATAGAGGATTGGTTAACGAACAGAAAACAGAGAGTAGGGATAAATAGGTCTTTTTCAGGTTGGCAGGCTGTAACTAGTGGGGTGCCGCAAGGATCAGTGCTGGGGCCTCAGCTATTTACAATCTATATTAATGACCTAGATGAAGGGACCAAGGCCTAAAAATTCGGTTGCTTTGGGCCTTGTTAGCGCCCTAAGAGGGCGCTAACAGGACGCAAAGCAACTAGCGCCTGGGCGCGGTGCCACCAACACCTCCCGCGAAATTCAGCGGGAGGTTAGCGGCGGCGGTAACTGTTAGCGCCCCGCCGCCAACGATGACGTCATCGCCGTGCGCAGCGCCCCGCTCACACCCCAGCCACGATCTTCGGTAGCGCCCCCTGACTTACCACCGGGCTATGTCCGACGGGGTCAGAGGGGCCTACCTGCGGTCGGGGCGGTACTAATTAAAGGGAAGATGTCAGGCGGCCATTTTTGTTGCTGGCCACCTGCCAGCACCTGCCCCCTCTGCCGTCCCCGGCCTCCTCTGAAGCCCCGCCCGCGGAGTGCCGGCTGCGCTCCGTGAGCCCGACACTTCTCTTGAGTGCCAGGCTCTTTTGCCGGCACTCCGATCCCTGGTGGCCCAGCTGGGCCCCAGGTCGCGCTGCGCAAGGCCCCTCCCCTTTAAGGAGAGGAAGGCCTGCAGTACCGCGGTGTGATGTGCCGCAGCGCCACTGTGAAATTCACTCGCAGCGCCCCAAGAGGGTGGCAGGGTGCTTCCAGTAGCACCCTGCTTCCCTCTTGGGGCGCTACCGGTGAATTTCGGCCGCAGGGGTGCTAATTTTTTCGGGGCGCTACTTTTAGCGCCCCGGCGAAGTTAGCGCCCCAAAAGGGGCGCAATTCAATTTTTTCCCCCAAGTGTAATGTATCCAAGTTTGCTGACAATACAAAGCTAGGTGGGACAGTAATCAGTGAGGAGAACACAAAGGGGTAAAAATTCAGTTGGTTGCGCCTCCCGTTAGCGCCTTAAGAGGGCGCTAATGGGGCGCAAAGCCGCTAACGCCCGGGCGCAGCGATGTTTGCGCCGCTCGGGAACTTAACTAGAGATTGTGCGGCGGCGCTAAACCTTACCGCTGCGACCACCTGCGCGCGCAGATTGTGACGTCATTCCATGGTGCAACGCCCTTGTGGCGCCCCGGAGTGGAAATTGAGTGGCGCCCCCTGCCTTACCGCCTGGCGCATCCAACGACCGGAAGACTGGAACACTATCAATCGCTGTGGGGCTGGGGGGGGGGGGCGCTATTTAAAGGGGGCCTCTTCCTGTCTTTTTCTGTGGTGGACATTTTCGCACCACTCGTTCTGAGAGAGAGAGAGAGATTCGGAGAGAGAGAAAGAGAGACTTCTGCATTGACTCAACACTTTGTGAGGTAGTTTTGCCTACTGATCATAACTTCGCTGCTACTTTGGTTGCTGTCCTTCATTACTTTGCTTGCAAAGAGACTATGGGGGCTGCACTGATTGGGGGCGTCGTCCTGCTCCAGCTGAATCGGAGGACACAGAGACGCAGAGAGAGAGTGGCAATGATGGCCAGACGGAGGAGGGCCAACAGGCGTATGTACAGGAGAGCTTACCCTCCCAGGGTATATCGTGAACATCTCTCCTACATTCATATGTCTGAGGAGCTGTGTTTGCGAAGGCTGCGATTCAGCAAGGAGGTGGTCACTGAGCTCTGCCACCTGCTGCAGCCAGATCTGCAGCCTCAACTGAGGTCCAGAACGTCTCTGTCGGTGGCAGTGAAGGTCACAGTGGCTCTCAACTTCTACGCTACTGGCTCATTTCAAGCTGCTGCTGGGGACCTCGCCAATATCTCCCAGTTCGCGGTGCATTGCTGCATCCGGCAGGTCACAAATGCCCTCTTTAAAAGGAGACGAGAGTTCATCTCTTTCCCCATGACCCCAGACAAGCAGCGTGACCGCGCTCTGGGCTTTGCGAGGATAGCGGGCTTCCCCATGGTGCAGGGCGCCATTGACTGCACGCATGTGGCTTTGCGTGCTCCACATGAGAATGCCGAGGAATTCCGGAACAGAAAGGGGTTCCATTCCTTGAATGTTCAGTTGGTCTGTGACCACAGACAGCTGATACTCGCTGTCAATGCCCACTATCCTGGCAGCTGCCACGATGCTTTTATCCTGCGCCAGACTACTGTGGGAGAACTTTGAGGCACCGCATCAGCCAGTTGGTTGGCTTCTCGGGGACAAGGGGTATGCATTGAGCACCTGGCTGATGACACCGCTCCGTACGCCCAACACCCCTGCTGAGCTGCGGTACAATGAGAGCCATCAAGCTACCAGGAACATAATTGAGCGCACAATCGGCGTGCTGAAGCAACGGTTCCGCTGTCTCGACCATTCTGGAGGAGCCCTGCAGTACTCGCCTGAGCGAGTATCCAACTTCGTAGTTGTGTGCTGCATGTTGCATAACATGGCAATCCTCAGGACCCAGCCAATGCCACCAGGCCTTGGAGCACCACCAGAGGAGGAGGAGGAAGAGGAGGAAGAGGACGAGGAGGATGATCATCAGCAGCACCAAGGCGGGAGGGCGGCCCACAATGGTCAAACTGCAAGGGCCGTCCGTCAACGGCTGATAGCAAGCCGCTTCTAGGGCCCCTGCTGTGGAAATGGCTTCTGCCATTGCTAACAACATCAATGAACCCAGCACGCAACCCCTAAGCCGGCCAAGGCACCAATAATTCCAACCACCAACCATGTATATTTTGAATACAGAAACTTATTTATTTTACAAACTCTGTGTGTGTCAATTCCTCATGACAAACTCATAGAAATAAACACAAAAAAAGTCAATAACATAACTGGTTCTCACAACCTGGAGATAATGTCCAAAACACTAAACAAAAGTTGGACCACGAACCTCGACCTTTAATAAAAAAATGACCAGCATTTTGTCACACCTCCTACTTTTTGCCCTTCGAGGGTGATCTCCTTCCCTTGCGCACTTCCCCCCTTCTAACCCTACTGCTCCTCCGTAATGGGACCTCAGTGGCTGCAGCAAGGCTGGTGGAAGGCTGCTGCTCGTCAGACCCTGACACTGCAGATGCCCCTGAAGGACGGCCTTGACCAGTTCTGGGCCTGGAGGGCCCGGCTGCAGACTGCACCAACTCTGCATGGGCAGCAGCAGTCTGTCCTACAGGCGGTGGCAAGTGCAGTGGAGAAGTGACAGTGTTGGCAGCAGGAATGCTGTCATCGTGAGAGAGGACAGCAACTCCCTGCTCGCCCGACACACTGGCACTCCCACGGGGCAGCACTTCAGTATCCGGAGCAATCTGCTGGAGAACAGATTGCTGGCCTGCTGCGGCGCGGTGACAGCCCCGGGGACATGTGAACGAACCATCGAGGTTGGCAGCAGTCTGTGCTCGCGTGGCCTCAATCTGAGTCTGCATGAGAGCAGTCAGAGATGGGATCACGGCAGCCAGTGACTGAATTGCAGCACTAAGCGTTAGTGTGGCATCCGCCTGTGCTACAGCGAAGTGCTCCACACTCCTTGCCAGTGACTCAATGCATTCGGGCACCCTTCCCACTGCACCCATGAGCTCAGTGTGCATGCCCACCGCCTGGGTGTTCATTTCTGCGATCAGCCGCTCCTCCTCTGCGTCCATTGCAGTAGGAGTGTCTGGCATACTCTCCCTCTGGGGAGAAGGCCCCCGTTCTTCCCTACCCCCATGGCGTTGCTGCAGCCCGCTGGGTCCTGGAGCTTCACCCTCATCAGACCCTTCCCCCCTGCTCCCCTCCAGGGAAGGCGTGTTCCCAGTGTGGGCATGGGCTTCCTCGGGAGAGGGTGGCACTGATGCTCCGGCTTCCTCTTCCTCCTCGGCTGCAGCTTCACTCCCAGTGGCAGCTTCAGGGCCCGTCTCCTCAGCTGGTGAATCACCATCTGAAAGCAGGGAGGTACAAGAGTGGCTTTAGCGTGAGGACAGGGTGGCAGTAAGGGAGGAATAAGTGCAGCGAGTTAGCAAGTTGGATTGAAAGTGTCAAAGGCTGGTGTTGTGAGGGACAAGTGGAAGGACAGAGGACAAAAAGGTGATGACCTTACCATTGCTGTCCAGAACGGGGTCGGCGTCTCCAGTGGCGACGGGACCGATCACCCGGCTTGCCACAATCCTGTGGACGCGCTCCTCAAGATCGCTGAGGGGTTGCAGCTGAGGCCGCCCTCCACCTGTCCGTTGCTGCTGTCTCCGATTATGCGCCAGCTTGGCCTGCAAGAAAAAGGACAGCATCTGAGTAAATATACAGCCATGGTCTTGCCTGATGTGCCTCCCATAGGTGAATAGCCCTTACTGTATGCAGCCATGGTCTTGCCTGATGTGCCTCCCATAGGTGAATAGCCCTTACTGTATGCAAAGTGTGGAATGTGTGTGTGTGTTTCATGAAAGGGCCATAGGTGTTGGATGAGTGTTGTGCATTGGGGTTTTAAGACCCTCTGGCCATAGAGTGAGGTTGAGATGGAGGGATGGAGAGGTATTGAGAAAAAGCCACTCACCCTGACGACCCGAGTGAGGTCGTTGAACTTTTTGCGGCATTGAGTATGGGTCCTGGGCACCATGCTCCTGGAGGAGACGCTCTGAGCCACCTCCCTCCACACTCTTCTGAACTCGCGTGGCAAAGGCCTCCTGCCACTCTCAGGGAAGAGTATACATCTTCTGCGCTCCACCGCGCCAACCAGAGCATCCAAGGCCCGCTCGGTGAAGCGATGAGCTCGTTCTCTCTCCCTCTCCATCCTTGGCAGCAAAATGGATTCACAGGTCTCTCCAGGCCGAGATTCAAGGCTGCAATGAGCAGGGTGTGGCTGGGGAGCAAGTTGGACCCCCCCGCTTTAAGAAGTGGCCGGCGCCAGTGTGTCTGTGTTCCCTCGCTAACTGGCAGCAGCTGTGCTGCGCTCGCGCGCTGAGTTAGCGCCTCACTGCTCGGCCTTTGCGCCTTAAGACAGGTGTGCAGCACCTGATTTAGCGCTCCACTCACCTCCCGGGGCGGTAAAAGTGAAGTTTCCAGTCAGTGGCGATAATTAGCGCCAGGCGCTAATATTTGCGTCCAGACGATATTTGCGCCCCAAATGGGGCGCGACCTAATTTTTCCCCCAAAGAGTCTGCAAAGGGATATAGATAGACTAAGTGAGTGGGCAGTAAGGTGGCAGATGGAGTATAATGTAGGGAAATGTGGTGTTATTTACTTTGGTAGGAAGAACAGAAAAACTGAATTTTATTTAAATGGTGAGAAACTATTAAATGTTGGTGTTCAGAGAGATTTGGGTGTCCTTGTGCAAGAAACACAGAAAGCTAGCATGCAGGAACAGCAAGCAATAAGGAAGGCAAATGGCATGTTGGCCTTTATTGCAAGGGGGTTGGAGTACAAGAGTAAGGAAGTTTTGCTACAATTGTACAGGGCCTTGGTGAGACCACACCTGGAGTACTGTGCACAGTTTTGGTCTCCTTATCTAAGGAAGAATATACTTGCCTTGGAGGCGGTGAAACGAAGGTTCACTAAATTGATTCCTGGGATGAGAGGGCTGTCCTATGATTAGAGATTGAGTAGATTGGGCCTATACTGTCTGGAGTTTAGAAGAATGAGCAGTGATCTCATTGAAACATACAAGATTCTGAAGGGGATTGACAGGGTAGATGCGGAGAGTTTTTTCCTCTGGCTGGAGTGTCTAGAACTAGGGGGCATAGTCTCAGGATAAGGGGTAGGCCATTTAAGACAGAAATGAGGAGGAATTTCTTCACTCAGAGGGTTGTGAATCTTTGAAATTCTCTGCCCCAGAGGGCTGTGAATGCTGAATCTTTGAGTATATTCAAGGCTGAGATTGATAGATGTTTGGACTCCAGGAGAATCAAGGGATATGGAGATCAGGGCGGGAAAGTGGAGTTGAGGTCTATGATCAGCCATGATCTTACTGAATGGCGGAGCAGGCTGAAGGGGCATTATGGCCTACTCCTGCTCCAATTTCTTATGTTCTTATCCCACAGTACTATTTTGAAGAGTTATCCCCGGTGTCCTAGCCAATACTTATCCCTCAATCATCACTAAAGCAGATTATCTGGCCATTATCGTTGGTTTGTGGGAGCTTGCTGTGCGCAAATTGGCTGCCGTGTTTTCTACATTACAACAGTGACTGCACTTCAAAAAGTACTTCATTGGCTGTAAAGAGCTTTGCGCTGCCCTGAGGGCGTGAAAAGCACCATAGAAATGAAAGTCATTTTTTAAATGTGAGAAGTCGCACATAACCAGGTTATAGTCCAACAGCTTTATTTGAAATCACAAGCTTTCGGAGCGCTGCTCCTTCGTCAGGTGAAGTGAAGAGATGCATATAGGCACAGCATATATAGTCAGAGAACACTATATGACTATATATGCTGTGCCTATATGCATCTCTTCACTTCACCTGACGAAGGAGCAGCGCTCAGAAAGCTTGTGATTTCAAATAAAGCTGTTGGACTATAACCTGGTGTTGTGCGACTTCTCACATTTGTCCACCCCAGTCCAACACCGGCATCTCCACATCATTTTTTAAACACACTGATGAGTGTCCATACTATTGCTATTGTGACTTTTGTAAAGAAAGTCTTTTATTTATCCCATAGCAGGTGATATCAGGGAATTGTCAAGTGACACTTTCGGCAGTATAACTCCGATCTGGGTGCCCGGTCTCAGAGGGACCGCGGCCGCTGGAGGTTCAGGTGCGAGCCCCTCCGTCACTTCACTCACCTGCAGACACCTGTGTATCGGCGGGATGTCCATCAGAGCCGGCGCACGGAGTGAGAGTAAAGCCAGGCCTCAGGCCGCCCAGCTCTCGTTGCTAGGCACCCAGGCTTCGGGTCTCGGTGCGCGGCCGCGCCCCCTGCCGCCGGGAGGAATAACCTGCGGCTCCCCGGGTGGGCGGAGAGTGGGCGCCACCTCTCGGTGGGAGAGCGCACAGCACTGGGGAGGGGAGGAGTTGTTGTTCAGGGAGGTCAGCGCCATCTGCCGCTAAGAGGAGCAAATTGCAGCCTACATAGACTTGTGGAAGGGGGCCAAGCTGCCCGTCGGGAAATTGAAGAGATCTAGTGCAAAGTTGGTTTTACACCCCGCTTGATTTTACTCTCCTTTGACTATTATGCAGTGTGTAAAACCCAAGTTAGAATCATAGAATGGTTACAGCACAGAAGGAGGCAAGAGCACTTCGGCTAGTCACACTCCCCCGCCCTTTCCCAGTAGCTCTGCAAATTTTTTTCCCTTCAGGTACTTATCCAATTCTCTTTTGAAAGCCACGATTGAGTCTGCCTCCACCACCCTTTCAGGCAGTGCATTCCGGATCCTAACCACTTGCTGCGTAAAAAAGTTTTTCCTCATGTCGCCTTTGGTTCTTCTGCCAATCACCTTAAATCTGTGTCCTCTGGTTCTCGACCCTTCCGCCTATGGGAACAGTTTCTCTCTCTCTACTCTGTCTAGACCCCTCATGATTTTGAACACATCTATCAAATCTCCTCTCAACCTTCTCTGCTCTTAGGAGTCATAGTCATAACGACACAAGGAGGCCATTCAGCCCATCGAGTCCGTGTCAGCTCTCTGTAGAGCAATCCAATCAGTTCCATTCCCCCGCTCTATCCCCGTAGCCCTGCAAGTTTATTTCCCTCAACTGCCTATCCAGTCTCCCCTTGAAAACATTGAGTGTCTCCACTTCCACCACTTCCGTCGGCAGCGAGTTTCAGGTCGACACCACTCGCTGCGTGAAAAAGTTTTTCCACACATCCCCCCTGTATCTCTTGCCCAAAACCTTAAATCTGTGTTTCCTAGTCCTTGTACCATCAACTAGTGGAACAGCCTTTCCACGTCTAGCCTATCCAAACCCGTCATAATCTTGTACACCTCTATCAAATCACCCCTCAACCTCCTTTGCTCTAATGAAAACAAATCCAGCTTCTCCAACCTGTCCTTGTAGCTAAGATCCCCCCATCCCCGGAACCATTCTGGTAAATCTCCTCTGCACCCTCTCAAGGGCCTTCACATCCTTCCTAAAGTGTAGTGACCAGAACTGGACGCAATACTCCAGTTGTGGCCTAACCAGCGCTTTATAAAGTTTCAGCATAACTTCTCTACTTTTGTACTCAATACCTCTATTTATGAAGCCCAAGATCCCATATGCTTTGCTAACCACTCTCTCAATATGTCCCGCCACCTTCAGGAACCTATGCACATTAACTCCCAGGTCCCTCTGTCCCTGTACACTCTTTAAAACTGTGCCATTAAGTGTATATTGCCTCTCCCTGTTCCTTCCGCCAAAATGCATCACCTCACACTTCTCTGTATTAAATTCCATCTACCACTTGTCTGCCCATTCTGCTAGCCTTTCTATGTCCTGTTGCAGTTGATTGGTATCATCATCACTGTTTGCCACACCCCCAAGTTTGGTGTCATCGGCAAATTTAGAAATTCTACTCCGTATTCCAATATCCAGGTCATTTATATGTATCAAAAAAAGCAGTGTCCCCAGCACTGACCCTTGCGGAGCACCACTGTCTACCATCCTCCAGTCTTAAAAACAGCCATTTACCACAACTCGCTGTTTTCTGTCCTTAAGCCAATTCCGGAGAACAACCCCAGCTTCAACAGTCTATCCACATAACTGAAGTCCCTCATCCTTGGAACTATTCTTGTAAATCTTTTCTGTACCCTCTCTAAGGCATTCACATCCTTCCTAATGTGCGGTGCCCAGAATTGGACACAATACTCCAGTTGAGGCCGAACCAGTGTTTTATAACGGTTCATCATAATTTCCTTGCTTTTGTACTCTATGCCTCTCTTTATGAAGCCCAGGATCCCGTATGCTTTTTTAACTGCTTTCTCAACCTGCCCATCAACGATTTGTGCACATATACCCCCAGGTCTCTCTGGTCATGCACCCCCTTTAGAATTGTACCCTTTAATTTATATTGCCTCTCCTCATTCTTCCTACCAAAATGTATCACTTCGCATTTTTCTGCGTTAAATTTCATCTGCCACGTGTCCACCCATTCCACCAGCCTGTCTATGTCTTCTTGAAGTCTATCACTATCCTCCTCACTGTTCACTGTACTTCCAAGTTTTGTCATCTGCAAATTTTGAAATTGTGCCCTGTCTAAGTCATTAATATATATCAAGAAAAGCAGTGGTCCTAGAACTGACCCCTGGGGAACATCACTGTGTACCTTCCTCCAGTCCGAAAAACAACCGTTCACCACTACTTTCTGTTTCCTGTCAATTAATCAATTTCGCATCCATGCTGCCACTGTCCCTTTTATTCCATGGGCTTCAACTTTACTGGCAAGCCTATTATGTGGCACTTTATCAAACACCTTTTGAAAGTCCATGTACACCACATCAACCGCATTGCCCTCATCAATTCTCTCTGTTACCTCATCAAAAAACTCAATCAAGTTAGTTAAACACGATTTGCCCTAAACAAATCCGTGCTGGCTTTCCTTAATTAATTCACACTTGTCCAAGTGACTGTTAATTTTGTCCAGGATTATCGTTTCTAAAAGCTTCCCTACTACCGAGGGTGAAACTGACTGGCCTGTAGTTACTGAGTTTATCCCTCCACCCTTTTTTGAACAAGGATGTAACATTTGCAATTCTCCAGTCCTCTGGTAGCACCCCGTTGTAGAGATTCGCGTATCTCTGGTAAACAGGATCGAGTGCAAACCAATATGGTGGGTACATAAGAACATAAGAAATAGGAGCAGGAGTCGACCATTTGGCCCCTTGAGCCTACTCCGCCATTCAATAAGAGCATGGCTGATCTTCTACCTCATCTCCACTTTCCTGCACTATCCCCATATCCCTTGTTTCCCTTAATATCCAAAAATCTATCGATCTCTGTCCTGAATATACTCAACGACTGAGCCTCCACAGCCCTCTGGGGTAGAGAATTCCAAAGATTCACCACCCTCTGAGTGAAGAAATTTCTCCTCATCTCAGTCCTAAATGGCCGACCCCTTATTCTGAGACTGTGACCCCTGGTTCTAGACTCCCCAGCTAGTGGAAACATCCTCCCTGCATCTACACTGTCAAGCCCTGTAAGAATGTTGTATGTTTCAATGAGATCACCTCTCATTCTTCTAAACTCTAGAGAATATAGGCCTAGTCTACTCAATCTCTCCTCACAGGACAATCCCCCCATTCCAGGAAGCAGTCTGGTGAACCTTCGTTGCACTCCCTCTATGGCAAATATATCCTTCCTTAGGTAAGGAGACCAAAACTATACACAATACTCCAGGTGTGGTCTCACCAGGGCCCGATATAATTGCAGTAAGATGTCTTTACTCTTATACTCAAATCCTCTTGTAATAAAGGCCAACATACCATTTGCTTTCCTAATTGCTTGCTGTATACTGTGTTTATTCAGAGTTTAGGATGGAATATAACACACTAGTTATACAGCAAAAACATACGACCGTGACAAGCAGCTGGTACCGGACCCGATCGGACAGACGGCTGGCGTGCACAAACAACTCTTCTTATTCATTCTCCTTCTTGTTTCACGTATGTCTCTCTCTCTCTCTTTCTCTGAACTACACAAGAATGTTAGACTAGGGTCCGCATGGGTCCACTCTCTGAAGAGTGTTAGACCACCATTTCCACTCTTGGGAGCCCCTCACTCCACGGTCTGAGCTAAGAGTTCTTTAGCTCTTCCTTTTATTCTCATTTTAGGGGTGGGCCTGAGGTAGAATAATGGACAAGACCATTTAACCAATAGAGGTTCCCCTTAAAACAAGGTGCTCAATGGCATGTCGAGTTCTTTGTCTAAACCTACCGATGAAGACCCTCCCTCAAGGGGTCTTCACAACCATTACACATGCTTTCTGTACTTGACCAATCATGGCCTTACAGCATGTTGAGGACTGTCCTCCCTTATCTCATCCGGCCCTTTCCTTCCAAAGCAATAGTCTCTTATCTCATCCTGTCTTGTCCCCCCTGGTGCAGCCAGTGCGTGTACCAGGCACAGCTTTGGGCCATTAAATCAGAGGCCCAAGCCAGAGCTGTCTTATTCAACCAGCCGCCATCCAAATTATCTCCCCTTTAATCTAACAGACTGAGATGGTACCTTAACTCCCATAAATTCCTTCCAGTCCATGTCCTTTATACTAATTAACTTTTAATTATCTTCGCAAGCAGTTCTGTTAAACAAACTTCAAATTCTACCTTAGCATTATAATATGGTTATTAGTAACAATGGAAGAAACATGGGTTGGGCCTTCATTGGCCAAATTAAAGACAAAACAACAGAGTCAAAATCCTAAACTTACAAACAACAGACAGCTAGCCTGTTAGCTGACAAGGCCATACTATGGGATGTTATGCCTCATCTAATCTAACTAACTGAAGGCATTTTGTCTCAAAGTCTAATACCAGCCTCCAGGAAAACAAAACTTACACCGTTCCAGTAAAACACAACTTATACATTAACCCCTTACTTGTCTCGAGCACTAATACAATCATTTGAACACTATTATTTGCGATACAGTTTCATTCGCATAACCATATATATTTTTAGGCAACCCTAGTTTCTAACTCTAGTATCCAAGGAGGATTGGAAGATTATGGCCAGTACCTCCACAATTTCCACCTTTACTTCCCTCAGCATCCTAGGATGCATCCCATCTCGTCCTGGTGACTTACCTACTTTAAGTACAGCCAGCCTTTCTAGTACCTCCTCTTTATCAATTTTTATCCCATCCAATATCTCAACTACCTCCTCTTTCACTATGACTTTGGCAGCACCTTCTTCCTTGGTAAAGACAGATGCAAAGTACTCATTTAGTACCTCAGCCATGCCCTCTGCCTCCATGTGTAGGTCTCCATTTTGGCCCCTAATTGGCCCCACCCCTCCTCTTACTCCCCATTTACTATTTATATGCCTATAGAAGACTTTTGGATTCCCCTTTATGTTAGCTGCCAATCTATTCTCATACTCTCTCTTTGCCCCTCTTATTTCCTTTTTCATTTCCCCTCTGAACTTTTTATATTCAGCCTGGTTCTCACTTGTATTCTCACCCTGACATCTGTCATACGCCCCCTTTTTCTGCTTCATCTTACTTTCTATCTCTTTCATCATCCAATGAGCTCTGGCTTTGGTTGTCCTACCTTTCCCCCTAGTGGGAATGTACCTCGACTGTACCCGAACCATCTCCTCTTTAAAGGCAGCCTGTTGTTCGATTACAGTTTTGCCTGCCAATCTTTGATTCAACACTTTGATTTACCCGGGCCAGATTCATTCTCAACCCGCTGAAAATTGGCCTTCCTCCAATTAAGTATTTTTACTCTAGCTTGCTCTTTGTCCTTTTCCATAGCTAATCTAACCCTTATGATACTGTGATCACTGTTCCCTAAATGTTCCCCTACTGACACTTGCTCTACCTGGCCCACCTCATTCCCCAGAACCAGATCCAGCAATGCCTCCTTCCTCGTTGGGCCGGAAACATTCTGATCAAGAAAGTTCTCCTGAACACACTTCAGGATTTCTTCCCCCTCTCTGCCCTTTACACTATTACTATCCCAGTCTATATTGGGACGGTTGAAGTCCCCCATTATCACTACTCTATAGTTCTTGCACCTCTCTGTAATTTCCCTGCAAATTTGCTCCTCTATATTCTTCCCACTAGTTGGCGGCCTATAGAATGCACCTAGTAGTGTAATGGCACCTCTATTGTTTCTCAACTCTAGCCAAATAGCTCCTCGAGCTGACGACACTTCCTGCACATGTGGTTGTCCAGGACACGGGAAGCATCCTGGAGTCCCCACATGGCACAAGATGTGCATTCCACGGGACCAAGGTGCCCTGCCATGCCTCTACTTAATAGACTATTAAGTAACTTAACAGAAGTAAACTTAAGACAAAAAAACACTCACCAACTACTCACCAATCAGCTCCTTCCCTTGCGCTAACGTCACTTACCTCACTCCCTGACACTCGCGCTCCCTCCGGGCTCTCGGGCCTACTTTGATCTGCGGCCGCTCCTCTCGCTCTCCCGCAGGTCCGCTCTTGTGCCTATTAACTTAGAGACCTTGGGTTCTGTGGCTCCACTCCTCCTTTTCAGTCAGACGTCTCCACCGCCTTCTTCCTCCTCCACTGAATTCCTGTGCTCACAAAATTCCTCCACTCTGCTGGCGATCCACTCTGTTTGCGATCTCCCAGCTCTGTCTCCAAGCTCTGTCCACCAAATCCTGTGGGTCTCTTGTCCGGCAGGTTATATTAAAATTACCCCCTATAGATTGTACAGCACAGGAAACAGGCCATTCGCCCCAACTGGTCTATGCATTTAGGGTTGCCATCAATGTTCCCCCTAAGAGGCGCGGTCGCGCATCAATCGCGAGGTCCTGCCCAGGCCGCTCACCGGCTGCTGCCGCTGGAAGAGTTACCGCGCAGCAAATTTAAAGGGACCGCGCACGGAAAAATATTAGAGGGAGCATTGGTTGCCACTGCTGCGAACAACCCAGGAAATAAAAATCAGAGGTATTAAAAAATGGTTTTTTTCTGTGAACAGTTTTGTTTACTAGTTATAAAAATATTGGAGATGGGGGAAAAAAAGACAGTCGAGACTATCTAATCGGGTAATGACGCGTCTGTTGGCTTTCCAATTGGCGTGGGAAGGTGGTGTGCCCTGAGGATGGATGTGTTGGCTAACTATTATCGGATCATAGACTGGTTACAGCACAGAAGGAGGCCATTCGGCCCGTCGAGCCCGTGCCAGCTCTCTGCAAGAGCACTTCAGCCAGTCCCGCTCCCCCGCCCTTTCCCCGTAGCCCTGCAATTTTTTTTCCTTCAGGTACTTATCCAATTCCCCTCTGAAAGCCACGATTGAGTCAGCCTCCACCCACCCTTTCAGGCAGTTACGGAGGTGGAAGTAGGCGGTCTTAGTGATGGCGCGGATATGTGGTCGGAAGCTCACCTTGGGGTCAAATACGACACCAATGTTGCAAACAGCCTGGTTCAGCCTCAGACAGTTGCCAGGGAGAGGGATGGAGTCGGTTTGGCGGGGACTGAAAACAATGAAATTGTTGAACTCGGGATGTAAAGTGCCGAATCGAAAGATGAGGTGCTGTTCCTTGAGCTTATCTTGAGTTAAACATTGAGTTCAACAATTTCAGATCATAACCTCTGTCCCCATTTTTAAGGACGGCAGCTGTTGGAGATGATCCTGATATTCCCATTTACACCTCCTCTGGACCCATCTTTTGTTTCTTTACTTGTCCCATTACCATCTCCTTTTGCCTCGCACCATCATCCCTTTTATCATTTAATCTCTCCTCCTGCCTCCCACCCGATCACATACCTTCCCCTTTGTTCTTTCATCCCCTCCCCCATCTCTCTGCCTCTGTACTTGCTTAAAAACCTGTTACATTTCTCCAGTTCTGAGGAAAGGTCATCAACCTGACACCTTGGGGATGATTTTATCAATGGGGACGTGATGGAGGCGGGAAAGCTGCTTGTCGGGTTTTAGTCCCGCCTCCATCGACATCCAGCCAACCCATGCTATTTTCTCTTGATTGACCTTGTTAAGCCCTCCCAGAGGGCTTAGCAGGCCAATTAAGGGAAAGCCGGTTACAGAGAACGTCAGCGTATGACGTTTCATCTGTCAAGATTTTTTGACAGATGAATTGTCAGTGTTTGACAGCTCTGTGAAGCCGTCAAACACTGACAATCTGTCTTCTAAGTTGGGTCCTTTACTCAAGACTCACTTAGAAAGCTTTTCTGAGCAGAAGGCTGCTGCATTTAAGAATACAGCGGCCATTCTGTCATCTCTGCCGGTGAGATGAGGCAGCTCCGCAGCCTAAAGGGATGAAGCCTGGAGGAAGAAACAAAGGTAAGTAATCTTATTAAAACACTTTAGAGTCACCTCACACACTTACCTCTCCACACTTGCACTCATCACTCACCTGCACACCGGACATTTCGGCCCCTCCGACCCCCGCAGACCCACGGCTCGCCTCGCTGACCCTGGCGAGGTTCGGCGCTGTCGGGAAGCCCACACTTTAGGGTTCAAAATAGGGATTAGCCAAAAAACTGCCTGTTAAACTATCTGTTAACAGGCAGTTAATTGGCACTAATCCCCTTCCCGCCTCGAGGAGACGGGACCCGGCACGGGTCGGGTACCTGCCTCCTGGGAAGATGGCACGGAGGCAGGTTGGGGGCGAGATGGGTACCCATCCCCAGATTCTGCCATTTTCCCAGCAATCCCGCCTCCAAACCCGCCTCCCCAGGGCTGGCAAGATCGCACCCGTTAACTCTGTTTCTCTCTCCACAGATGCTGCCTGACCTGCTGAGTGTTTCCAGCATTTTCTGTTTTTAGAACTAGCTTCTGATTGTTGGCCCTAATCTATAATGAAGTATCTGTTAAATAATATAGTTTTCAAGCCATGCCTCATAGATGGAACGATTTTAAACTGAGCAACAGTGCCATACTCAGTTTGGCAAAACATTTTAATGGGAATGGGCATCATGAAAAGATAATTTAGTCACAGAAGCGTATTCACCTTAGTGACATTTGAAGCGGTCATATCAGGACAATGTGAAAGAGGGCCAGCAATCCAGACAAAACATCCCCATTTCTATAGGGGAAGAAAACTTGCACTGGAGAGTGAGGTTAACTCTCAGCTACAGGGACCCTGCAGAGCTCAGCAGAAAGGAAAGTTGAAACAACTCTCTCAATGGGCAGGACTTCATTCGAATGCCCTTGTCAGATTAAGGACTTTGGTATTAAGTGCTCACATGCCAACAAGTATACTTACTCTATTTTCCTGCCAAATTTAGAGCACCATTTAGGATAACAGGGTTGCAAGCGTGACACATAAATCTACATAATGGTGCAAATAGACTGGTCCAAGGGCACAAGTTGGACTTAAGCTGGTAAATAGAATCATAGAATGGTTACAGCACAGAAGGAGGCCATTCGGCCCATCGAGCCCGTGCCGGCTCTCTGCAAGAGCACTCCAGCTAGTCCCACTCCCCCGCCCTTTCCCCGTAGCCCTGCAAAAAATTTTCCTTCAGGTACTTATCCAATTCCCTTTTGAAAGCCATGATTGAGTCTACCTCCACCACCCTTTCAGGCAGTGCATTCCAGATCCTAACCACTCACTGCGTAAAAAAGTTTTTCCTCATGTCGCCTTTGGTTCTTGTGTCAGTCACCTTAAATCTGTGTCCTCTAGTTCTCGGCCCTTCCGCCAATGGGAACAGCTTCTCCCTATCTACTCTATCTAGACCCCCTCATGATTTTGAGGTCGGGCAGTTTCATACTGTGCAGCATGACACTGAGTTGAAGATCTACACTGGTTTCTTGTTGCGCTATACTGGAGGCGGTGTAGTGCTATTCCAGTTTCTAGCTGCCCATTTGGCAGGCCTCATTATTGGCAGAGAGGCCAAATTAGTCAATTAATAGCTCTGTCTGAGGATTGTCGAGCCAAATAATGCTGCAACTGGTGCAAATTTTATAGGAAGGGCCTAGATTTAGAGTGGTTAGTTTTGAACCTGGATTACTTAGTCAGTCACTTTCAGCATGATGTGGATGTGAAGTTATCCACTTCGGTAGGAAAAACAGAAAGGCAGAGTATTATTTAAATGGTGTTAGATTGGGAAATGTTGATGTACAGAGGGACCTGGGTGTCCTTGTACACTAGTCACTGGAAGCAAACATGCTGGTGCAGCAAGCAGTTAGGAAGGCAAATGGTATGTTGGCCTTCATTGCAAGAGGATTTGAGTACAGGAGCAAGGATGTCTTACTACAGTTATACAGGGCCTTGGTGAGACCACACCTGGAGTACTGTGTGCAGTTTTGGTCTCCTTACCTAAGAAAGGATATACTTGCCATAGAGGGAGTGCAGCGAAGGTTCACCAGACTGATTCCTGGGATGGCAGGACTGTCGTATGAGGAGAGATTGGGTCGACTAGGCCTGTATTCACTAGAGTTTAGAAGAATGAGAGGGGAGCTCATTGAAACGTATAAAATTCTGACAGGGCTAGACAGACTGGATGCAGGGAGGATGTTTCCCCTGGCTGGGGGGTCTAGAATGAGGGGTCACAGTCTCAGGATATGGGGTAGGACATTTAGGACTGAGATGAGGAGAAAGTTCTTCACTCAGGGTGGTGAACCTGTGGAATTCTCTACCACAGAAGGCTGTGGAGACCAAGTCACTGAATATATTTAAGAAGGAGATAGATAGATTTCTAGACACAAAAGGCATCAAGGGGTATGGGGAGAGAGCGGGAATATGGTATTGAGATAGAGGATCAGCCACGATCATATTGAATGGCGGAGCAGGCTCGAAGGGCCGAATGGCCTACTCCTGCTCTTATTTTTCTATTTTTCTATGTTTTTAGGAGGAGCTAAAGGCAGTTTATTTGTTTGAACATTTCTGTTCAAGCGGTGAGTGCTTTACAACAACATTGTGCAAACTCACCGTTGAGTATCGCTGAGAGTGATGAGGCAAGAAAGCTGAATGAACACATAAAGTTGATGCTGAATCATCCCTTGTGTATGACAGTTAATTTCATTTGCAGTCAGCCTCAGTAACTCCTTCGGGAGACACAAGACATTTGTTGACGGAATCTGTAAACGTCATTATGTTGCCAACAGGGGTACGGTAGCATAGTGGTTATGTTACTGGACTAGTAATCCTGAGGCCTGGACTAATGATCAAGAGACGTGACCATCAGCAGCTGGGGAATTTAAATTCAGTTAATTGAATAAATCTGCAATAAAAAGCTAGTATCAGTAATGGTGACCATGAAACTACCGGATTGTCGTAAAAACCCATCTGGTTCACTAATGTCCTTTAGGGAAGGAAATCTGCTGCCCTTACCCGGTCTGGCCGATATGTGACTCCAGACCCACAGCAATGTGGTTAACTCTTAACTGCCCTCTGAAATGGCCTAGCAAGCCACTCAATTTTATTCAAGAAGGCAGCTCACCACCACCTTCTCGAGGGCAATCAGGGATGGGCAATAAATGCTGGTCTTGCCGGTGATGTCCACATCCCGTGAATGAATTAAAAAAAAAAATTCCCAATGACCAGTTCTTTTAGAGATACTGGTAAATTAGGATTAGATAATGGAGGGGCTTTTAAGACTTGCAAATCTAGGTGAAAATATGATCTAATATTTTTTCCTGACTTGCAGCATATGTGCTAACGCCATGACCAGCATTTCTGGCAATGTAGTTCCTGCCTTTATATATAAAATGGGTGAGATACACAGAAATCTAAGAACACGGAAACAAGACATTCAGCCCAACCAGTCAGCGTGGGCGTTTTCTTTAAAGGCTAGCAATCTCACGTGGCATTGCCCAGGGTGAGTAAGTGGTTACGCTGTTGCAAGATGAGGGTAGCAATGCCTACATAGAAATACATAGAAGTGACAAGATGGAAACAGTCCGCTCAGCCCAACCAGTCTGTGTTGGCATTTATCCTCCACATGAGCAAATAGTTCCAATCACATTTACCCACCCTGCTCCCATACCCCTTCAACCCCTTTCCATCATCCCCCAATCCAATCCATATATTAAAGGTTGACAGTTTCCTTCTCGACCACTAACCCTGGAAGTAAACTCCGCATCCTTGCAACTCTCTGTGTAAGGAAGTTTCTCCTGCCCTCTGTTCTAAATCTTTTACATTTAATCTTGTATCTTTGACTTCTCATCTTGACCTCAACTACTGGAAACACTCTGCTTCTATCTACCCTGTCCCATCCTTTCATAATTTTAAACCCTTCTATCATATTGCTCCATAATTTGCATTATTCTAATTTATAAAAGACCCAATTTTTCAAAGTCTTTCGCCGTATTTGTATTTCCTCATACCAGGCAGCATCCTAGTGAATCTGCATTGTATCCTCTCTAAAGCCTCAAGATCCTTCACATAGTGTGGAGCCCATTACTGCGCTCAGTACTCTCACTGAGGTCATATTAAAGTTTTATATAGGCTCATCATTACCTCTTGACTTTTATATTCTATACCTCTTGTGATAAAAACCTAGAATTCTATTAGCTTTCTTACAGCCTTGTCAACCAACCCGAGGTGCTGCCTTTAATCTGTAGCTCCGAATCCCTCTGTTCTTCCACACCAGAAAACCTACTTCAATTCAGAATATAATACTGTTGTTGTTTTTTTACCAAAATGCATCACCTCACACTTACCTTGAATTTAAGCTGCCATTTTTCAGCCCATTTTATCAATATTCCTTTACAGCTTCTTTTGGTCTCCTATTTTGGTATCAACAGCAGATTTGGACACCACGCCCTCTATGCCTATATCCAAATCATTGATATACACACTGAACAGAAGTGGCCCTCAGTCAGAACTGCCTACATTGTCAAAGTGGCGAAGAGAGACTCTGTAGGAGCAATTTTCAACTTTTACAGCACCCATGTATCTCCTAACAAATATAGGCAGGTGATGGATTTAAAACTTGACAGATAAGGCCGAATTGTAAAAAGAATAAAATTTTAAGTTTGCTATGGTGATAATATCACTGAAATTTCACAATCCTTTACTGTTCCTTTAAAATGCATGTAACAGACATTTAAAAAACTTTAAAAACATAATAACCACAAATATTAAAAGTCCTACAGCATTCAAATGGCACAACGCTGATGTTTCTTTCAGATGCTATTATACCAAGTAAAAAGAAAGATGTGAATTTATATAGCGCCTTTCACGACCACCGGACGTCTCAAAGTGCTTTACAGCCAATGAAGTACTTTTGAAGTGTAGTCACTGTTGTAATATAGGAAATGCGGCAGCCAATTTGCGCACAGCAAGCTCCCACAAACAGCAATGTGATAATGACCAGATAATCTGTTTTTCTAGTGATGTTGATTGAGAGATAAATATTGGCCCCAGGACACCGGGGAGAACTCCCCCTGCTCTTCTTCGAAATAGTGCCGCGGGATCTTTTACGTCCACCTGAGAGGGCAGACGGGGCCTCGGTTTAACCTCTCATCCGAAAGACGGCACCTCTGACAGTGCAGCACTCCCTCAGCACTGCACTGGGAGCGTCAGCCTAGATTTATGTGCTCAAGTCTCTGGAGTGGGACTGTGAACCCACAACCTTCTGACTCAGAGACGAGGGTGCTACCTATAGTGTAGAGCCCACTGCTGCACACTTACTATCCCACCATCTGAAAGAAATATCATGATGGTGATTAAAACAGAGTTTAGTCTCATCCTTCTCTCTCACCCGTAAGTGGCACATGCTACTGTGAAAGGCGACAGATGGGTGGGAATTAAAATTTAAAAAAAGGATTAAATTAAAAGTAGCAGCTTAACATATTTATGACTGAGTAGGCAAGTTGCATGTTTTCCATATATACTGTCTTTGTCAACAGGTCCCACTATCATTCAAACAAAACACATAATATGTGGGATTTGATTTTCTTCAATCAGCCTGCCTTTCCGGCTGACTTTGCATCCAACGGATGAATTGTTTCGATGATGCAACAGAATAGCAGTTCTCTTCTTTTGGTTGTCACACAAATATAGGTTAAATAACAGCATTAATAGCTTCTAAAACCTATATCAATAACGCATTTACAGAAACAAGACTGTACAGTAAATAAATACATGATCCGAAAATGCCAGCACATGATCTTGCCACTATATATCTCATCGTCGCTGCGTACAAACTTGGGGATATGGAATTAGATAATGAAGTAGGACATGGCTTCTGACTAAAAGAAAGAAAGACTTTGGATTTATATAGCACCTTTCACGACCACCGGACGTCTCAAAGTGCTTTACAGCCAATTAAGTACTTTTGAAGCGTAGTCACTGTTGTAATGTAGCATCCAATTTGCGCACAGCAAGCTCCCACAAACAGCAGCGTGATAATGACCAGGTAATCTGTTTTTTTTTGTTATGTTGATTGAGGGAAAAATATTGGCCAGGACACCGGGGCTAACTCCCCTGCTCTTCTTTGAAATAGTGCCGCGGGATCTTTTACGTCCACCTGAGAGAGCAGGCAGGGCCTCGGTTTAACGTCTCATCTGAAAGACAGCACCTCCGACAGTGCAGCACTCCCGCAGCACTGCACTGGGAGTGTCAGGCTAGCTTTTTGTGCTCAAGTCCCTGGAGTGGGACTCAAACCCACAACCTTCTGACTCAGAGGCGAGAGAGTGCTACCCACTGAGACACAGGCTGACACAAGGTATACTCACACAAATTTTCCAAGAAAGTGGTGGGTTTTAGACAGACTCAAATGAAAGCGTATCGTTTACACCCAGTTTTATGAGGGTAGTTTATTTGCGTAGCTTCAGGATGGGTGCAGGGAGTACACTCGTGGTGGAAACAGAAAATTGCGTGCAAGTGAAATTTAAAGGAAAAGGGTCAATAAAGGGGAGCATCAGAATAAGGGGACAAAAAAATTCCAAAAGCCTTTGGAAAAGCTCAGAAGGTATCTCGACCCATTAGGAAAGTGACAGAGCTATCCAGCACCTGACCGACCCCAGCCTCCCCCTATTTGATGGCTGCTGAAGTGGAGGCAGTGCTGCATCGTACTCTGTATCATTCAACAACAACAACTTGCATTTATATAGCACCTTTAACGGTGTAAAACGTCCCAAGGCGTTTCACAGGAGCTTAATCAGACAGAATTGGACACCGAGCTACAAAAGGAGATATTAGGACAGATGACCAAAAGTTTGGTCAAAGAGGTAGGTTTTAAGGAGCGTCTTAAAGGAGGAGGGAGAGGCGGAGAGGCGGAGAGGTTTAGGGAGGGAATTCCAGAGCTTAGGGCCTCGGCAGCTGAAGGCACGGCCGACAAGTTTGGAGTGATTAAAATCAAGGATGCGCAAGAAGCCAGAATTGGAGGAGCGCAGAGTTCTTAAAGGCTTGTAGGGGCGGAGGGGGCTACAGAGAACAAGGATGAGAATTTTAAAATTGAGGCGTTGCCGGACCGGGAGCCAATTTCACAGCACTGTCCGCAAAGGTCAGAATTGCAACATGCGTACAAGAAGGTAGAGCCAAGTTTCAGGCAACAACTGACCGTTACTATCACTGAATGTGCAAGTCCTGTGCTGCCTGGTAGCTGCAGGTGTCCTTGCAACAGATGTCACAGCTCTGCATCTGGCTGTCCACTGACCTGGATCCAGTGGTTAGACACATCCCAAGGTCAATTATAAGCTTTTCTTAAAAACAAAGATGATACTTTTCAGCTTTAGGAACACCACACTTCAGGAAGGATGTCAAGGCCTTGGAGAGGGTGCAGAGGAGAACCAGAGGTGAGCTGAGGAGGTTTTTTTTTACGCAGTGAGTTGTTACGATCTGGAATGCACTGCCTGAAAGGGTGGTGGATAGCTCTTGGTCGGCTGGCACAGACAAGAGGGGCCGAATGACCTCCTTCTGTGCTGTAAATTTCTATAATTCTATGAGATTTACTAAAATGGTACCAAGGATGCGGGACTTCAGTTATGTGGGGAGACTCGAGAAACTGGGTTTGTTCTCCTTAGAGCAGAGAAGGTTAAGGGGAGAGTTAATAGAGGTGTTCAAAATCATGAAGGGTCTTGACAGAGTAAATAAGGAGAAACTGTTTCCAGTGGCAGAAGGGTCGAAAACCAGAGGACACTGATTTAAGGTAATTGGCAAAAGAACCAGAGGTGATCTGAGATTTTTTTTTTTACGCAGCGAGTTGTCATGATCTGGGAGGCACTGCCTGAAAGGGCGGTGGAAGCAGATTCAATAGTAACTTTCAAAAGGGAATTGGATAAATGCTTGAAGGGGTGAGGAAAGGGCAGGGGAATGGGACTATTTGGAGAGCGCTTTCACAGGCACGATGGGCTGAATGGCCTCCTTCTGTGCTGTATCATTCTATGATTCTATTTGATCATTCATAGGTGTGATGTGTTGTTGTTTTATGAATATGATATTTAAACCAATCAGGTATAAATTGACAACCGACTTTGCGTGTGGATCACTATTATGCATGACAGCGCCACTAGATGCAAGCAAAATACCACCACCCTCACTGTATGGCCATGCTTTTTATACTGTATTTAGTTTTTGACACCATGTAGGATAACGCTTAAAGCTACACAGAAACATTTTGACAAGGGATCAGGAGCTGGAAACCCAAGGGTCACTGAAGGATTCGATGTGATGGAATCACTAGGCAGTTAGCAGAATTTAATCTGCAGTGGATTGCAGCGATACAACGCTGCTCTCGGCCCTGCTGTTAGATCTGTGAAGCACTTCCACTTACATAGGATATACGGCACAGAAACAGGCCATTCGGCCCAACCAGGCCACGCCGGCGTTTATGCACAACTCGAGCCTCCTCCCGTCTTTCCTCATCTCACTCTATCAGTATAACCCTCTATTCCCTTCTCCCTCATATGCTTATCCAGCCTCCCCTTAAATGCATCTATACTATTCGCTTCAACCACTCCCTGTGGTAGCGAGTTCCACATTCTCACCACTCTCTGGGTAAAGAAGTTTCTTCTGAATTCCCTAATTTGGTTTCTTGGTGACTATCTTATATTGATGGCCTCTAGTTATGCTCTTCCCCACAAGTGGAAACACTCTCTCTGTATCCACTCTATCAAAACCTTTCACTATTTACAGAGATAAAGGCAGAGGGAAAAGGCAACTAATGGCCCAGAAATTGATCTCGCTCTGTTCCCGCGGGGGTAAGGAGCAGGCGCGATCTCTCACTCCGCGTTGGCTTTTTCAGATCTAGCTCGCACGAACTTGATGTTCTAGACATCAGCTGGGCAGTGCTTGCGTATCCCACCGGCGTAGTGAATTCGTGCGAGCTGTGGGATCACATGACTCAGTTAGAGCCAATGGCAGCACACCATCTTCCATTCATAAGTTTCACATACGTGCTGTGAAAGCTATGAATCTTACACACCCCCAAAATAACAGCTAAACCTCTCGCGTAGCGGCATCAATTTTTGGCCCAATATCTATTTACAAACACCCACCAGCCCACCCCACCCACACAACCAGCTTTCAGTTCTGTTCAGCTGACGGTGTTGCAATCTAATTTCCAGTTTCATTGCAAATGAACCAAAGGCGACATTAAAAATACTTTTTTACGCAGCGAGTGGTTAAGATCTGGAATGCTCTGCCTGAAAGGGTGGTGGAGGCAGCCTCAATCTTATCTTTCAAAAGGGAGTTGGATAAGTATCTGAAGGAAAGCAATTTGCAGGGCTACGGGGAAAGGGCGGGGGAGTGGGACTAGCTGAGAGTCGGCACGGGCTCGACAGGCCGAACGGCCTTCTTTCGTGCGGTAAGGTCAGAAGGTTGTGGGTTCGCGTCCCACTCCAGAGACTTGAGCACATAAATCTAGGCTGACATGGTGCAGTGCTGAGGGAGCGCTGCACTGTCGGAGGTGCCGTCTTTCGGATGAGACGTTAAACCGAGGTCCCGTCCGCTCTCTCAGGTGGACGTGAAAGATCCCGTGGCCACTATTTCGAAGAAGAGCAGGGGAGGTATCCCCGGTGTCCTGGTCAATATTGATCCCTCAATCAACATCACAAAAAGATTACCTGGTCATTATCACATTGCTGTTTGTGGGAGCTTGCTGTGCGCAAATTGGCTGCCGCGTTTCCCACATTACAACAGTGACTACACCTCATAGGTACTTCATTGGTTGTAAAGCGCTTTGAGACGTCTGGTGGTCGTGAAAGGCGCTATATAAATGTAAGTCTATCTAACCATTCTATGATTGCAAAGCTCCCTCACACTTTGAGCCCCAGTAATGAACCGAATCAGGAAATGCGGTGAGAGGTTGGCAGATGCCATGGGGGGGGATTGGGAACATTTGGGGGGGGGGGGCGATTGGGAACATTTGGGAAGGAGGGGCAAACACAGCAGATGTTGTGGAGGACTGAAGCTGAAATGTTCTGCTTGAACAATGAGGGTGCAGGGCTGATCGCTGGGACACACACTAGAGAGCAGCAGAGAGACTGTGTGAGAGAGAGAGGGACAGCCACCCATCCACCCTCACCAAACTACAGCAAAGAAGCGGATCCGCCGCCAGGGAGAAGGGCGATGGCAGGGTCGGGGGAGAGGAGCTGCCAGCAGCCGCTGGAACAGTGCCTGCAAGCGGCGGTGCAGGTAGCGCTGGAGGCCGGACAGGTGAGTCTCCAAAGCAGAGGGAAGAAAGTATCCAAATGGCAACAGGGAGGCAGCCGAGCCTGTGCGGAGCTGCAGCGGGTCCGGAGCCGATTACCAGGCCGATTCAGCAGGGCAGGACAGGACATGTCGCCTTGGCTTATTTTCATTAATTTTTTTTACTATGCAATTTGGGTCCAAACAATTCCTTCTGCAATTTTTTTTAGGAGGGGGGTGGTCTGTCTAATGACTTTACGTTAACGGTCCAAAAATGAAATGAAACGCCGGTTTTGGCTGCTGGCCAATTTTCTAATCGGTTGGTTGCTTAAATTTGTAAAAAAAACACCTCGATTTTAAACACTAAAAACAGGGTTTGTTGTAAGCAACTGTACGTCAAGGGGGTGGGGAGTTTGTTGCAGGAATTGCACTGTATCCCATTGACATTTCCAATTCAGTAATGGGGGGTGTCTGTGTACATGATGCTTCTGCAAATCTTAAATGTTGTAAGATCAGTAGCTGGCCTCCTGTCTGCATTTCCGCAAATAGCTTTTGCAGAAAATTCAAAGACTTTAAAACAGGAAGGAGGTCGAGCTACCTGCTTTAAAAAAAACTGGGTGCGACAAGCTCGTTTCCTCGTTCAGATGACTTCATCAATCATCAGCAAAGCTCGAGTGCTTCATGAATGTCACCGAGACCTTGAGATTAAACGACAGCCTTGTATAGTTTGTGTAATAGATGTTATGCCCCGATAAAATTAAAGTGACGGTTGCAATGAATGCTCTTAATTGAAGTCAGAAAGAAGATTAGACCACGCTTTGGAGGACTGTGCGTAGTTCTGCTCTCCATATTATAAAATGGATATAGCGGCACTGGAGAAAGAGCAATAAAAAGATTCACAAGGATGGTATCAGAACGGAGAGGTTATAACTAGCGGGAAAGATTGAACCAGGCTGGGGCTCTTTTCTCTAGAAGAGAGAAGACTGAGGGGTGACCTGATCGAGGCCTTTAAGATTATTACATAGGATATACGGCACAGAAACAGGCAATTCAGGCCCAACCAGTCCATGCCGGTGTTTATGCTCCACTCGCCTCCTCCCGTCTTTCCTCATCTAACTCTATCAGCATAACCCTCTATTCCCTTCTCCCTCATATGCTTGTCTAGCCTCCCCTTAAATGCATCTATACTATTCGCTTCAACCACTCCCTGTGGTAGCGAGTTCCACATTCTCACCACTCTCTGGGTAAAGAATTTTCTTCTGAATTCCTTATTGGATTTCTTGGTGACTATCTTATATTGATGGCCTCTAGTTATGCTCTTCCCCACAAGTGGAAACATTCTCTCTGTATCTACTCTTATCAACATTTTTCATAATTTTAAAGACCTCTGTTAGGTCACTCCTCATCCTTTCCTGATATGTATACCCTCGCATTTCTGGTATCATCCTTGTAAATCTTCTCTGCACCCTCTCCAGTGCCTATATATCCTTTTTATAATATGGTGACCAGAACTGTACACAGTACTCGAAGTGTGGTCTAACCAAGGTTCGATACAGGTTTAGTATAACTTCCCTACTTTTCAATTCTATCCCTCTAGAAATAAACCCTAGTGCTTGGTTTGCTTTTTTATGGCCTTGCTAACCTGTGTCAGAACTTTTAGTGATTTGTGTATTTGTACTCCTAGATCCCTTTGTTCCTCTACCCCACCTAGACTCGCACCCTCCAAGTAATAAGTGACCTCCCTATTCTTCCTACCAAAATGTAATCCCTCACATTTATCTGTGTGGAACTTCATTTGCCAATTATATGCCCATTCTGCAAGTTTATTAATGTCCTCCTGTAATTTGTTGCAGTCCTCCTCAGTATTGACCAGCCTCCCAATTTGGTGTCATCTGCAAATTTAGAAATTGTGTTTTTGATTCCCAAGTCTAAATCGTTAATGTAAATTGTGAACAGCAGTGGTCCCAGCACTGATCCTTGTGGAACACCACTACCCACCTTCTGCCACTGTGAATAGCTACCCTTTACTCCTACTCTCTGCTTTCTGTCCTGAAGCCAGCCAGCAATCCATTCTGCTACTTGTCCCCTGACTCCGCATTCTCTGACCTTGTTCATCAGTCTATTATGGGGTACCTTATCGAAGGCCTTTTGAAAATCCAGATAAATTACATCTACTGCATTACCATTGTCCACTCTCTCTGTTACCTCTTTGAAAAATTCAATGAGGTTGGTCAAGCAAGACTTTCCCTTTTGAAATCCATGCTGACTATTCATTACTATGTTTTTGGTTTCTAGATGTTCTTCTATTTTCTCCTTTAGGAGGGTTTCCATCATTTTTCCTACCACCGATGTTAAGCTGACTGGTCTATAATTCCATGGACATGTTCTATCTCCCTTCTTAAATATAGGTATTATGTTAGCTATCCGCCAGTCCTCTGGCACTACACCTATTTCTAACGAATTATTAAATATGTGTGGTAATGCCTCTGCTGTCTCTTCCCTGGATTCTTTTGAAATGTGTGGATGCAATCCATCCGGACCAGGGGTTTTATCCTCTTTGAATTTGATTAGTTTATTTAGTTTCTCTTTTATTTTAAATGCACTTATCTCATTACTAATCTCATCATCCAATGTCATGCCCACCTGTTCTATCTCCCTGGTAAATACTGAAGCAAAATAATTATTTAATATTTCTGCCATCTCTCTATCGTTACCTGTGGTATTATCCTGACTATCCCTGAATGGCCCTATTCCCATCCCAACCATCCTTTTTTTATTGATGTGCCTGTAAAATATTTTACTATTTTGTGTTATGTTCCTTGATAATTTAATTTCATAGTTCCTCTTTGCCTCCCTAATTGTTTTTTTGACTTCTCTCTTAATCTTTTTGTATTCTCTCTTATCATGCACTCCCCTGCTGTCTATGTACTTAATGTATGCCTCTTTCCTTACCCTCAATTGTTCCCTTATGGCTTTATTCATCCATGGAGTCTCATTATGAAAGGGTTTGATTGGGTAAACATAGAGAAAATATTTCCACTTATGGGGGAGTCCAAAACTAGGGGCCATAAATATAAGATAGTCATCAATAAATCCAATAGGGAATGCAGGAGGAACTTGTTTTACCCAGAGAGTGGTTAGAATATGACACTCGCTACCACAGGGAGCATTTGAGGCAAATAGCACAGATGCATTTAAGGGGAAGCTAGATAAGCATATGAGGGAGAAGGGAATAGAGGGATATGCTGATAGGGTGAGATGAAGAGGGGTGGGAGGAGGCTCGTGTGGAGCATAAACACCGGCATGGACCAGTTGGGTGAATGGCCTGTTTCTGTGTTGTAAATTCTATGTAATTCTATGTAAGATTGTTTAATTGGAAGGCTGAAATTGTGTGGAAAATAATGGATACTTCTAAATGAATTCCACTGTCGTCCAATCTAGAGATTCATGTGGCGTCGATTTCTTTTTTCCACATGATAATTTGCAATGGCAACAGACACATAGGCTGCAATTTTATGCTTCGGGCAGCTTGGGAGGGTTAGCTGCCTTCCAGGTTCCAGTCCCGCCCCAACTACATCCGGCTCACAAATGTAATTTTATGTCAATTGGCCTTGTTAAGCCCACCCTCCAGCCAATTAAGAGGAAGCCGGTGTCAGATGAGGTAATTTGATGACGTGGCATCTGCCGGTTTTCTTAAAGGGACCACGCACAATTTTTTTTGACAGTTGATTTTTCAGTGTTTGACAGCATTGAGGTGCTGCAAACACTGACATTCACTGTACAAACATGAGCTCTTGCACCCAGACTCTCCAGTGACTCCCTCCTTAGGCTAGAACAGATGGCAGCTGCAAGTGAGGTTACGGAAGCGATGTGTCACTGGTGAGAGAGGTTCTCCCAATGAGGTGGGACTACACATACAATTCAAAACCTGTTACCTACAGAAAAGTCTAAATGCATTAAAAATGAATCTCCCAACATTTTCTTACCTCTGAAACTCACCAGTGCGCCGTTGGATCCTTCACACCACTTCTGCAGCTGTCATCAATGCAGAAACATTACAGCAGACTCACAACACGCCACACTTACCTGGCGTGGTGTCCGGACGTCGGGAAGCCCGCAGTAGAAGTGTCAAAATTGGAAAAAGCCTGTTAACTGCCTGATAACAACCTGTTAACAAGCAGTTAAGTGGCTATAATCCTCTTCCCGCCTGCTGCAAATTGGGGACCCGACACTTGGGAAGATTGATTGGAGGCGGGTTGACAGCGGGTTTCTGACCCGCTGTCAATTTTTGCGATTTTGCCGGATGTCCTGCCTCCAAACCTGCCCCCTAAGCGCCGGCAAAATTCTGGCCATGGTATTCCTACTAACGGTACATTGTCAGTATAAAGGCAGTGGACTCTGCATCTTCATTAGTGTCCAGGATCCAACCTTTAATGGGTCCCAAGAGGTGCCATTGGACAATACAAACCACATGCCTCCCTATCCGATTGGCCTTCTAATGTGCCGCTGGGAACTGGCAGCATGCTGCAGGAGAAAAATGACATAGAATGTACAGCACTGAAACAGGCCATTCGGCCCAACTGGTCTGTGCCGGTGTTTATGCTCCACACGAGCCTCCTCCCACCCCTACTTCATCTAACCCTATCAGCATAAACTTCTATTCCTTTCTCCCTCATGTGTTTATCTAGCTTCCCCTTAAATGTATCTGTGTTATTCGCCTCAACCGCTCCCTGCAGCAGCAAGTTCCACATTCCAACCACTCGATGGTTTCTCCTGAATTCCCCATTGGATTTATTAGTGACTATCTTGTATTTATGGGCCCTAGTTTTTGGAAACATATCTACGTCTACCCTATCGAACCCCTTCATAAATGTAAAGACCTCTATCAGGTCACCCCTCAGCCTTCTCTTTTTTAGAGTAAAGAGCCCCAGCCTGTTCAGTCTTTCCTGATTGTTATAACCTCTCAGTTCTGGTATCGTACATGTAAATCTGTTTTGCACCTTCTCCAGTGCCTCTATGTCATTTTGCAATATGGAAATCAGAAAATGGTAAAATGTAAATTTTGTAAAAATGGGCCATCACAGGCCACAAACCTCCACATGAATAAAAATGTCTGAAAACCTGAGGGTCGATCTGTCCATTCTGAATCACTTGGCGTGAGACTTGTTCATTTTGGTTTAAAAATTGGAACCTTGATCCACCCGACTCTTAAAGGAACTTTTTCCTTAAAGTGCTTTGATTATTTTAAACTGCAGACACTGGAACTCTGAAATAAAAACATAAAAATGCAGTCGGTCATTCAGCACCAGAAAGAGACGGATAGATAGGCTGGCATTGTGAGCGCAACCGGAAAGGTTAATATTTCAGATAGAAAGGTTCCACACTCAAAACATTAACCTTTCTTTCTTCAAAAGCAAAATACTGCGGATGCTGGAAATCTGAAATATCAAACCGAAAATGCTGGAAATGCTCAGCAGGTCAGGCAGCATCTGCGGAGAGAGAAACAGAGTTAACGTTTCAGGTCGATGACCCTTCGTCAGAACTGGAAAATGTTAAGAGATGTAACGGGTTTCAAGCAAGTACAGGGGCAGGGACAGTGGGGGTGGAGGGGAGGACAGCACAAAAGGGAAGGTCTGTGATCAATGTTCTCTTTAAGCTGCGCGGCTGCACGGCGGTCTGGAGATCCCGCACAGCCGGCTCACCGGCTTTTAAATGGATAAACCGCGCATTCGGGGAATTTTGAATGGCCCGCACAGCCCGTTAAAGGGGCCGCACAGCCCAAGAAAAAACTAGAGGGAATATTGTCTGTGATTGATCGGGTCATTTTTGTCATTTAATCTCTCCTGCCTATCACAGACCTTCCCTTTTGTGCTTTCCTCCCCTCCGCCCCGCTTTCCCCGCCCCTGCCCTTGCTTAAAACCTGTTACATCTCGAACTTTTTCCAGTTCTGACGAAGGGTCATCGACCTGAAACGTTAACTCTGTTTCTCTCTCTCTCCACAGATGCTGCCTGACCTGCTGAGTGTTCCCAGCATTTTCTGTTTTTATAACCTTTCTTTCTTGTTTAGATGCCTTTTCTAAATAACCTGTAAGGATGCACTGGGTTGCCCCAGTGACCTCAACTAAAAACAAGTAAATGTGCCCCCCTTTTTAAAGAGGCACAACTAATAAGAAGTTAATCATAAGAACAAAGGAAACTTATAAAACTAAATAATAATATTGCCACCTGTGTCCACTATATATACTCCAGGCCCTGCGGAGCCCACCGCTCATGGAAGGCTGGTGGACACCGTACGCCACCCCTCTAGAGCCACCCGGGCGCAGATAAGACCGCAGAAGCGAGGCAGGCAGCAGAGCGACAACCCCACCCCCTGCCCGCCATCCCCCCCACGCCTGGGCCAGGTCCATCCTGGACCTATAGATGGCCACCTTGACCAGGCCAAGGTGAAGACCCACGAGAAGGTCCACCGACTTGCCCGCGCCCCCACTCCCCGCTCCATGTGGCCAAGGATCAGGAGGCTTGTTCAGGTGCTGACTGACCTGATGTGCATTTCCAGCATTTTCTGTTTGCATTTCCTGTGGTTAAATGGGATTGTAATCTCCAAGTCGTTTTTAGTCATATCTAAATCTTCCTGACGTTTTCCTGATGTTGACGGGTCGGTGAGGATGAAGTTAAGGCATTTGAACCCTGAGATTAGATTTACTGTTTAAAATTTATAGAAATTACAGACATTTGTGTTAACCTGCCTGCTTAAAGGTGTTATAGAATAATACGGTGCAGAAGAAGGCCATTCGGCCCATCGAGTCTGCACCGGCTCTTTCGAAGAGCATTTAAGAGCTGTTTGTAGACTATGTTTATATAGTGACATAGGAAATGCCACTTAAACTTTCAATGACTGTGCCACAGTTATGAACGCTTCAGTTCAAATGTCATCCAGTGTTTATTGACCAGGAGTGTTCGGATATTCTTGTGTTCTGCATGACAAATGCTACCAGTAATTTAACATGAAGGCCAAAACTGCTGTTTCAAGACATCCCCATAGAGTATATTTTAATAGAGCAGAATGGACACTGGTGAATGATTGCACACCTGCAATACCTTTTGATGGTTGAAGTGACGGAGACCCTCAGGTGTCAGCCTTGGCTCAGTGGGTAGCACCCTCGCCTCTGAGTCAGTAGGCTGTGGGTTCAAGACCCACTCCAGGGACTTGAGCACAAATTCTAGGCTGACACTCCAGTGCAGACTGCCCCATCTCCAACTTCCCTTTCCTCTCCAAAGTCCTTGAACGTGCCGTCGCCTCCCGCATCCATGCCCACCTTTCCCGCAACTCCATGTTTGAATCCGCCCCTGCCACATTACTGAAATGGCTCTTATCAAAGTCACACATGACATCCTATGTGACTGTGACCATGGTAAACTATTCCTTCTCAACCAGTCTGCAGCCTTTGACACGGTGGACCACGCTATCCTCCTCCAACATCCAGCTGGGTGGGACTGCACTCGCCTGGTCCCATTCTTATTTATCCAGTCGTAGCCAATGAATCACCTGCAATGGCCTCGATTTAAAATTCTCCTCTTTGTTTTCAAATCCCTGCATGGCCTCGCCCCTCCCTATCTCTGTAGCCTCCTCCAGCCCTGCAACCCTCCGAGATAGCTGCGCTCCTCCAATTCTTGCCTCTTACGCATCCCCGATTTTAATCGTTCCACAATTGGTGGCCGTGCCTTCAGCTGCCTCAGCCCTAAGCTCAGGAATTCCCTCCCTAAACCTCTCCGCCTCTCTACCTCTCTTTCCTCCTTTAAGGCACTCTTTAAAACCTACCTCTTTGACCAAGCTTTTGGCCATTTGCCCTAATATCTCCTTATGTGGCTCGGTGTCAAATTTTGTTTGATAACACCCCTGTGAATCACCTTGGGACATTTTATGTAAGTTGTTGTTATACTGAGGAAGTGCCCTGAGGAAGTCATCTGAAACCCACCCCCCCACCCCACCCCACCCCGCTCCCCCACCCTTGAGATTTAAAAAGTAAATGCATTATTCGTTTTCGTATTTCTTCAATTGGAGACCTGCTTGAAACCATAGAATTGACTGTTGTGCAGCATAGGTGCAACCACAGTGGGGAGCGAGGGGGTGCAAATCAGTAAAGAACATAAGAAATAGGAGCAGGAGTCGGCCATTCGGCCCCTCGAGCCTGCTCCGCCATTCAATAAGATCACGGCTGATCTTCAGCCTCATCTCCACTTTCCCGCCCTATCCCCATATCCCTACATTCCCTTAGTGTCCAAAAATCTATCGATCTCTGTCTTGAATATACTCAACGACTGAGCATCCACACCACTCTGGGGTAGAGAATTCCAAAGATTCATCACCCTCTGAGTGTGGACATTTCTCCTCATCTCAGTCCTAAATGGCCGACCCCTTATCCTGAGACTATGCCCCCTAGTTCTAGACTCTCCAGCCAGGGGAAACAGCCTCCCAGCATCTACCCTGTCAAGCCCCCTAAGAATTGTACATATTTCAATGAGATCACCTCTCATTCTTCTATACTCCAGAGAATATAGGCCCATTCTGCTCAATCTTGCCTCATAGGAAAACCCTCTCATCCCAGGAATCAATCTGGTGAACCTCTCTAAGGCAAGTATATCCTTCTTTAGGTAAGGAGACCAAAACTGTACTCAGTACTCCAGGTGTGGTCTCACCAAGGCCTTGTATAATTGCAGCAAGACTTCCTTACTCTTATACCCCCTTGCAATAAAGGCCAACATACCATTTGCCTTCCTAATTGCTTGCTGTCAGTAGTTTTAAACAAAAAATGGCCTGTCACTTCCTGAGGATTTCCTCTGACCTTTGGAGGGCAAATGGGGATTAACGAGCAGCGTTAAATCGGCAAATATCCATTACCAACAATAATTGACCTCAGGATATGCACATTTGTTGCTTGAATGGAACAAAGTTAAATCCAGTTTTAGTTGTAGAAAAAAACATTACATGTTATGGCATAACGATCCTGTTATAAAATTTGTTTCATTTAATTTACTGTCAACAATGTCAAGAGGTCTGCTAGTATCTTCAAAAAAAATTAGACATGCTTTAAACTACAAAATGGTTTTGGCAAAGAAGGCTTAATGTGTTTTTTCTTCACCAATTTTTATCAACTCCTCATTCGGATACAATTCCACAGGCACCGGGTGCCCTCCGACCCCCCCTCCGTCCGACCCCCCTCCCCCCCCCCTCCCTCCGACTCCCCCTCCGTCCGACGACCCCCCCCTTCCTCCGACCCCCCCTCCTCTCCCTCCGACCCTCCCGCTCCGACCCCCCCTCCCTCTGACCCCCTCTCCCGCCGACCCCCCCCCTCCGACCCCCCCTCCGTCCGGCCCCTCTCCCTCCGACCCCTCCTCCGTCCGGCCCCCCTCCCTCCCCTCCCTTGACCCCCCCTCCGTCCGACCCCCCTCCCCCCCCTCCCTCCGACCCCCCCCTCCGTCCGACCCCCTGCTCCGACCCCCCCTCCCTCTGACCCTCCCGCTCCGACCCCCTCTCCCTCCGACTCCCCCCTCCTCTCCCTCTGACCCCCCCTCCTCTCCCTCCGACCCTCCCCTCCCTCCGACTCCCCCTCCGTCTGACCCCCTGCTCCGACCCCCCCTCCCTCCTCTCCGTCCGACCCCCTGCTCCAACCTGCCCTCCCTCCGATCCCTCCGACCCTCCCTTCCCTCCGACCCCCTCCCTCCTCTCCCTCCGACCCTCTCCTCCCTCTGACCCCCCCCTCCCTCTGACCCCCCTCCCTCTGACCCCCTCCCTCCGACCCCTCCCTCTGAACCCCCCTCCCTCTGAACCCCCCTCCCTCTGAACCCCCCTCCCTCTGACCCCCCTCCCTCTGACCCCCCCCCCTCCCTCCGACCCCCCTCGCTGTTATTTTGACAACAAATTATGGCCCATTATCTTTGCAGCTGCTTCCTGAAGATCTGCCACTTCCACATCTCTATTTCCCCCTTTGGTCGTTCCATGGGTTTTCGGCATGGAGGGATCTACTAGGTGCAGTGCAATGTGAGTCCGTTCATTTAAATGGCGGTGGCATTTCAGACTGCCTTACCCCCAAGGAAAAATTCGCCACGACTAACACCTAGTGGAGAGTGTCTGGTGCCCATGAAAAAATACTCAGTATGAGAATCTTCAGAGGTGGAGGGGGGATGGGGGTGGAATAGGAGGAAACAAATAAATGTAACTTAATGTAACAGCTAAAGAAAGTGCCTACAACAATGTTCATACATATTTATCTTTGTTCGAAGATAATCAGGGAAGCGTTAAGGATTGAAAAGCGAGTGCAAACAAAATCCTCAGCAGCAGACCTTGTAACTGAAACAGATCAGCTCGTTGAAAATCTAATCATCTCTACTCTAACCAAAAAGTTTCCTTCACACAGGTGGGTGGTTTTAAATGGCAGCTCTGCACTCAACAGATGTTATAATTTAACCTCTTTTTCACCCTTCCCCACTTTACATGCAGATCATTAGCCTTACCAATGAAGAAGTGGTCATCCACTTTGGACCTAAAAAGTCTAGAACAGGGTACTTTCTAAATGGTGAAAGGCTAAAAACAGTGGAGGTCCAAAGAGACTTGGGGGAGGGGGGTGTCCAGGTACATAGATCATTAAAATGTCAGGAACAGGTACAGAAAATAATCAAAAAGGCTAATGGGATGCTGGCCTTTATATCTAGAGGACTAGAATACAAGGGGGTAGAAGTTATGCTGCAGCTATACAAAACCCTGGTTAGGCCACACCTGGAGTACTGTGAGCAGTTCTGGGCACCACACCTTAGGAAGGATGTATTGGCCTTGGAGGGAGTGCAGCGTAGGTTTACCAGAATGATACCCGGGCTTCAAGGGTTAAGTTACGAGGAGAGATTACACAAATTAGGGTTGTATTCCCTAGAATTTTGAAGGTTAAGGGGTGATCTGATCGAAGTTTTCAAGATATTAAGGGGAACAGATAGGGTAGATAGAGAGAAACTATTTCCGCTGGTTGGGGAGTCTAGGACTAGGGGGCATAGTCTAAAAATTAGCACCAGACTTTTCAGGAGTAAAATTAGGAAACACTTCCACACACAAAGGGTGGTAGAAGTTTGGAACTCTCTTCCGCAAACGACAATTGATGCTAGATCAATTGTTAATTTCAAATCGGAGATTAATAGCTTTCTGTTAACCAGAGGCCTTTAAGGGATACGGGGCAAAGGCGGGTATATGGAGTTAGGTCGCAGATCAGCCATGATCTCATTGAATGGCAGAACAGGCTCGAGGGGCTGAATTGTCTCCTCCTGTTCCTATGTTCCTGATGAGCAGGCGCTGACCAACAGCGCACCTTTACCAATGCAAGTGGTCAGTAAATTTAAAAAAAGCTGAGGTAGTTTCCTAACATCTAAATGCTGCACCACATTTCTTAGCCTCTGTCCCGTATTTAATAGCCAATAACTCTGATGAACTAAACTGAGTTGTTGGAAACAGGTTTTCTGAGGGGATTGCAATTTAAGGTGTTTTTTGTGTTGTAAAAGTGCAGCTTTTTTTTTCATTCGCGAGATGTGGGTGTCGCTGGCAAGGTCAGCATTTATTGCCCATCCCTAGTTGCCCTTGAGAAGGTGGCGGTGAGCCGCCTTCTTGAACCGCTGCAGTCCGTGTGGTGAAGGTACTCCCACAGTGCTGTTAGGGAGGGAGTTCCAGGATTTTGACCCAGCGACGATGAAGGAACGGCGATTATATTTCCAAGTCAGGATGGTGTGTGACTTGGAGGGGAACTTGGAAGTGGTGGTGTTCCCACGCGCCTGCTGCCCTTGTCCTTCTAGGTGATAGAGGTCGCAGGTTTGGGAGGTAAATGCGACATTCACTCCCTGTCGGCTGCGATTAGGGATGTTCAGCGGACCGACTCGCTTTGTTCAGGCAACGGGGAGAACCACTCTTTCTTACAGGAACTGTCCCCAGATTTTGCAGCTCTGCATCTGTCCCAATGCTTGATGGAGATTAGTGCCTGATGGAAAAGTAAATAAGAACATAAGAATTAGGAGCAGGAGTAGACCATAAGGCCCCTCGAGCCTGCTCTACCATTCAATAAGATCATGGCTGATCATCAACCTCAACTCCACCTGCCCGCACTATCCCCATATCCCTTGATTCCATTAGTGTCCAAAAAAAGATCGATCTCTGTCTTGAATATACTCAACGACTGAGCATCCATAGCCCTCTGGGGTAGAGAATGCCAAAGATTCACAACCCTCTGAGTGAAGAAATTTCTCCTCAACTCAGTCCTAACTGGCCGACCCCTTATCCTGAGTCTATGACCCGTAGTTCTAGGCTGTCCAGCCAGTGACAAACAGCCCCTCAGCATCTACCCTGTCAAGCCCTCTAAGAATTTTATATGTTTCAATGAGATCACCATTCATTCTTCTAAACTCCAGAGAGTATAGGCCCAATCTACGCAATCTCTCCTCATAGGACAACCCTCTCATCCCAGGGCTCAATCTAAATGGGGGGAGAGTGGTGATGGGAGACACTACTGTATTGTACAATATTCCCAAAGCCGGCGGTGCAAAGTAAACGTGCCTTTTGGCTGCTTGGTGCAGCCTGATGTTGGATTCTACAAATCGACATTGGTCTCCTTACCTAAGAAAGGATATACTTGCCATAGAGGGAGTGCAGCGAAGGTTCGCCAGACTGATTCCTGGGATGGCAGGACTGTCGTATGAGGAGAGATTGGGTCGACTAGGCCTGTATTCACTAGAGTTTAGAAGAATGAGAGGGGATCTCATTGAAACGTATAAAATTCTGACAGGGCTAGACAGACTGGATGCAGGGACGATGTTTCCCCTGGCTGGGGGGTCTAGAACGAGGGGTCACAGTCTCAGGATACGGGGTCAGACATTTAGGACTGAGATGAGGAGAAATTTCTTCACTCAGAGGATGGTGAACCTGTGGAATTCTCTAACACAGAAGGCTGTGGAGGCCAAGTCACTGAATATATTTAAGAAGGAGGTAGAGAGATTTCTGGACACAAAAGGCATCAAGGGGTATGGGGAGAGAGCGGGAATGTGGTATTGAGATAGAGGATCAGCCATGATCATATTGAATGGCGGAGCAGGCTCGAAGGGCTGAATGGCCTACTCCTGCTCCTATTTTTCTATGTTTCTATGAAGTGACCAATCCCAAGTCAGTGGGGAATGGTTTAGTTAGTGGCATTGTGCTATCATCACACTGCAGAATTGGGAAGGGAGTTAAATGTGGCGATTCTGTATTACAGTGCTGCTGATAAAGCCATGTAATATATAAACAAGGCAGTGCTACTGTTTCTGGGGCCACTAAGACCCACCTGACAAGATGGGCTTCCAAGGGGCCACGGACAGCAAACTTAAATAGTAGCCTCTGATGGCAGAAGCTGCTGAGAGCCAACATAATCCTGGCTGCTGCAGCCCTGAGCTATCAGCCCATGTGTACAGGACTGCGCTGCATTTTATTTTTAAGCAGTGCTTGCCTGTATTGTGCTTTCCCCCAACATGGAGATTGGGCTCACAACCAGATATATAAAAGTGTAAATGTAACTTTTGAGCAAGACGCCATGCAGTTATTTCTTGTTTCAGTGTTACTCCTGTTGCTCTGAATCAGGCCCACAAAGTAAACAGGACAAATACCTGTGCGCCCACAGCCTCGTCCTACTGTGGGAAATCTTCCACTGGAAACAGTTCTGCTTACAAATGTGCCAAGAGAGTTACTGGTAGGGAAGGTGGGACAGATGTATGTATTCATTCAGTGGCACTCTACAATCATTATTTTAAGCTTGCATTCGTGTCTAAGTGTCATGTACAAAAGAAAGTCTAACTTGAAGCAGCTCGTAGGATGCTGAATGACCTGTCATTCATGGATTCTGATTATGCCAAGATGTGTAGTACTGTGTACTTCCTTTATGTCCTTTCATTCCCTAGCATGTTGTCGTTTTAAGAAAAAAAATCATTCTCGGGATGTGGGCATCGCTGGCAAGGTCGGCATTTATTGCCCATCCCCGGCTGCCCCTCAGAAGGTGGTGGTGGGCCGCCTTCTTGAACCGCTGCAGTCCATGTGGTGAAGGGACTCCCCACGGTGCTGTTAGTCACATTGGGGTAGATTTTGACTTTGTGCGATAGTGTAAAACGGGCGACAGTGAATTAGCGCCCCATTTTACATCTCTCCCCATTTTTATTTCAGGTAACTTCAATAGAAATAAAAACCAGGCGAGATATGAAACTGCCCCAATGTGTCTAAATCAGTTCTGCTACTGTGGATCATACACCAATCTGTTTCTATATGATCTTCATAAACCGGCTATTTTGAAGGTGCTGTATTTTCCGTCCTTGCCCTCTGTGGTGTCATGGCATACATTGTCCTCAGCCACAAGTGTGGGCAGACACTACCCCGGCTCTCCCAATGCTGCAATGTCAGTGACTGTCATGAGGTGAACAAGAAAAGCCCATTGTGACTCATTGTAATACTCTTATCCTCTTTGGCCTTTATGTAGTACCTCTCCTATTTGGCATGGTGTAGTGAATTGAAGCGTCCAATATTCGGCACAGTAATTGACTCATTGAACCATCTCCTTCTTTCTTTGCCGGGACTTCAGAACTTCCAACTGCTTATCTCCCTCTGTCTTCCCTTCATCCTACAATCCATAGATGTTCAAAAACCAATCTTGTTGTCACCTAATCATTACTACTCCGGGGTTGGGGGGATCTTAGCTACAAGGACAGGTTGGAGAAGCTGGATTTGTTTTCATTAGTGCAAAGGAGGTTGAGGGGTGATTTGATAGAGGTGTATAAGATTATGACTGGTTTGGATAGGCTAGACGGGGAAAGGCTGTTCCCACTAGTTGATGGTACAAGGACTAGGGGACACAGATTTAAGGTTTTGGGCAAGAGATACAGGGGTATGTGAGGAAAAGCTTTTTTACGCAGCGAGTGATGACCTGGAACTCGCTGCCGATGGAAGTGGTGGAAGCGGAGACACTCAATGTTTTCAAGGGGAGACTGGATAGGCACTTGAGGGAAATAAACTTGCAGGGCTACGGGGATAGAGCGGGGGAATGGGACTGACTGGATTGCTCTACAGAGAGCCGGCACGGACTCGATGGGACGAATGGCCTCCTTCTGTGCCGTTATGACTCTATGACTTGATTTGTCTTCTTTCCTACTCTTCGATCATGATGGTGTCTGACACTATTGGACCTGGCCCTTCACCGAAGTTTCACAGTAATACTTGATTTGTAGACTGCTGTAACTTCAGACTATGATCAAAGCTACGCGATTCCACAATTTCTTCAATTTAATTTTGAATATCTAGCCTTAAATGACACTTAATTAGAAGCAGAATCTGCCACAAAAGGTCCTTCTCTTACTGGGTAGTAATATTGCGATGTTCCATTCTAGTTTACCTTTTGAGCTTTTTGAGAAAACTATGGATGTCAGACTGGAGCTTGTGGTTCAAGTGAGATTCACTGTTTCAATGGTGTATGTAGAAAACCCATTGCTATTCATTTCTTAAAAGGAAATTGGATCCCAAACCATGCCCCTTTAACATAGTTGGAAGTAAGCACTTAAACAAGGCTTCTTCGGCAGCACCTCCCAAACCCACGACCTCTACCACCTAGAAGGACGAGGGCAGCAGGCGCATTGGAACACCACCACCTCCAAGTTCCACACCATCCTGACTTGGTCATGTATCACCAATTCTTCATCATTGCTGGGTCAAAATCCTGGAACTCCCTCCCTAACAGCACTGTGGGAGTACCTTCACCACACGGACTGCAGCGGTTCAAGAAGGGGCTCACCACCACCTTCTCAAGGGCAATTAGGGATGGGCAATGAATGCTGGCCTTGCCAGTGATGCCCACATCCCACGAATGAATAAAAAAAATTGTCTCAGTGTGGTATAGGGCGAGTTTGCACCCACAATTTCCCAAGCGATTGATATGTGGAGAGATTGGGTCGACTAGGCCTGTATTCACTAGAGTTTAGAAGAATGAGAGGGGATCTCATTGAAACGTATAAAATTCTGACAGGGCTAAACAGACTGGATGTTTCCCCTGGCTGGGGGTCTAGAACGAGGGGTCACAGTCTCAGGATATGGGGTAGGACATTTAGGACTGAGATGAGGAGACATTTCTTCACTCAGAGGGTAGTGAACCTGTGGAATTCTCTACCACAGAAGGCTGTGGAGGCCAAATCACTGAATATATTTAAGAAGGAGATAGATAGATTTCAAGACACAAAAGGCATCAAGGGATATGGGGAGAGAGCAGGAACATGGTATTGAGATAGAGGATCAGACATGATCATATTGAATGGCAGAGCAGGCTCGAAGGGCCGAATGGCCTACTCCTGCTCCTATTTTTCTATTTTTCTATGTGATCTTGTTAATGGAGGCCCTTAATAGACACTTCTGCTAGGGGGAACAAAATATGATGTGGGAGGGGGCTAAGAGAATGGTAACACCCCCCCCCCCTCCAGATGTCCAGTTTCAAAGCAGCATAAGCCATTCTTATGCTGAGAATAATGCAACATCTGGGTGGGCTACAAAGAGGAAAACAAAACAATTCCTGAGTGGGTAAATACACTACTGGTAGGCATGTTACTGAGCCATTCAGAGAAAATCCAAGGTTTCAGTTGCAGTCTGTGCCTAGTTAGCAGATCTCTGCCAGTGCAGTCATTGGAGTGCTTCGTTTGGCCTCAGTTCCCTGGGCCAGGTAGAGAAAATCAGCGAAGGTTTCAGTTGCCGACTGCTATCAGTGATCCCTGCTGAAAAGTGCATGTGTGTGTCAGAACAGGGTTAGGCGTGTCTGAAATGTCCCTCGTATTTTATAGCCTGCTGCCACTCATTGTATAGGCCCACACTTGCAGAATGACCACCTGGTTAAGGTCTCAGATGGCTGCCATATCCCAGCGGGACTCAGCATCTTCAGGAAAGGAACAAAGAAAATTTGTGGAAGTAAAAGCCAAAACTAGTCAGTTTTAGACAATTGAATCCTGCAAAATGCAGAATGAATTTCAGGTAAATACTTCCTTGAATCAGGGAGTTTTGGTTTTTGGATTCAGTCAGAACTCTTCTCTTTAAATGATGGTGCTGTATTTGGATTTGCGTTTGATTGGGCTTGAATCCAAATGATTGCTTTCTTAAAAAAAAACAATGCCATAGTGGGTAAATACATTACTGATAGGCACGATAGACCTTGCTTCATAGTAACCCCAGCTGCAGTATATCACTAAACTCCCAAGTCTTTCTGGATCTGTTCGTGATTATTACAAACAGAAAATGTGCGACCTCTACCGCCTAGAAGGACAAGGGCAGCAGGCGCATGGGAACACCACCAACTCCAAGTTCCCCTCCAAGTCACACACCATCCTGACTTGGACATATATCGACCGTTCCTTCATCGTCGCTGGGTCAAAATCCTGGAACTCCCTCCCTAACAGCACTGTGGGAGTCCCTTCACCACACGGACTGCAGCGGTTCAAGAAGGCGGCTCACCACCACATTCTCAAGGGCAGTTAGGGATGGGCAATAAATGCTGGCCTTGCCAGTGACGCCCACATCCCTTGAATGAATTTTTAAAAATGGTTTATTGGGCACTTCAATTGGATTAGTGTCAACTACCAAGATCTTATTCTGGGACTGCTCCATGCTATGTTTTTTATATTTGTAGGTGACATTGGCAAAGTTACATTTATTCTCCACCCTTAACTGAGCTTTACAACTGAATGACTTGCTAGGCCACTGCAGAGGGCAGTAAGATTCAATTTCTTGAAGGGCGTTGGTGAACCAGTTTTTTTTTCTCGATAACCTGGGAGCTTTCATGGTGATTTAATCTGCTCTTGGCCTACAAATTGCCAGATTTATTGAATTCATTTTCACAACTTAGCATTGGTGGGATTTGAACTCTCGACCTCTGGGTTGCGTGTCTAGTATAATATGGATCAATGGCAGGCAAATGAAGTTGAGGCACAGATCGGCCATGATCTAATTGAATGGCAGAACATGCTCGAGGGTGTAACTAGGCTATTCCTGTTCCTATAACCACTGCACTTGGAGTCCCCACTGTCCAACCTGTATGTGAAAAAAACGATGTTTAAATTTGTTTAGTGTAAAAATGAAGGAATTCTGTTGCTGTTATCAGTCTATTTACTGGAAGCCGTGTATATTGATCAGAGACTAAATGAGCATGCTGGCAAAAATGAGATGATTAATGGAATATTGTGTTTTGAAGCTCTCCTGTGGAGGGAGATGCACCTTCAGTGTGGTGCTCCAGATATATCACTGTGACTCAACAATTTTCAACTGCTGACTAAAGAGGTCACATTGAACAATCAATTTCCTCTCTGCCCCAGGATCTTTATTCTGAATGTCTTAAGTATCTCTCCACTGCAATGAGGTATCCCTTTCATTAATGAACGCCAAACAACTTTAACGTAGTAAAATGTCCCAAGGCGCTTCACAGGCGTATTATAAGACAAAAAAATTTGACACCGAGCTACATAAGGAGAAATTAGGGCAGATGACCAAAAGCTTGGTCAAAGAAGTCGGTTTTAAGGAGCGTCTTAAAGGAGGAAAGAGAGGTAGTGAGGCGGAGAGGTTTAGGGAGGGAATTCCAGAGCTTAGGGCCTAGGCAACAGAAGGCACGACCACCAGTGGTTGAGCAATTATAATCAGGGGATGCTCAAGAGGGCAGAATTAGAGGAGCGCAGATATCTCGGGGATGGGGTGGGGGTGTTGTGGGTCTGGACGGGATTACAGAGATGGGGAGGGGCGAGGCCATGGAGGGATTTGAAAACAAGGATGAGAATTTTGAAATCGAACATTCACTAATATGAAGAAAACAGAAGTATAAAACTTCCTATGGGCGTTAGTGGCATTTTTTGACCCAAGTTCTAAAAACAATTACAGATTGTTTTTTCTTCTGCTAGCTTTTAGACTATTTTCCCCCCCTCTTCCTTACCCCCTCCCCCCATGCCGTGCACAACTCCCCACAGTCCTGTGATTATGGGATTCTGCAATTGACCATTGCTGTGACTTTGTGATAATCTTAATTAGGAAGAAAAATTACTTCTTCCCCCTTCTCAAATCAGCCTCAGCTCCATATCTTCAACTGGGGCCCGTGTGGTGAAGTCGAAATCTGTATCCTTGCCTGTCACACTGTTAGTCCACCAATATATATGCAACCATAAAGGATACTTGCAAAGATTGTATAATAGTGGGCTTAACTACTCACTGAACAGTCAAACAGTACAACCTATCTCATCATATAAGCAAGACAGTGAATGCGTAGAGGGGGAGTGGGGAGCCCACCAAACCAAGACCGTGGAAATCTTACTGCTGTTGAAGTTATTGTGTAGAATGGGCCGATACTTTATGGAGTTTGGAAGAATGAGAGGTGATCTCATTGAAACATACAAGGTTCTGAAGGGGGTTGACAGGGTAGATGCTGAGAGGCTGCTTCCCCTGGCTGGAGAGTCTAGAACTAGGGGGGCACAGTCTCAGGATAAGGGGTCGGCCATTTAGGACTGAGATGAGGAGCAATTTTTTCACTCAGACAGTTGTGAATCTTAGAATTCTCTGCCCCAGAGAGCTGTGGATGCTCAGTCGTTGAGTATATTCAAGATTGAGATCGATAGATTTCTGGACTCTAGGGGAATCCAAGGGATATGGAGATCAGGCGGGAAAGTGGAGTTGAGGCTGAAGATCAGCCATGATCTTATTGAATGGCGGAGCAGGCTCGGGGGGCCGTATGGCCGACTCCTGCTCCTATTTCTTATGTTCTTATATTAACACCTGCGCATTGTTTCCAAAGTGACAGTAAAACTCCAGAGACATGTCCTGAGCTGACATCGAAGGAGAGCAGCGTGACACTCCTTGGCGGAGACTCTCTTGCACCACCTTGACCTCAAACCTTGTGGAGTAAAGCTTCATTATGCTGCCGAGCCTGATTGAGAAAGTCTAATGAACCTCCTGGACATTTTATAAATTGAAGCAGAGCTTATTTCGGTAGTGGGGTTCGATCTTCTGCTTTGGGCGCAACCGGGAACTTTTCAGGTGCAGTTTTATGAATACAGCTGAAAATGGGTTTATCACCAAAAATAAGCACTTTTAACCACACTGTCCGCCAGTCCTCTACCTGCGAGTGACCTGAGTTAAAATCACTGAAAATGACTTCGAAAAACTATCCTGAACCATTTAATAGTTTCATAGGTGGACTTTAGTCAATTTCTTAGTAAATTAAATATTTTTTGATATGAAAAACGTTTAAACTGTGCCTGCTAGCGCCTGTGCGCCTCAGGAAATGAGAGCAAATATGAAGAGCCTTCCCGAACCAGCGCAGTCGGAAACTGGCAATTTCGACCTGGTGTGGGGGGGGTGGCCAGTTTTGGTGGGGGGGCCTGATCCGGCGAATTAAATCTTAAACCAGCGGAAAGCACGACCGCAAGTGGTTTTGGGCGTAACTCACTTGCGTTTGGTATTCCCAAATCTTTTTGCAGTGATTCGCCCGATTCCGCCCAGATCGCGCTGGGATTGGGATTGGGATTACAGAGACGTGGCTCCAGAACAATCAAGGCTGGGAACTGAACATCCAGGGGTATTCAACATTCAGAAAGGATAGAATAAAAGGAAAAGGGGGTGGGGTAGCATTGCTGGTTAAAGAGGAGATTAATGCAATAGCTAGGAAGGACATCAGCTTGGAGGATGTGGAATCAATATGGGTTGAGCTGCAGAACACCAAAGGGCAGAAAACGTTAGTGGGAGTTGTGTACAGACCTCCAAACAGCAGTAGTGAGGTGGGGGAGGGTATGAAACAGGAAATCAGAGGTGCGTGCAAAAAAGGCACGGCAGTTATCATGGGTGACTTTAATATGCATATAGATTGGGCTACTCAAACTGGAAGCAATACGGTGGAGGAGGATTTCCTGGAGTGTTTAAGGGATGGTTTCCTAAACCAATATGTTGAGGAACCAACTCGAGGGGAGGCCATCCTGGACTGGGTGTTGTGTAATGAGGAGGGACTAATCAGCAATCTTGTGGTACGAGGCCCCCTGGGGAAGAGTGACCATAGTATGGTGGAGTTCTACATTAGGATGGAGAAGGAAACAGTTAAGTCAGAGACCATGGTCCAGAACTTAAATAAGGGCAACTTTGAGGGTATGAGGCGTGAATTGGCGAGGTTAAATTGGCAAGCGATATTTAAGGGGCTATCAGGAAGGGCAATGGCAGACATTTAGAGATCGCATGGATGAACTACAACAATTGTACATCCCGGTCTGGCGTAAAAATAAAAAAGGGAAGGTGGCTCAACCATGGCTAACAAGGGAAATCAGGGATAGTATTAAAACCAAGGAAGTTGCATACAAATTGGCCAGAAGTAGCAGCAAACCCGGGGACTGGGAGAACTTCAAAACTCAGCAGAGGAGGACGAAGGGTTTGATTAGGGCAGGGAAAATAAAATATGAAAGGAAGCTTGCAGAGAACATTAAAATAGACTGCAAAAGCTTCTATAAATATGTAAAAAGAAAGAGGTTAGTAAAAACAAACGTAGGTCCCCTGCAGTTGGAAACAGGGGAAGTCGTAATGGGGAACAAGGAAATGGCAGATCAATTGAACAAGTACTTTGGTTCGGTGTTTACTGTGGAGGACACACACAACCTGCCGGAAATAAAAGGGGTCAGAGGATCTGGTAAGAGGGAGGAGCTGAGGGAAATCCTTATTAGTCGGGAAAAGGTATTGGGGAAATTGATGGGACTGAAGGCTGAAAAATCCCCGGGGCCTGATGGTCTGCATCCCAGAGTACTTAAGGAGGTGGCCTTGGAAATAGTGGATGCATTGACGATCATTTTCCAACATTCCTTAGACTCTGGATCAGTTCCGATGGAGTGGAGGGTGGCCAATGTAACCCCTCTTTTTAAAAAAGGAGGGAGGGAGAAAGCAGGGAATTATAGACCGGTCAGCCTGACATCGGTCGTGGGTAAAATGATGGAAGCAATTATTAAAGATGTCATAACAGACCATTTGGAAAGTGGCGACATGATAGGTCCAAGTCAGCATGGATTTGTGAAAGGGAAATCATGCTTGACAAATCTTCTGGAATTTTTTGAGGATGTTTCCAATAGGGTGGACAGGGGGGAACCAGTAGACGTGGTGTATTTGGACTTTCAGAAGGCCTTCGACAAGGTCCCACACAAGAGATTGGTGAGCAAAGTTAAAGCACATGGGATTGGGGGTAATGTGTTGACGTGGATTGAGAACTGGTTGGCACACAGGAAACAAAGAGTAGGAGTAAATGGGTACTTTTCAGAATGGCAGGCAGTGACCAGCGGGGTACCGCAGGGTTCGGTGCTGGGACCCCAGCTGTTTACATTATATATTAATGATTTGGACGAAGGGATTAAATGTAATATCTCCAAATTTGCGGATGACACTAAATTGGGAGGCAGTGTGAACAATGAGGGGGATGCTAGGAGGCTACAGAGTGACTTGGACAGGTTGGGTGAATGGGCAAATGTATGGCAGATGAAGTACAATGTGGATAAATGTGAGGTTATCCACTTTGGTGGTAAAAATAGAGAGGCGGACTATTACCTGAATGGTGGCAGATTAGGGAAAGGGGACGTGCAACGAGACCTGGGCGTCATGGTACATCAGTCACTGAAGGTGGGAATGCAAGTGCAGCAGGCAGTCAAGAAAGCAAACGGAATGATGGCCTTCATAGCAAGGGGATTTGAGTACAGGAGTAGGGAGGTGATGCTACAGTTGTACAGGGCCTTGGTGAGGCCACACCTGGAGTATTGTGCGCAGTTTTGGTCTCCTAACTTAAGGAAGGACATTCTTGCTATTGAGGGAGTGCAGCGAAGGTTCACTAGATTGATTCCTGGGATGGCCGGACTGACATATCAAGAAAGATTGGGTCAACTGAACTTGTATCCTCTGGAGTTCAGAAGAATGAGGGGGGATCTTATAGAGACATTTAAAATCCTGACTGGTTTAGACAAATTAGATGCGGGCAGAATGTTCCCAATGGTAGGGAAAACTAGAACCAGGGGTCACAGTCTAAGGATTAAGGGGAAGCCATTTAGGACTGAGCTGAGGAGGAACTTCTTCACCCAGAGAGTGGTGAATCTATGGAATTCTCTTCCACAGAAGGTTGTTGAGGCCAGTTCGCTAAATATATTCAAAAGGGAGTCAGATATAACACTCACAACTAAGGGGATCAAGGGGTATGGCGAAAAAGCAGGAATGGGGTACTGAGGTAGCATGTTCAGCCATGAACGCATTGAATGGCGGTGCAGGCTCGAAGGACCGAATGGTCTACTCCTGTACCTATTTTCTATGTTTCTATGTTTCTATTACTCACGGAAACAAGTGGAAACTCTGCCCCGTTGCATTTAGAAAGCGTGGACACTGCTGCCTGGACTTTCAAAACATTTAAAACTTGCCCGCTGGGATTGGCGCTTTGGTGAGGGTGGAACTCAAGAGCTAAAGAATACAAACAGGAAGTTATTGGCTGCCAATCAACACTGTAGCTATCTATTTGACCTGTCTTTATAGCTACTGTATAAACACAGCCCCGGTGTGTTTGCTTTCCAAGCAGTCTATATTTATATACTTGGAATGATGACCTTTATTCATTCATGGGATGTGTGCAAGGCCAGCATTTATTCCTTATCCCTAATTGCCCTTGAGAAGGTGGTGGTGATCTGCCTTCTTGAACCGCTGCAGTCCCTGTGGTGAAGGTACTCCCACAGTGCTGTTAGGGAGGGAGTTCCAGGATTTTGACCCAGCGACGATGAAGGATCGGCGATATACTTCCAAGTCAGAATGGTGTGTGACTTGGAGGGGAACTTGGAGGTGGTGGTGTTCCCATGCGCCTGCTGCCCTTGTCCTTCTAGGTGGAAGAGGTCGCGGGCTTGGGAGGTGCTGCCGAAGAAGCCTTGGCGAGTTGCTGCAGTGCATCTTGTAGATGGTACACACTGCAGCCACGGTACGCCGGTGGTGGAGGGAGTGAATGTTTAAGGTGGTGGATGGGGTGCCAATCAAGCAGGGCTGCTTTCTCCCGGATGGTGTCGAGCTTCTTCAGTATATAAGTAGCTCGTGTGAGCATGTCTGTGTATACAACTAGCCTGTCAGTCTCTGTGTCGGAGAAAGTGGGGGAGGCAGCACTGGTGGTGTTCCCGTGCGCCTGCTGCCCTTGTCCTTCTAGGTGGTTATTTTGCCATCATTACAAACGGATCATATTAATTACATTAAGTGGTTGCTAGGCAGCACAGAGCTTCAGATGAATGTTTCTGGCTTAATTATGGAGACCCAGCCTTGTAAAACAATTTGGGGAAACTACACGTTGCTCATTTTCTGTTCTCTTTTAAGAAACGCTGTCGGGTTTTGACCTCAATATTGAATAATCGTATCACCCTGCTACAGTACAGTTAATGTTAAACTGTGCCAGATCAGAACATATACTGGCAAATGAAAGTAATAATGATGTTAAAAAAAAAATCTAAAATTTTAGCTTGACTTGTAGAGAAAATTCTCAATTTGGTGATTCTTTAAAGAGGAAGGAAAGTTGAATAGGGGAGTCATTTTCATTCAAAGTGCTGCCCCATTTTGTGCCATTCAACCCTGAGAATCTGCGCTACACACAGTTGGTAGTTAATAAAATGGAATATAGATGCAATGCAGTATTAAGCCTCGTTCAAGAGGATCTGTCGGACTTCCTGAGTACTCGAGCAGAGTTTTAAAAAAAATGTTTTAAGAATGCTGATACTGGCGCCTGTGCTCTAAAGCCATTCAACGTTTGCCGGCACTGGGAGCTAAACTCCGCACGCCTGTGAGAACGCAGTTGCGGCCAAGCGTTATAGATTGGGTGGACTGGCTGCGAATTGATTCCGTAGCTACCAGTCTCAGACTTGTATCACATTGGTGTTACATTACATGTTTGTGTAAGTGGTTCTGCCGGAAATTCAAGCACCTTTACTGAATTGAAAAGCACAGCCTGCACTGCGTTCATGTGACTTCATATATTAAGGCCTGTTCAGCTTCCATGAAAAGGCGCTTTTAGTAAATTGTGTAGATTTTATTTTTAACGCACCTTTTTAGACTTAACAAAGTATTTCAATTACTGTGTTTTTTTTTTAAAGTGACTGTAATCTCCTAGCGTATAGCTGTATGAACAAACGTAATGCAGGATTGACTTTCTTTTAATTTTAATAAGGCTTGTTGTTGCAGGTTTATTGGAGAAGAATCGGTTGCAGCTGGTGAAAAATGCATTCTGACCGATGATCCCACCTGGATAATAGACCCCATCGATGGAACATGTAACTTTGTACACGGGTATAATCTATGCTTCCTCCTCAAAGAAATAGCCCTTTCTCCTCAAAGAAACTTGGTTAGACCGCACTTGGAGGACTGCGTACGGTTCTGGTCGCCATATTATAAAAAGGATATAGAGGCACTGGAGAGGGTGCAGAGAAGATTTACAAGGATGATACCAGAAATGTGAGGGTATACCTATCAGGAAAGGATGAACAGGCTGGGTCTCTTTTCTCTTGAACAAAGAAGGCTGAGGGGTGACCTAATAGAGGTCTTTAAAATTATGAAAAATTTTGATAGAGTGGATACAGAGAGTGGGGAAGAGCAAAACTAGAGGCCATCAATGTAAAATAGTCACCAAGAAATCCAATAGGGAATTCAGAAGAAACTTCTTTACCCAGAGTGTGGTGAGAATGTGGAACTCGCTACCACAGGGAGTGGTTGAAGCGAACAGTATAGATGCATTTAAGGGGAGGCTAGACAAGCATATGAGGGAGAAGGGAATAGAGGGTTATGCTGATAGATTTAGATGAGGAAAGACAGGAGGAGGCTCGAGTGGAGCATAAACGCCAGCCAGCATGGACTGGTTGGGCCGAATGGCCTGTTACTGTGCCGTATATCCTATGTAATGTAATCCTATGTAAACCGTCTCCTTACATATAAAACTGGATAATGTATCCATACTTATATCAAATATTGTACAAGGGGTAGAACGTCATTATATAATGACCATAATTCCACTGTTCCAATGCACTCCCGGCCGGCCTCCCACATTCTACCCTCCGTAAACTTGAGGTCATCCAAAACTCTACTGCCCCTGTCCTAACTCGCACCAAGTCCTGTTCACCCATCACCCCTGGGCTTGCTGACCTACAATGGCTCCCGGTTAAGCAACGCCTCCTCATCCTCAGTCTTAAATGGCTGACCCCTTATCTTGAGACTATGCCCCCTTGTTCTAGACTCTCCAGCCCAGGGGAAACAACCTCTCAGCATCTACCCTGCCGGTCCCCCTCAGAATCTTACATGTTTCAATGAGATCACCTCGCATTCTTCTAAACTCCAGAGAGTATAGGCCCAATTCTACTCAATCCCACCTCATAGGACAACCCTCTCATCCCAGGAATCAATCTAGTGAGCCTAGAATTTGTGCTCAGGTCAACAACCTTCTGACTCCGAGGTTCTGAGAGTGCGATCCACCGAGCCATGGCTGACATAGTATGAAAAGAGCAGGGGATTAAATTCTTATGTAATTAACAACTATGAAACAAAATTGGACATTTGAAAGCTGCATGTTCTTGCAAATTTGTCGCTGGATGTTTACCATTGAGCCGAATTTCATGACCCAAGTATCAGTTAGATTTTTTCATTGGGCCAACAATTGTGTTTCTCTTGTTTTAATATGAAATGCAACATTGCTATATAAAACCGAATTATACACTGAATTCTCTGTTTCAGAGCACCGGTGGTGGCAGTTTCTATTGGATTTTCTGTCAAGAAAGAGGTAAAGCATATTGTGTGATGAACTGGACTTACGGCATTTACTGCGTGTCAGTTTCCTTCCCCTCCCCAACTTCCTCCCCTCCTTAAGAAGTTGATTCCTTCCTGGGTTACGCTTCCATTGTCACGGCCTGCCCTTCTGTACCTGCCCCGAATCAGAACATAAGAAATAGGAGCAGGAGTCGGCCACTTGGCCCCTCGAGCCTGCTCCGCCATTCAATAAGATCATGGCTGATCTGATCTTGGGCTCAAAGCCACTTTCCCTGCCCGCTCCCCATAACCCTTCACTCCCTTATCTTGCAAAAATCTGTCTATCTCCACCTTAAATGTATTTAATGACCCAGCCTCCACAGCTCTCTGGGGCAGAGAATTCCACAGATTTACGACCCTCTGAGTGAAGAAATTCCTCCTCATCTCAGTTCTAAAAGGGCGACCCTTTATTCTAAAGCTGTGCCCCCGAGTTCTAGATTCCCCCACGAGGGGAAACATCCTCTCTGCATCTACCTTGTCGAGCCCCCCCTCAGTATCTTATATGTTTCAATAAGATCACCTTTCATTCTTCTAAATTCCAATGAGTATCGGCCCAGCCTGCTCAACCTTTCCTCATAAGTCAACCCCCTCATCTCAGGAATTAACCGTGTGAATCGTCTCTGAACTGCCTGAATAGCCATTCTTCATGTGTGAGAATGGACGGTGCGTGTTGCCAGGCCACTTGACCGGGGTTGGGGGGATGCGGGGGGTGCGGGGGAAGCATCACAGCCAAGCCTGACCGAAAACGTGCCTGCCATTCACCTCACGCCGTCATTGGATAGCAATTGAGGGAGGAGCAGATCATTTCCCCCCTCTCGCCCAGAGGCACTGAGGCTAATTGTAGCAACCATCTGCTCACCTCAGCTGAGGTCAGCTAATAAAAACGGAGACAGAAGATCAAGGCTGGAACCTTCAGGGATTTGTGGTGGAGTGAGATTTTGGCTCAGCATGAAATCATTTTCTTATTCAAGAGAGTTGGAGCTCAGCGAGCTAGAGCTGAGGAACTGGTCGATAAAGGTACGCTTTATAACATTTAAAACTAAACATTCTTTGCCACACATGAGTCTGTGGCCATCGAGATCGAGGGCAACAGTGCAGCAAAGAATAGGATTTGGGCTAGCAGCTTCTAGAGCATTTAAGAAGAGTAGACGAGGATGAAACTGCAGGAGACGGTAGCCACGAGCAGGCCACTGGCACTAGACAGCAAGCAGTGGTGCAAGGAGAACAGGGAACAGCTAAGATAGAAGGTAAGATTGTAGTTGCACCGGACGACATAGTTATCGGGATTGATAGCCGCTTTGGAAGCATGACTAGGAGTTCCGATAGCGTGTTGCTCCCCAGGTGCCAGGGTTTGGGACTTGACCCAATGGGTGGATAGAATCGATGCTGAGAAGGAGGTCATGGCTCATGTGAGAATAGAGGTCCTACAAAGGGAATTTCAGACGCTAAGAAAAAGATCGGGGAGGAAAAAAAGGACTTCCAGTAATCTCACCCCATGTCGTGTGCTGAACCTATTGGAAGGAGATTAGGCAGATCAATGTGTAGCTGAACACATGGTATAAGAATAAAATAAGGGTGACAGCCTCTAGACCGTGTACAAAGAGTCGGATCCTTGTCCCACTGGGGAAGGGAGAATTAAACTGAGATGGCACTGTTTATCAGAGAAGGTTTAAACGGTGGTCATAGGAAAGAACTGGGCATCGGCACAGAGTCTGTTAGGGGGAGTCTGGAAGATAGAAGGAAATAGAGAGTGGTAGGAATATGTTACAGGCCACTGCAAAATAAAAATGAGATGGATGTACTGCCGTGGGAGATCATAAAGATTATTGCTACGGCCTAAGTTGTAATTATGGGGCATTTTGATCTTCCTGACGCAGACTGAGACTTGTAACAACATCTTGCATTTATATAGCGCCTTAAACGTAGTAAAACATCCCAAAGCACATCACCCGTAAAATGTGAAACTGAGCCAAAGAAGGAGACATTCAGACCGGTGAACCAAAGCTTAGAATCATAGAATGGTTACAGCACTGAAGGAGGCCATTCAGCCTGTCAAGCCCGTGCCGGCTCTCTGCAAGAGCACTTCAGCCAGTCCCCACTCCCCCGCCCTTTCCCTGTGGCCCGGCAAATTTTGGTCAAAGCGATAGGTTTTAAGGAGCATCTTAAAGGAGGAGAGAGTGATTGAGAGGCAGAGAGGTTTAGGGAGGGAATTCCAGAGCTTGGGGCTTAGACAGCATAAGGCACGGCCGCCAACGGTGGGGCGAAGGAAGTCGGGGATACGCAGCAAGAGGCCAGAATTGGAGCAACACAAAGCTCTCGGAGGGTTGTAGGGCCGGCGGAGGTTACAGAGATCGGGAGAGGCGAGGCCATGGAGAGATTTGAACACAAGGATGAGAATTTTAAATTTGAGTTGATCAACTAACACGTAAAAACAGATTATCTGGTCATTAACACATTGCTGTTTGTGGGACCTTGCTGTGCGCAAATTGGCTGGCGCGTTTCCTACATTACAACAGTGGCTACACTTAAAGAAAAGTACTTCATTGGCTGTAAAGTGCTTTGGGATGTGAAAGGCGCTACATAAATGCAAGCCCTTCTTTCTTTGACAAGAGTCAGTCCTAAAAGGTTGGATTGAGAAATACATACAACTATATACTTATTCCTAGATAATTAGTGATGCTAAGAGTTCAAGAATGGCATGAGTTAAAACATCTGCATCTTGTTTCTCTTCCCCCCACCCCCACCCAGATTTATTAATTTATTTTCTAAAACTTAATTTTGTAGCAGCTGTCTCAAAATGGGAAAAAGCCTCTTAACTGCCTGTTAACTACCTGTTAACAGGCGGTTAAGTGGCTGTAATCCTCTTCCCGCCTCTAGTAGTCAGGACCCTGCGCAAATCGAGGACCCGACTCCCGGGAAGATTGGTTGGAGGCGGGTTGGGAGCAGCCCCGCCTCCTCAGGGCTGGTAAAATCCAGCCCAAAGAGTCTGCAAAGGGATATAGATAGACTAAGTGAGTGGGCAGGAAGGTGGCAGATGGCGTATAATGTGGGGAAATGTGAGGTTATTCACTTTGGTAGGAAGAATAGAAAAACAGAATATTTTTTAAATGGTGAGAAACTTTTAAATGTTGTTGTTTAAAGAGATTTGGGTGTCCTCGTGCAAGAAACACAGAAAGCTAGCGTGCCGGTACAGCAAGCAATAAGGAAGGCAAATGGCATGTTGGCCTTTATTGCAAGGGGGTTGGAGTATAAGAGTAAGGAAGTCTTGCTACAATTATACAGGGCCTTGGTGAGACCATACCTGGGGTACTGTGCACAGTTTTGGTCTCCTTATCGAAGGAAGGATAAACGTGCCTTGGATGCAGTGCAACGAAGGTTCACTAGATTGATTCCTGGGATGAGAGGGCTGTCCTATGATGAGAGATTGTGTAGAATGGGCCTATACTCTTTGGAGTTTAGAAGAATGAGAGGTGATCTCATTGAAACATACAAGATTCTGAAGGGGATTGACAGGGTAGATGCTGAGAGGTTGTTTCCCCTGGCTGGAGTGTCTAGAACTAGGGGGCATAGTCTCAGGATAATGGGTAGGCCATTTAAGACTGAGATGAGGAAGAATTTCTTCACTCAGAGGGTTGTGAATCTTTGGAATTCTCTGCCCCAGAGGGCTGTGAATGCTGAGTCATTGAGTATATTCAAGGCTGAGATAGATAGATTTTTGGACTCTAGGGGAATCAAGGGATATGGAGATTGGGCGGGAAAGTGGAGTTGAGGTCGATGATCAGCCATGATCTTATTGAATGGCGGAGCAGGCTCGAGGGGCCGTATGGCCTACTCCTGCTCCTAATTCTTATGTTTCTTATGTTTTTATCTTCTGCCTTCATTCACTTCCGAGAATAATTTTTGTACATCACTATGTTGATTTGTGGTCTACACATGATGCTGAATGACCCCAGGATGCTGATGACATTATTTCCTCCTTTGTTTTTTTCCAATAGCTGGAACTTGGTGTAATTTATAGCTGTGTTGAAGAGAAGTTATACACTGGCAGAAAAGGTCACGGAGCATTTTGTAATGGCCAGAAACTTCAGGCATCTAATCAGACAGGTTTGTTAACTTTTTCTCTTCTCATGTTTTCAAATGTAAATGCGAAACGGCCATTTAAGTAGAGTTTGAACTCGCGGCACGAGAAAAAAGAAAGTAATTGAATTATTGACAATGGATAATTATTGGTCGTTCTTTCCTGCCTTTTATTTACCATCCCGTTCACATGTATTATTCCAGGTGATGTAGGATAGAAAATGACATCTTAAGAACATAAGAAATAGGAGCAGGAGTCGGCCATTTGGCCCTTCGAGCCTGCTCCGCCATTTAGTAAGATCATGGCTGATCTTCTACCTCATCTCCACTTTCCCGCACTATCCCCATATCCCTTGATTCCCTTAATATTCAAAAATCTATCGATCTCTGTCTTGAATATACTCAACAACTGAGCCTCCACAGCCCTCTGGGGTAGAGAATTCCAAAGATTCACCACCCTCTGAGATATCTGCACTCCTCTAATTCTGCCCTCTTGAGGATCCCTGATTATAATCGCTCAACCTTTGGTGGCCGTGCCTTCTGTTGCCTCAGCCCTAAGCTCTGGAATTCCCTGCCTAAACCTCTCCGCCTCGCTACCTCTCTTTCCTCCTTTAAGACGCTCCTTAAAACCTACCTCTTTGACCAAGCTTTTGGTCACCTGCCCTAATTTATCCTTATGTGGCTCGGTGTCAAATTTTTTATCTTAAAATACTCCTGTGGCAGCGCCTTGGGACGTTTTACTACGTTAAAGGCGCTATATAAATACAAGTTGTTGTTGTTGAAGAAATTTCTCCTTATCTCAGTCCTAAATGGCCGACCCCTTATTCTGAGACTGTGACCCCTGGTTCTAGACTCCCCAGCCAGGGGAAACATCCTCCCTGCATCTACCCTGTCAAGCCCTGTAAGAATCTTGGTGCACCTCACATGGTAAAACGACTCCGAGTACTTTACAGGGGCAGGTGGGAGGTGGGCAGAGAAAGATTGTCAAAGATGGGAGTTAAAAACTAAAATTTCTTGAGAGACATTTGGAAGGAGAGAAGTCGAAAGGAGAAGTTTCTTTTTGGAGTGAGTTCTAAATAGCAGGGGATATAGTGACTGAAGGATCAGCTTCTGATAGCGGAGTGGAAGATGAGCGGCAATCCAGTGTTGGAGGAGCGATGGGTGCAGGCTAGAGAGGATTAGTCAGATAAAGTGAAGCGGGACCAAGGAGGGTTTAGAAAAAGAGGACCTTGAAGATGATACTCTGACGAACAGGAAGGTAGTGAGCTTGACAAAGGTGGGAGTGAAGGGGGAGCAGGATTTTGTATAACAACAACAACTTGCATTTATATCGCCACCTTTAACAGAGCAAAACATCCCAAGGCGCTTCACAGGCCTGTTATCAACCAAAATTATGATATACAGAGATATGTCAGGATTGGTCAAGGTTTTAAGCAGCATTTTAAAGGAGGGGAGAGAGGCGGAGAGGTTTAGGCAGGGAATTCCAAAGTTTAAGGCCTAGTCAGCTGAAGGCACGGCCACCAATGGTGGAGTGATTAAAATCGGGGATGTGCAAAAGGCCAGAATTGGAGGAGCACAGAGATCTCGGAGGGTTGTAGGGCTGGAGGAGATTACAGAGATAGGGAGGGGGGAGTTTTGGACTCCCCCACAAAGGTAAACATCTTCTCTGCGTCTACACTATTGAACGCCATCATAAAGGCCTCTATCAGGTCACCTCTCACTCTTCTCTTTTCTAGTTGTTAGACAAGGCCAGTTGCCGCAGTTCCTCCTTCTCTGCCTCCACTGTCGGTTTTGCCTACCCTGCTCACTGTCGGTCAGCAATTCCTCTTCCTGTACCTCTATCTCTCTATGTGGTGTGACTATATTCTGGAATAAACTATACAGATAGTTACCCCCTAGGGAGCCAGCAGGTAAGTGCGTAGATTTTTTCCGATTGGAGGCATCTGCCCGCAGGAAGCCTCCGATCGGAAAATCCAGCCCATTATTGTGTATGGCTTAATTTTTTTTAAATATTCATCAAAATGAGGGATATGCGTGCTGATAAGAGAGAATTTCTTCACATTTTGCACTCCCCAGTTCAGGTATAACCCACGTTAGATTCTTGGTGAAATGGTAATTTTATTTTTTTGTTCATTTTTTTTAATGGGATGTGGGCGTCGCTGGCAAGGCCAGCATTTATTGCCCATCCCTAGTTGCCCTTGAGAAGGTGGTGGTGAGCCGCCTTCTTGAACCACTGCAGTCCGTGTGGTGAAGATACTCCCACAGTGCTGTTAGGTAGGGAGTTCCAGGATTTTGACCCAGAGACGATGAAGGAACAGCGATATACTTCTAAGTCAGGATGATGTGTGACTTGGAGGGGAACTTGGAGGTGGTGGTGTTCCCATGCGCCTGCTGCCCTTGTCCTTCCAGGTGGAAGAGGTCGCGGGTTTGGGAGGTGCTGCCGAAGAAGCCTTGGCGAGTTGCTGCAGTGCATATTGTAGATGGTACACACTGCAGCCACGGTGCGCTGGTGGTGGAGGGAGTGGATGTTTAAGGTGGTGGAGGGGGTGCCAATCAAGCGGGCTGCTTTGTCCTGGATGGTGTCGAGCTTCCTGAGTGTTGTTGGAGCTGCACTCATCCAGGCAAGTGGAGAGTATTCCATCACACTCCTTACTTGTGCCTTGTAGATGATAGAAAGGCTTTGGGGAGTCAGGAGGTGAGACACTCGCCGCAGAATACCTAGCCTCTGACCTGCTCTTGTTGCCACAGTATTTATGTGGCTGGTCCAGTTAAGTTTCTGGTCATTGGTGACCCCCAGGATGTTGATGGTGGGGGATTTGGTGATGGTAATACCATTGAATGTCATGGGATGGTGGTTAGACTCTCTCTTGTTGGAGATAGTCATTGCCTGGCACTTCTGTGGCGCGAATGTTACCTGCCAGTTATCAGCCCAAGCCTGAACGTCGTCCAGGTCTTGTTGCATGCGGGCATGGACTGCTTCATTATCTGAGGAGTTGTGAATGGCGCTGAACACTGTGCAGTCATCAGCGAATATCCCCATGTCTGACCTTATGTTGGAGGGAAGGTCATTGATGAAGCAGCTGAAGATGGTTGGGCCTAGGACACTGCCCTGAGGAACTCCTGCAGCGATGTCCTGGGGCTGTGATGATTGACCTTCAATCACCACAACCATCCTCCTTTGTGCTAGGTATGACTCCAACCAGTGGAGAGTTTTCCCCCCGATTCCCATTGACTTCAGTTTTACTAGGGCTCCTTCATGCCACACTCGGTCAAATGCTGCCTTGATGTCAAGGGCAGTCACTCTCACCTCACCTCTGGAATTCAGCTCCTTTGTCCATGTTTGGACCAAGGCTGTAATGAGGTCGGCAGCTGAGTGGTCCTGGCAGAACCCAAACTGGGCATCAGTGAGCAGATTATTGGTGAGTAAGTGCCGCTTGATAGCACTGTCGATGACACCTTCCATCACTTTGCTGATGATTGAGAGTAGACTGATGGGGCAGTAATTGGCCGGATTGGACTTGTCCTGTTTTTTGTGGACAGGACGCACCTGGGCAATTTTCCATATTGTCGGATAGATGTCAGTGTTGTAGCTGTACTGGAACAGCTTGGCTAGAGGTGCGGCTAATTCTGGAGCACAAGTCTTCAGCACGATAGCCGGGATGTTATCAGGGCCCATAGCCTTTGCTGTGTCCAGTGCGTTCAGCCGTTTCTTGATATCATGTGGAGTGAATCGAATTGGCTGAAGACTGGCTTATGTGTTGGTGGGGACCGCAGGAGGAGGCCGATATGGATCATCCACTCGGCACTTCTGGCTGAAGATGGTTGCAAACGCTTCAGCCTTGTCTTTTGCACTCACATGCTGGGCTCCACCATCATCGAGGATGGGGATATTAATGGAGCCTCCTCCTCCCGTTAGTTGTTTAATGGTCCACCACCATTCACGACTGGATGTGGCAGGACTGCAGAGCTTTGATCTGATCCATTGATTGTGGGATTGCTTAGCCCTGTCTATAGCATGCTGCTTCTGCTTTTTAGCATGTATGTAGTCCTGTGTTGCAGCTTCCCCAGGTTGGCACCTCATTTTTAGGTACGCCCAGTGCTGCTCCTGGCATGCTCTTCTACACTCCTTATTGAACCAGGGTTGGTGCCCTGGCTTGATGGTAATGGTAGAGTGAGGGATATGCTGGGCCATGAGGTTACAGATTGTGGTGGAATACTATTCTGCTGCTGCTGATGGCCCACAGCGCCTCATGGATGCCCAGTTTGAGCTGCTTCATCTGTTCTGAATCTATCCCATGTAGCACAGTGGTAGTGCCACACAACACGATGGAGGGTGTCCTCAGTGTGAAGACGGGACTTCGTCTCCACAATGATAGTGCGGTGGTCACTGCTACCAATACTGTCATAGACAGATGCATCTGCGACAGGTAGATTGGTGAGGACGAGGTCAAGTAGGTTTTCCCTCGTGTTGGTTCTCTCACCACCTGTCGCAGGCCCAGACTGGCAGCTTTGTCCTTCAGGACTCGGCCAGCTCGGTCAATAGTCATGCTACCGAGCCACTCTTGGTGATGGACATTGAAGTCCCCCACCCAGAGTAAATTCTGCGTCCTTGCTACTCTCAGTGCTTCTTCCAAGCGGTGTTCAACATGGTGGAGCACTGATTCATCAGCTGAGGGAGGGCGGTAGGTGGTAATCAGCAGGAGGTTTCCTTGCCCATGCTTGACCTGAACCCATGAGACTTCATGGGGTCCGGAGTCAATGTTGAGGACTCCCAGGGCCACTCCTTCCCGAGTGTATACCACTGTGCCGCCACCCCTGGTGGGTCTGTCCTGCTGGTGGGACAGGACATACCCAGGGATGGTGATGGAGGAGTTTGAGACATTGGCTAAAAGGTATGATTCTGTGAGTATGACTATGTCAGGCTGTTGCTTGACTAGTCTGTGGGACTGTTCTCCCAATTTTGGCACAAGTCCCCAGATGTTGGTGAGGAGGACTTTGCAGGGTCAACTGGGCTGGGTGTGCCGTTGCCGTGTCCGTAGTCGGTGCCGAGGTCGATGCCGGGTGGTCCGTCCGGTTTCATTTTTATTATTTTGTTTCGTAGCGGTGTGTTACAACTGAGTGTCTTGCTGGGCCATTTCAGAGAGCAGTTAAGAGTCACCCACATTGCTGTGGATCTGGAGTCACATATAGGCCAGACCGGGTAAGGACGGCAGATTTCCTTCCCTAAAGGACATTAGTGAACCGGATGGGTTTTTACGACAATCCGATAATTCCCTGAGAGAGGGAGGTTTTCATCCCTTCGCCCTGGGCTGCATTTAAACTCAGCTGCAGAAATGAAAAGGACAGTGTTTAAATTCACTCTGGTCCCCAGGCCCATACGATTCAGTTTTTTACAACTAATGTTTGGACAGTGCACCTCACCTGTCCCAAGGCGTGGAGGTACGTGCTAGCAATGTGGAGAGGACAGGGCCGTGCGAAAGGACCTGGGAGCTCGTTTCTGGCAATGCTGCTTCTGGTGTTAGTTCGCTGAACAATTTGATGCTTTCTCTCCTAGATATCTCAAAGGCCCTGATATTAACTGAACTTGGCTCAATTCGTGATCCTGTAGCGGTAAAGATGCTCTTTAATAACATGGAGAGGTTGCTTAAGGTGCAAGCACATGGGTAAGAATGTCTATAAATGATGCAGATATTAACCAATGTTCAAAACAGCTCTGAAACTGCTTTTTTCAATTGTTTCTGATACGGCAATGCGCTTGGATTATCACAGAACCCTTTCAATGCAGAGTAAAACCTGTGTCTGCTTAAAACCCGAGATGCTTGGGAGTAAATGTGCGTAGGTCCCTGAAGGTGGCCGGACATATTGAGAGAGTGGTTAACAAAGCATATGGGATCTTGGGCTTCATAAATAGAGGTATTGAGTACAAAAGTAGAGAAGTTATGCTGAACCTTTATAAAGCGCTGGTTAGGCCACAACTGGAGTATTGATTCCAGTTCTGGTCACCACACTTTAGGAAGGATGTGAAGGCCCTTGAGTTGGTGCAGAGGAGATTTACCAGAATGGTTCCGGGGATGGGAGATCTTCGCTACAAGGACAGGTTGGAGAAGCTGGATTTGTTTTCATTAGAGCAAAGGAGGTTGAGGGGTGATTTGATAGAGGTGTACAAGATTATGACGGGTTTGGATAGGCTAGACGGGGAAAGGCTGTTCCCACTAGTTGATGGTACAAGGACTAGGGGACACAGATTTAAGGTTTTGGGCAAGAGATACAGGGGGATGTGAGGAAAAACTTTTTTACGCAGCCAGTGGTGAGGACCTGGAACTTGCTGCCGACGGAAGTGGTGGAAGTGGAGACACTCAATGTTTTCAAGGGGAGACTGGATAGACAGTTGAGGGAAATAAACTTGCAGGGCTACAGGGATAGAGCGGGGTAATGGGACTGACTGGATTGCTCTACAGAGAGCCGGCACGGACTCGATGGGCCGACTGGCCTCCTTCTGTGCTGTTATGACTCTATGACTCTATGAGTAATAAAAGTATAATTTCATCAAGAGCTTTAGAAAGTATAAAAGAGAATTAAGCTCATTTGGTCTGAATAGTACCTAAACAGCATCCCCCCCCACCCCCAACCATTAAATTCCAATCTTTTATTGACTCTCCACCAATGTTCCCTCTAATTCTTTTTCCGTGCGCAGTCCCTTTAACTGGCTGCGCGACCCACTCAAATTTTTGCGCTTGCGCGGTTTGTTCAATGTAAAAGCCAGCGAGCGGCCCGCGCGGGAAATCCAGACCACTCGCGGCCCGCGCGGGAAATCCAGACCGCTCGCGGCCACGCAGCTTAGCGAGAACGTTGCTCTCCACCATTTGCTGCTGTTTTATTTTTGTCGAAGCAAAGAATTCTACAGCACAGACAGCAGCCATTTGCCCCATCATTGCCCGTGTCGCCTCCCCATTCTCTTGCCCCTTTCCCATTGTATTTTTTATATAAAGCACAATCTGGACTGATTCATAGAAATAAAAGGAAGAGTTGTGGGTGTCAGAAATCGCAAATTAAAAACAGCAATACACAGCAGGGTCAGCGGTTTTCTGAAAAAAGGAAGATATTTGAGGGTACAAATTCAAAACACTGCGGATACTGGAAATCTGAAATAAAGACAGAAAATGCTGGAAACACTCAGCAGGTCAGGCAGCATCTGTGGAGAGAGAAACAGAGTTAACGCTTCAGGTCGATGACCTGAAGGGTCAGTTCTGACGAAGGGTCATTGACCTGAAACGTTAACTCTGTTTCTCTATTCACAGATGCTGCCTGACCTGCTGAGTATTTCCAGCATTTTCTGTTTTTATTTCAGATATTTGAGGGTATCATCCAAAGCAGTAACCTTCCGATTTCAGATGTTGATTAACCCGCTGTGTATTTCCAGCATTTTCCCTTCTTATTCTTGGACCTGTTGGTGCTGATTTGTTTGTATTGTTTCTTTCTCTGGTTTCTCTACTGTTTCCCCTCACGCAATCTCCAACCTCACCTTGTCCATCACCTCTTGGTCTCTTGACCTCATTCCCACTAAACTGCTGACCACCCAACCTCCCTCGCTGGCCCTCCTGCTAGCTGACATTGCAAATGGCTCTCTCTCCTCGGGTACTGTCCCTCTCCCTTTCAAAAACCCTAATCCTGATGCATCACAGCCCCTCTTCAAAAACGCTACATAAGAACATAAGAAATAGGAGCAGGAGTCGGCCATTCAGCCCCTCGAGCCTGCTCCGCCATTCAATAAGATCATGGCTGATCTTCTACCTCAACTCCACTTTCACACCCTATCCCCATATCCTTGATTCTCTTAATATCCAAAAATCTATCGATCTCTGTCTTGAGTATATTCAACGACTGAGCCTCCACAGCCCTCTGGGGTAGAGAATTCCAAAGATTCACTACCCTCTGAGTGAAGAAATTTCTCCTCATCTCAGTCCTAAATGGCCGACCCCTTATTCTGAGACTGTGACCCCTAGTTCTAGACTCCCCAGCCAGGGGAAACATCCTCCCTGCATCTACCCTGTCAAGCCCTGTAAGAATTTTGTATGTTTCAATGAGATCGCCTCTCATTCTTCTAAACTTGAGAGAATATAGACCTAGTCTACTCAGTCTCTCCTCATAGGACAATCCCCCCATCCCAGGAACCAGTCTGGTGAACCTTCGTTGCACTCCCTCCATGGCAAATATATCCTTCCTTAGGTAAGGAGACCAAAACTGTACACAATACTCCAGGTGTGGTCTCACCAAGGACCTATATAATTGCAGTAAGATGTCTTTACTCTTGTACTCAAATCCTCTTGTAATAAATAGATTTTAAATCGATAGATTTTTGAATATTAAGCCAATCAAGGATATGGGGATAGTGCAGGAAAGTGGAGTTGAGGTAGAAGATCAGCCATGATCTTATTGAATGGCGGAACAGGCTCGAAGAGCCAAATGGCCGACTCCTGCTCCTATTTCTTATGTTCTTATAAAGGCCAACATACCATTTGCTTTCGGAATTGCTCGCCTCGATATCCACCGCATCTCCAACCGCCCTTTCCTCTCCAAAGTCGTTGAACGTGTTGTCACCTCCCAAATCTGTGCCCACCTTTCCTGCAACTCTTGTGTTAGAACCTCTCAAAAACTGTGCCCGTGCCACTGCTCTGAAACGGCCCTAATCAAAGTCGCAAATGACCTCCTGTGTGGCTGTGACCGTGGTGCGCTCTCCCTCCTCCAACGCCTCTCTCCTCCAAGGTGCAGCTTGGTCGGACTGCCTTCGCTTAGTTCTACTCGTCTCGAAGGTCGTAGCCAGAGCATCTCCTGCTTCCAAAAACCCTTCGTCCCCTCCAGACTTGACGATGCCAGCGCTCACCTGGCCGGCCTCCCTCCCTCCGCCCTCCACAAACTTCAGCTCATCAAACATTCTGCTGCCTGTATCGGAACCTGCAACAAGTACCGCTCGCTTATCACCAGTGGGCTCACTGATCTACAGTGGCTCCCAGTACCTCAACGCTTCAGATGTCAAATGCTCATCCTCCTGTTCAAATCCCCCCATGGCCTCGCCCCTCCCTATCTCTGTAACCTTCTCCAGCCCCGACAGCCAATGTTCCCTTTCAGCTGCGCGGCTGCGCCGTGCGTTCTGCAGCTCCCGTGCAGCCGGCTCACCGGCTTTTAAATGGGAAAAAACGCACGCGCGGTATTTTGAATGGGCCGTGCAGCCCCTTACGGGGGGTCGCGCATCCCCAAAAAAATTAAAGGAACATTGCCGACAACCCTCCGAGAACTCTGCATTCTTCCAACTCTGACCTCCTGTGCATCCCCCCCACTCCCATTGCCTGATCATTGGCGGCCGTGCCTTCAGCCTAAACTCTGGAATTCTTGCCCTAAACCTTTATGAATCTCCAACTCCCTCTCCTCCTTGAAGACCTTCCTTAAAACCCACCTGTTTGAGCAACGCTTTCAGTCACCCCTCCGAAAATTTCCTTCTCGATCTCGGTGACGAGTTTTCTCTGATTACACTTCTGCGAAGGCTTTGGGATGATTTTTTTCGATGTTAAAGGCGCCATATAAATGCAGATCGTTGTTGTTTGTTGAGTTATGTGACTTCATGGAGGCCAGTGACTTAATTTTCAGAAACAACCTCATCCCAACATATAACCTGCATCTTCTTAAGATCCCAGCTCGCAACCCAGTGGTTTGAAATTGTGGGTAGTCAGCTGAACAAGTCTATACACACAGGAGAGCATCTCAAATACCCTACAAATATGAAAGGAAGGGAGCCTTCAATTTACCAATAACTTTAAAGTAAGAATAATGGTCCTTGAAGTCTAGTGGGCAGCGTAGGCAATCTCATTAGTGCAGATTGTTGGCTGTAATTCCACTGCTTTTATTTAATGCTTTTTCTCTGATTCCTAGGATCAGGATAATAGGAAGTGCTGCTCTTGATCTGTGCCATGTGGCGACCGGTGATGTAGAGGCCTTTTACCAGTTTGGCCTGCACTGCTGGGACATGGCTGCTGCAGCTGTCATTGTAAGGGAGGCTGGTGGGATCATGATGGACACAGCAGGTAGGAGTTGCTGACTATTAGATTCTGTCAATTAATGGCACTTCATTTTTACCTGAATATGGGATCACATCCATCCGAGAATCCGACCGGCTATTTGTTTCCTATAGGGTTTGCATCTTGGAGCATTCCCATCCCAATCTCAAAGTCCAATTAAGTCTGTTTTACCAGGTTAGCCGGCTGTGAATGTGTCAGCTGTGGCTCAGTGGGTAGCACCCTCGCCTCTGAGTCAGAAGGTTGTGGGTTCAAGTCCCACTCCAGGGACTTGAGCACAAAAATCTAGGCTGACACTCCCAGTGCAGCGCTGAGGGAGTGCTGCACTGTCAGAGGTGCCGTCTTTCGGATGAGATGTTAAACCGAGGCCCCGTCTGCGCTCTCAGGTGGACGTAAAAAATGCCATGGCGCTATTTTGAAGAAGAGCAGGTGAGTTATCCCCGGTGTCCTGGCCAATATTTATCCCTCAATCAACATCACTAAAACAGATTATCTGGTCATTATCACATTGCTATTTGTGGGAGCTTGCTGTGCGCCAAGTTGGCAGCCATGTTTCCTACATTACAACAGTGACTACACTCCAAAAGTACTTCATTGGCTGTAAAGCACTTTGGGACGTCCGGTGGTCGTGAAAGGTGCTATATCAATGCAAGCCTTTTTATTTTTTCTGAGTGTATCTTTTTACGGTGTTTTCTCACCTACCTGGTTTCTGATATCCCTGGCTCTCACACAACTGAAAGTAGGTGGACCTATTCCCAGGTCGCCCTCCTAGTGCTGCTTTTAGAACATAGAACATAGAACAGTACAGCACAGTACAGGCCCTTCGGCCCTCGATGTTGTGCCGAGCATTGTCCGAGACCAAGATCAAGCTATCACACTCCCTATCACTCTGGTGTGCTCCATGTGCTTATCCAATAACCGCTTGAAAGTTCCTAAAGTGACCGACTCCACTATCACAGCAGGCAGTCCATTCCACACCCCAACCACTCTCTGAGTAAAGAATCTACCTCGGACATCCCTTCTATATCTCCCCCCATGCACCTTATAGTTATGCCCCCTTGTAACAGCTGCCTCTACCCGAGGAAATAGTCTCTGAACATCCACTCTATCTATCCCCCTCATCATCTTATAAACCTCTATTAAGTCGCCTCTCATCCTCCTCCGCTCTAAAGAGAAAAGCCCCAACTCCTTCAATCTTTCCTCATAAGACCTCCCCCCCCAAACCAGGCAGCATCCTGGTAAATCTCCTTTGCACTCTTTCCAATGCTTCCACGTCCTTCCTATAGTGAGGTGACCAGAACTGCACACAATATTCCAAATGTGGTCTCACCAAGGTCCTGTACAGTTGCAGCATAACCTCACGGTTCTTAAACTCAAACCCTCTGTTAATAAACGCCAACACACCATAGGCCTTCTTTACTGCTCTATCCACTTGAGTGGCAACCTTCAGAGATCTGTGGATATGAACCCCCAGATCCCTCTGCTCCTCCACGTTCCTCAGAACCCTGCCGTTGACCCTGTAATCCTTATTCAAATTTGCCCTACCAAAATGAATCACCTCGCACTTATCAGGGTTAAATTCCATCTGCCATTTTTCGGCCCAGCTCTGCATCCTATCAATGTCTCTTTGCAGCCTACAACTGCCCTCCACCTCATCCACTGCTCCACCAATCTTGGTGTCATCAGCAAATTTACTGATCCACCCTTCAGTTCCCTCCTCCAAGTCATTGATAAAAATCACAAACAGCAGAGGACCCAGCACCGACCCCTGTGGCACACCGCTGGTAACTGGTCTCCAGTCCGAAAATGTTCCATCCACCACCACCCTCTGCCTTCTATGAGATAGCCAGTTACTTATCCAATCGGCCAAATTTCCCTCTATCCCACAACTCCTTACTTTCTTCATGAGACGACCATGGGGAACCTTATCAAACGCCTTACTAAAATCCATGTATACGACATCAACTGCTCTACCTTCATCTACACACTTAGTTACCTCCTCAAAGAATTCAATCAAATTTGATAGGCAAGACTTACCCTTCACGAATCCGTGTTGACTATCCCTGATTAAGTTGCCCCTTTCCAAATGGTCATAAATCCTATCCCTCAGGACCTTTTCCATTATCTTACCAACCACCGAAGTAAGACTAACCGGCCTATAATTACCAGGGTCATTCCTATTTCCTTTCTTGAAGAGAGGAACAACATTCGGCACTCTCCAGTCCTCTGGCACCATCCCCGTGGACAGTGAGGACCCAAAGATCAAAGCCAGAGGCTCTGCAATCTCCTCCCTTGCCTCCCAAAGAATCCTAGGATATATCCCATCTGGCCCAGGGGACTTATCGACCCTCAGGTTCTTCAAAATTGCTAAAACATCTTACCTCAGAACATCTACCACCTCCAGCCTATCCACCTTTATCACACTCTCATCCTCAAGAACATGGCCCCTCTCCTCGGTGAACACTGACGAAAAGTATTCATTCATCACCTCTCCTATCTCTTCTGACTCCATGCACAAGTTCCCACTACTGTCCTTGACCGGCCCTACCCTCACCCTAGTCATTCTTTTATTTCTCACATAAGAGTAAAAGGCCTTGGGGTTTTTCTTGATCCAACCCGCCAAGGACTTCTCATGCCCCCTCCTAGCTCTCCTAAGCTCTTTTTTTAGCTCATTCCTTGTTACCTTGTACCCCTCAATCGACCCAACTGAACCTTGTTTTCTCATCCTTACATACGCTTCCTTTTTCCTCTTGACTAGACATTCAACCTCTTTTGTGAACCATGGTTCTCTCACTCGGCCATTTCCTCCCTGCCTGACAGGGACATACCTATCAAGGACACGCAGTAATTGCTCCATGAAAAAGCTCCACTTTTCGTTTGTGCCTTTCCCTGATCGTTTCTGTTCCCATCTTATACTCCCTAATTCTTGCCTAATCGCATCATAATTACCCCTCCCCCAATTATAAACCCTGCCCTGCCGTATGGCCCTATCCCTCTCCATTGCAATAGTGAAAGTTACCGAATTGTGGTCACTATCTCCAAAGTGCTCTCCCATATACAAATCAAACACTTGGCCCGGTTCATTACCCAGTACCAAATCCAACGTGGCCCCACCTCTTGTCGGCCTATCCACATATTGTGTCAGGAAACCCTCCTGCACACACTGTGCAAAAACTATCCCATCCGAACTGTTTGACCTATAAAGGTTCCAATCAATATTTGGAAAGTTGAAGTCACCCATGACAACTACTCTGTGACCTCCACACCTATTCATAATCTGCTTTGCAATTTCTTCCTCCACATCTCTATTACTATTTGGGGGCCTGTAGAAAACTCCTAACAACGTGACCGCTCCTTTCCTATTTCTAACTTCAGCCCATATTACCTCAGACGGCAGATCCCCCTCGAACTGCCTTTCTGCCGCTGTTAAACTATCCTTGATTAACAATGCTACTCCTCCACCTTTCTTACCAACTTCCCTACTCTTACTGAAACATCTATACCCCGGAACTTCCAACAACCATTCCTGTCCCTGTTCTAACCATGTCTCCGTAATGGCCACCACATCGTAGTCCCAATTACCAATCCACGCTCCAAGTTCTCCTACCTTATTCCGGATGCTCCTTGCATTGAAGTAGACACACTTCAAGCCATCTTCCTGTCTGCCGGTATATTCCTGCGACCTTGATACCCTCCTCAGTACCTCCCTACACTCACCACTGGCTCGTGGACTACAGCCCTTTTTCCCATCCCCCTGACAAATTAGTTTAAACCCCCCCCGAAGAGCCAGCCCGTAAGAGCTGCACCGTGAACAACAGCCTAGTGATGAGATTCCCTCCGCTAGACGCCTCTCGCAGTGCCACAGCTGAGATCAGCAACTGAGTGATACAGTGGGGGGAATTTTAAGCCCCAAAAATGGGCGAGTTTGGGTCGGGTGGGATGTTAAAATGTTAAAAATCTGAATCCCAACCCCAACACGTCCAGTTGCAGTTTTAACGGAGGCGGGACAGGGAATGGGCAACCAACCCGCTCTCAGGAGGCGCATTGGCAATTTAAATATTATGAGGCTCATATTTAACCACCATTTTCAATTTAAACCGAGCCAGCCGAGTTTTCTGGGCCTCGGGGAAACCCGGCGGCTAAAGGGAGGCGAGGACTGCTGGATCCAGCAGGTAAGTGCCTTTCCACTTACCTGCTGGATCCAGTTTACCTGCTTCACCCACTCCCCACGATCGGAACCCCCCCCCCCACCCCCACCCTTCCGATCTCCTCCACAACTCTTCTGCTCTCCACCACGAGGCCTCCGATCCCTCCCTCCCTCCTCTCTGCTCCCCTCCACTCCCCGGCTGCGGCCTGGTGCCGAAGGCCTACCTGACCAACAGCCAGCCAGCCAGCCTCTCCATCTGGCTGGCTGTGGCTGGGAAACGGAGACAAAAAGTGCTAATCAGGTCCTGCTGTCAAATTCGGGCAGGACCTGAGGGAAACCCGTTCTTCTGGGTTTTCCAACCTCAAAGCAGCACCCCAGCCCACTCCCACCCCGCCTCCGAGTTAATATCCAGCCCAGTGAGTCTCAGATCCAACCCGTATCCCTCCATTCCCATGTGCAATGCAGTGAAGCTCCAAATACATCTCCCTCGAATGACCTTTAACGGTTAGCAAGCTGAACTCTTCCTGTGATTGGATACTTCACTGGGACAATCATGACTCGACAGGTTAGCTTCAAATCAGTTCCATTAATGGAACCTGCAGGAGAAGACCTGTCAGTAAGGTGGCTGGGACTCTTTCCACTTGGCTCCAGATAACCCTGTAAGCCAATGTCCTAATGAGTAGGGTGGTCTTAGCTGGACCACCAGCAGGAAGCTTACTAATGCTCTCTGTTAATAGGCTGTATTGTTTTAAGAACATAAGAACATAAGAAATAGGGGCAGGAGTAGGCCAATCGGCCCCTCGAGCCTGCTCCGCCATTCAATAAGATCATGGCTGATCTGATCCTAACCTCAAATCTAAAGAACACAAGAAGTAGGAGCAGGACCCGGCCACTCAGCCCCTGGGCCCGCTCCGCCACCCACAGGGCCTCGACCGATCCGAACTCAGCCTCATGTCCAATTTCCTGCCCGCTCCCCGTAACCCCTAATTCCCTTTACTTCTAGGAAACTGTCTATTTCTGTTTTAAATTTATTTAATGATGTAGCTTCCACAGCTTCCTGGGGCAGCGAATTCCACAGACCTACTACCCTCTGAGTGAAGAAGTTTCTCCTCATCTCAGTTTTGAAAGAGCAGCCCCTTATTCTAAGATTACGCCCCCTAGTTCTAGTTTCACCCATCCTTGGGAACATCCTTACCGCATCCACCTGATCAAGCCCCTTCACAATCTTATATGTTTCAATAAGATCGCCTCTCATTCTTCTGAACTCCAATGAGTAGAGTCCCAATCTACTCAACCTCTCCTCATATGTCCACCCCCTCATCCCCGGGATTAACCGAGTGAACCTTCTTTGTACTGACTGGTTAAACTGCAGCAGTACACCTGTGCACACTGGAAATTCCTTCAGCTTTAGCTCGGCCAAGGTGTGCTTAAGGTCTCTAGATTTGGGGAAGTGGTAAGTGTCTCTATGGGGACTATGTCTGACCTTCATGTAGGGCAAACAAAAAAACCTATCTGTTTGGATTTCTCAATAGTTTGGTTGGAGACACTTAAAGCAAAGCGATTAGTTTCCACCTACAAGCATCTTCCTTTGTATCGGGTATGACTCCAGCCATTGGCGGGATTTCCCTTTGACCCCCATTGACGTCAGTTTTACTAGGCGGCGCCATACTTGGCCAAATGCTGCCTCGATGTCGAGGGCAGCTGCTCTCTCTCACATCTTCTCCTCCAGTAGTCAGCTCTTATGCCCACGTCTGTGTCAAGGCCATGTTGAGGTCTGGGGCCCGAGTGATTGCAGCGGAACCTGAACTGAGTGTCGGTGAGCACACAAGGGTGCGGGCTTTCACCCTCAGACCTGCCGAAGAAGTGAACTGTGCCACTTTGAGAGTAGACTGCTGGCTCTTGGGTGACTTGTGGGAAGAACGAGCAGAGGGATAAAAGCAGAATGGAGAGAATGGGATGCATACCGTCATGGGTACGTAGCCAACATACGCTCAAATCCTTGACCCAGGTCACTTTCCGTCCATGGGCAGCAGTAACTTTTGCATCTTTTTCTTCTTCACCCCTTCTCAGTTTTTCTATTCTTGATGTCATTAGACGTTAAACCGAGGCCCCCATCCGCTCTCTCAGGTGGTCGTCAAAGATCCTGTGGCACTATTTCGCAGAAGAGCAGGGGGAGTTCTCCCCGGTGACCTGGGGCCAATATTTATCCCTCAATCAACATCACTAAAAAAAACAGATTATCTTGTCATTATCACATTGCTGTTTGTGGGAGCTTGCTGTGCGCAAATTGGCTGCCGCGTTTTCTACAACAGTGACTAGACTTCAAAAAGTACTTCATTGGCTGTAAATCGCTTTGGGACGTGCGGTGGTCGTGAAAGGCGCTATATAAATGCAAGGCTTTCTTTCTTTTTAATTGCTTTGTGGAAGTCATTGAGATTAAGTTGAGTGTTATTGAAAGAAAAAGAAAAAAAGACTTGCATATATATATATATATATATATAGCGCCTTTCACAACCACTGGATGTCTCAATGAAGTACTTTTTAAAGTGGAGTCACTGTTGTAATGTGGGAAACGCGGCAGCCAATTTGCGCACAGCAAGCTCCCACAAACAGCAATGTGATAATGACCAGATCATCTGTTTTAGTGATGTTGGTTGGGGGGATAAATATTGGCCAAGACACCGGGGAGAACTCCCCTGCTCGTCTTCGAAAATAGCACCTTGGGATCTTTTACGTCCACCTGAGAGAGCAGACGGGGCCTCAATTTAACGTCTCATCCAAAAGACTGCACCTCCGACAGTGCAGCACTCCCTCAGCACTGCACTGGGAGTGTCAGCCTAGCTTTATGTGCTCAAGTCCCTGGAGTGGGACTTGAACCCACAACCTTCTGACTCAGAGGCGAGGGTGCTACCCACTGAGCCACGGCTGAGACTGAGCAAACAATGGTTGATACTTGTACCAGTGTAGTCTTGTCAAAGCTTGCAACATCCAGTTTTTATATGGATTGAGCCTACGTTTACAGAGCCGACTTCAGTTGTGGTTATCTCGTTTCTAGGAGGACCGCTGGACCTCATGTCCCGTAGGGTGGTGGCTGCTGGCACCTCCGAGATGGCTCGCCAGATTGTCCAGGAGCTGCAGCCAGTGGCGTACGAGCGGGATGACGGCATCGAAGGCGCAAATGACTCGCTGTTCAAGTAAGGGCAAGTTCGGCGCACCCGCTGGCGGAACCGTAGCGGAGTCACGCTGTCGAATTTTAAAACAGATCACAGTGACGAGCTGCCACGATGTCCTCACTGCACCCCTGTGCTGCAAAAAAAAAACCCAGCGAACTGGTCGAATAACGTCTCGCTCTCGCTGCAAGAATCAACAGTGTGCGTCTTCTATAATATGAGTTGTGCTGGTCTAATTTTCTACTGTTATCACTTAATGTTTGGACAGACTGATGAATGGAACTCGCTGTGGGGCGAGGGTGGAGGGACCCGCGGGGATCGGGTTGAATGCCGGTTTTACACTGACTTCAATGGAAAGTAAAATCAGGCTGGGTGTAAATCCAGCGTTGCGCCTGATCCCAACGGGCAGGATAGTCTGTTCAAATTTACTAGGCTGGAGCTGACGGAGTAACTTACTGACACGGGATGGGACAGTGCAGGAGGCTGGGAATAAGACTGCGAGGCTGTAAAATTTCAGTGAAAGTATTTCAAAAATCTATATTATATAACAGATCACTTTTAAGGTTTATTTCCCAGATTAATCTCCCACCTTTTATCCCATTTCGACAACTCCTAAAAGTATTCATTACTGATGGAGAAAATGAAGTTTTTTTTCCCCACTTAAACTGTTTAGTGGCATGGCCGTCTACGTGTTTTGGTTTGCGAAAACTGGTTGAATCGGATTTAAATGGGGTAACATGGGTCTTCGGTGGGAGAGCAACACGGGCGATAACCAACCAGCAGCCCGTTATCAATGGGAATGAACATTGGGCGGGGTCTGAACAGGCCCCTGGCGCATTACCGCCAAAGATCCGTTTCACCCCCCAAAAGGTTTGAATCCAAACCAAATATTTTTGTACCTAATTTTTCATTTTAATCACCGTCGAATGCAGCAGTTTTCACTGCAAGGTCCAACAGTCAGTCAGTCGTGTGAGCACAGAGCGAGAGCTGCTCAGACTACTTTAGAAAAAAATAAAAATCCTATTTTTAAAAATATCTTATATTTCAGGGTTTTGTTAAGTTTACTGAAAATGCAAATGTTGGCATAGAAATAAAATTTAACTGAACTGTTCATTAATAAACGGCTTTAAATTTTTGTTTTGTTTCGTATCTCAAACTCATTTGGATTCTGAGGGGAATCAAGGGATGTGAGGATCGGGCGGGAAAGTGAAGTTGAGGTGGAAGATCAGCCACGATCTTATTGAATGGCGGAGCAGGCTCGAGGGGCCGTATGGCCGACTCCTGCTCCTATTTCTTATGTTCATTTGGATACACAACTCTACTCTTTGGTATTTCAGAATCTGGATGAAAAGTGTCTTAACCAGTTCAATTAATGAAAGATTTTGCAGCTTAAAATATCTTAAGTCTCTAAAACTTGGAATGATGACCTTTATTCACTCACGGCATGTGGGCATCGCTGGCAAGGCCGGCATTTATTGCCCATCCCTAACTGCCCTTGAGAAGGTGGTGGTGAGCCGCCTTCTTGAACCGCTGCAGCCCGTGTGGTGAAGGTGCTCCCACAGTGCTGTTAGGGAGGGAGTTCCAGGATTTTGACCCAGTGACAATGAAGGAACGGCGATATACTTCTAAGTCAGGATGGTGTGTGACTTGGAGGGGAACTGAGCATCAAGAGGTTAAATTCCACATTGTCCTGGTAAAGTAACTTTTAAAATGGTTGTCTCTACCACCGGAAGCACGGTTTGTGTGACCTGTAGGCCTTGGAACAGTGTACGTGTGTTTTTGTCTCCTTTGTTGGTTATATATTTTGTTCTCCTCAGAGCAGAGACGGTTAGGAGGAGATTTGATAGAGGTGAAGAAAATCATGAAGGGTTTTGATAGAGTAAATAAGGAGAAACTGTTTCCAGTGGCAGAAGGGTCGGTAACCAGAGGCCACAGATTTAAGGTGATTGGCAAAAGAACTACAGAGACAACATGAGGATTTTTTTTTTATGCAGCGTGTTATGATGATCTGGAATACACTGCCTGAAATTTGCAGGGCTATAGGGAAAGAGCAGGGGGAGTGGAACTAATTAGAGAGCTCTTTCAAAGAGCCGGCACAGGTACAATGGGCCAAATGGCCTCCTTCTGTGCTGTATCATTCTATTATTCCTGTTGATCTCTTAAGTATTTGTAATATGCAGAAGCTTTGGTGGCTCAGTCAAGCTCAAGTGATACCCGGGCACGTCAAGGGCCGGCGTGGGTCTGGATCTACAATGGAATAAATGCTGGTTTGGTGAGTTTATCGATGGAGTAGCTGTATACACAGATCAGGAACATCTCGTGTTTGAAACCCAGTCTGTGCTGAGGTTCCTGATCGTTATCCAGTGGCCTCCCGCTGAAAGTGCCTATGTGTGTTTGTGTGTCTGTGTTGGGTGAGAACAGGATGGGACGCAGCTGTGATACGTCCTACTATCAAATCCTACGTCAACACTCACTGCCAGTGCGCTCTCATAAATAGTTACTCATAAGGAATAGAGAGCCCTATATCTAAGTTTGCTGACGACACTAAGCTCAGGTGGCTCAGTACACCGTGTAGATGGGAGCGGAAAGCTGCAAAGGGACATTGAGTGATCGAGTGAGTGGGCAAAACTGTGGCAGATGGAGCTCAATGTAGGGAAGTGTGAGGTCATCCACAAGAAAGACAGATCAGAGTATTTTCTAAATGGCGAGAAGCTGGGAACTATGGAGGAGCAGAGAGATTTAGGGGCCCAAGTACAGAAATCACTAAAAACTAATGGACAGGTGCAAAATATAATAAAAAGGTTAATGGAATGGTGGCCGTTATCTCAAAGGGGCTGGAATACAAAGGGTGAAAGTTTTGTCACAGTTGTATAAAGCTCTGGTTAGACCCCATCTGGACACTGCGTTCAGTTCTGGGCACTGCACCCCAGGAAGGAGATACAGGCCTTGGAGGGGGTGCAGCGCAGATTCACCAGAATGATACTGGTTATGAGGCCAGGTTGCTTGGACTAGGCTACAATTCCCTTGAATATAGAAGCTTAAGGAGTGATCTAATTGAGGTGTTTGAGATGATGAAAGGATTTGATAGGGTAGAGAGAGAGAAACTATTTCCTCTGGTGGGGGGGAGTTCAGCACAAGGGGGCGTAACCTTAAAATTAGAGCCAGGCCGTTCAGGGGTGATGTCAGGAAGCACTTCTTCACACAGAGGGTAGTGGAAATCTGGAACTCTCTCCCCCAAAAAAGCTGTTGAGGCTGGAGGGGTCAATTGAAAATTTCAAAACTGTGATGGATAGGTTTTTGTTAGGCAAGGGTCTTCTTCTTCTTAGGCAGTCCCTCGGAACCGAGGATGACTTGCTTCCACATTAAAAATGAGTTCTCAGGTGACTGATGAGTCCAATGCGGGACCTGCAGTCTCTGTCACAGGTGGGGCAGATGGTGGTTGAAGGGGGGGAGGGGTGGGTGGGGTGCTTGGGTTGACGTGCACTCCTTGCGCTGGGCTTCTGCTTGCTCCCGGTGAAGAGACTCGAGGTGTTTGGCGCCTTCCCAGATGCTTCTCCAGGCAAGGGTATTAAGCGTTATGGAACCAAGGCAGGTGGATGGAGTTGAGATACAGATCAGCCACGATGTAATTGGATGTTGAAGCAGGCTCGAGGGGCTGAATGTCCTACTCCTGTTCCTATAAGAGGTTCCGGTGCCCTGTGGAACCGCACCCCATCAAGAAGCCAACATCTTCAGCAAAATTTGGCGAGAAGAAAAAGCTTAACATTGCAAATTTCTTTAACATTTAGAATTTGTTTGAAAATTTTATTTATTCATTGTGAAGCAAATTAAAAACTAGGTTTAAATAGGCACCAGTAGAAAATTCTGACGTGAACTGTACAAGTTGCATGTGCTGTCCCCATATCATTAACGTAGTGAATATAACAAGAGTTATTCTGTTTGCATCTCGCCCACATGTTGCTGAAGCACCAACGTCCAGCTTGAAAAACAGTGGCTGCTATTTAGTGAAGTCCTTTTGCTTTGTACCATCATCCCTTTTGCCACTTAATCGCTCCTGCCTTCCACCCTATCACAGACCTTCCCTTTTGTGCTTTTCTCCCCTCCTCCCTTTCCCCGCACTCGCTTAAAATCTGTTACATCTCTAACGTTTTCCAGTTCTGATGAAAGGTCATCGACCTGAAACATTAACTCTGTTTCTCTCTCCACAGTTGATCCCTGGGATGAGAGGGTTGTCCTATGAGGAGAGATGGAGTAGATTGGGCCTATACTCTCTGGAGTTTAGAAGAATGAGAGGTGATCTCATTGAAACGTATAAGATTCTGAGGGGGATTGACAGGGTAGATGCTGAGAGGTTGTTTCCCCCTGGCTGGAGACTCTAGAACTAGGGCGGGCATAGTCTCAGGATAAGGGCTTGGCCATTTAGGACTGAGATGAGGAGGAATTTCTTCACTCAGAGGGTTGTGAATCTATGGCATTCTCTACTCCAAAGGGTTGTGGATGCTGAGTCTTTGGGTATATTCAAGGCTGCGATAAATTTTTGGACTTTAGGGGAATCGAGGGATATGGAGATCGGGCGGGAAAGTGGAGTTGAGGTCGAAGATCAGCCATGACCTTATTGAATGGCGGAGCAGGCTCGAGGGGCCGTATGGCTGACTCCTGCTCCTATTTCTTATGTTCTTAAAGATATCAAAATTGTAGCTTTAAAAATGGCAAGTCGGTGGTATTTTTGGCATGAATATGCACTTTGTGTTGGAGGATAATTTAAAGCTCATTACTCAATCCACCAAAGGGCTTTACTGGAAAAGGACCACCAGCTCATGGTGCCTGAATATTCAGAATACGATGAGCTACTTTATTGCACTTTTACATTATGTGAATATTCACATTTTGCAATTGCAGGGCCAAGGTAGTTAACGGAAACTTTTTTTAAAAATTCATTCATGGGATGTGGGCGTCGCTGGCAAGGCCAGCATTTATTGCCCATCCCTAGTTGCCCTTGAGAAAGTGGTGGTGAGCCGCCTTCTTGAACCGCTGCAGTCCGTGTGGTGATGGTACTCCCACAGTGCTGTTAGGGAGGGAGTTCCAGGATTTTGTCCCAGCGACGATGAAGGATTTCCAAGTCAGACTGGTGTGTGACTTGGAGAGGAACGTGGAGGTGGTGGTGTTCCCACGCGCCTGCTGCCCTTGTCCTTCTAGGTGGTAGAGGGTTTGGAAGTGCTGTCGAAGAAGCCTTGGCGAGTTGCTGTAGATGGTGCACACTGCAGCCACGGTACGCCGGTGGTGGAGGGAGTGAATGTTTAAGGTGGTGGATGGGGTGCCAATCAAGCGGGCTGCTTTGTCCTGGATGGTGTCGAGCTTCTTGAGTGTTGTTGGAGCTGCACTCATCCAGGCAAGTGGAGAGTATTCCATCACACTCCTTACTTGTGCCTTGTAGATGATGGAAAGGCTCTGGGGAGTCAGGAGGTGAGGCACTATAATGAGAGCTGTATCCATGGATATCTGAATGCAGTAATAAACCAGGTTGTTTTTTTTAATGATCCTTGGACTAATTAAGTTAGTTTTTAAAAAAACACATGGAAAATAATAACTTCAAATATCTTGGGTAACGCAAGTCAATAATTGTAGCGAACGAACTGGGGCCAGTACAAAAAATAGGAAATCCCCTTTTGTACTTGTGCAAGATTTTTCTTTGCTAAATTTGACAGGATGAATTTCACAACCTTTCATTACTTTATTTCAACTCATCGTACAGCAATGAAGGAAACTGCGGTAGAAATAACAATGGCGGGGCTAGTCACATTATGTAATGTTCTCACAATTAGACTCAACACCAACAGCATCAACCAGCAGTATTGAAAATATCCAGCCAGGTGAATGTGTCTGTTTAACGTAGATACACAGTTACATCCCCTCACTAAGACAGCCCTGCAGACCCCACTTGTTCACTGGGTCAGTGCACCCGCTGGTGGTTTTTTTAATATTCGTTCATGGAATGTGGGCGTCGCCAACAAGGCCAGCATTTATTGCCCATCCCTAATTACCCTTGAGGAGGTGGTGGTGAGCCGCCTTCTTGAACCTCAGAGGGGCAGTTAAGAGTCAACCACATTGCTGTGGGTCTGGAGTCGCATATAGGCCAGACCGGGTAAGATTTCCTTCCCTAAAGGACATTAGTGAACCAGATGGGTTTTTATGACAATCCGGTAATTTCGTGGTCACCATTACTGACACTAGCTTTTTATTTAATTAACTGAATTTAAATTCCCCAGTTGCCGTGGTGGGATTTGAACTCACGACTCTGGATCACTAGCCCAGCAACACGGTGGCATAGGGGGCAACACGGTGGCATAGTGGTTAGCACTGGTGCCTCACAGCGCCAGAGACCCGGGTTCGAATCTGACCTCGGGTGACTGTCTGTGTGGAGTTTGCACATTCTCCCCGTGTCTGCGTGGGTTTCCTCCGGGTGCTCCGGTTTCCTCCCACAGTCCAAAAATGTGTGGGTTAGGTTGATTTGGCTATGATAAATTGACCCTTAGTGTTAGGGGGGATTAAATATGTGGGGTTATGGGGATAGGATGGGATATGTTAGGGGGAATTAAATACGTGGGGTTACGGGGGTAGGGTGGGATATGTGTACTGTGGGGATTAAAGCAGGGACAGGGTACTGGATTTGGATGATCAGCCATGATCGTATTGAATGGCGGAGCAGGCTCGACGGGCCGAATGGCCTACTCCTGCTCCTAGATTCTATGTTTCTATGTTTCTATAACCACTACGCTACCGATGCTGCAAGGACCACAACTCTACGAGGTTCGCTAGCTGACCTCAGTCGAGCTACAGTAGGGGGGGCGCTACAAACGGCTTCAGTGTCTCTCAGCTAGCGAGGGGAGAGAGAGAAAACAAATCAGCCAGGGTTCCTAGTCCTGATCTCTAGTATGTCACCCCCGCCCGCTGGAAAGTGTGCGTGGTGAATGTCAGGTGAGGACTGCGAGCTGTGAAACCCTCCGTGGTTGAACATGGAGGGGTGCGCCATGGAGACACTCATTGCCCAAGCTCAAAAACGAAGAATGACCAATTAGGTGGGGCAGTGGCGTGCTGACAGAACCAGACAACGTCTATGTTTTCAGGAGAGATGGTGAGGAGACGGAGGGGGCAGGGAAGACAAGTGTTCTATTGACCTGCACCATGCAGTGGCGCTGTGCTTCATGCAGAGCTGCATCACGCAGTGGAACACTGTCTCGCATCCCGAGATTACCAGAGAGAGTTTCAATTTACGCCAATGCGAGAGAGGGTGGAAAGGATCAGAATACACACAGGAAACCCGCCGAGCTCCTTGTTACAAGCTATAGTGACCACCGCCAGTGGCACAGAGCACAGGGAGGGCGATGTCTCTCTCTGCTCTGTCCTGACTCAGAAATAGGAGTAGGGCACAACAGGGTCAGGGAGAGAAGTAAACTAAAAATACTTATGTCACAATAAGCTGGTGTTGCAAGGTCCCTTAAAAGTGTAGTCAAAGGAAATTCTGCCCCTGATCGCTATCCAGTGACCGTTGCTGGCAAGTGCGTAGACATTAGGTGAAAACAGGTGAGTGCTGCAGTTGAATAGCCTCTTGGCCCAGACTATCTCAACTCATACATGAAAAATAGTGCCTTGGAACATAGAATCATAGAAAGTTACAGCACGGAAGGAAGCCATTCGGCCCATTGTATCTGTGCCAGCCGACAAAGAGCTATCCAGCCTAATCCCACTTTCCAGCTCTTGGTCCGTAGCCCTGTAGGTTACAGCACTTCAAGTGCATATCCAAGTACTTTTTAAATGTGATGAGGGTCTCTGCCTCTACCACCCTTTCAGGCAGTGAGTTCCAGACCCCCACCATCCTCTGGGTGAAAAAAGTTCTCCTCAAATCCCCTCTAATCCTTCTACCAATGACTTTAAACCTATGCCCCCTGGTTATTGAACCCTCTGCTAAGGGAAATAGGTCCTTCCTGTCCACTCTATCTCGGCCCCTCATAATTTTATACACCTCAATTAAATCTCCCCTCAGCCTCCTCTGTTCCAAAGAAAACAACCCCAGCCTATCCAATCTTTCCTCATAGCTAAAATTCCCCAGCCCAGGCAACATCCTCGTAAATCTCCTCTGTACCCTCTCGTGTGATCACATCTTTCCTGTAATGTGGTGACCAGAACTGTAGGCAGTATTCTAGCTGTGGCCCAACTAGTGTTTTATACAGTTGGCTACACATGACTGGAATTATACACCAGCAAGGAGTTACTGCCTTAGAAGAGGAGAGGGAGGAAAAAGATGAATGGGATCGAATCTTCTTAATCCTCTTTGAAAGGTTAAAGCAGAATTGCAGAGCTCCGCATCACTGGCGCTGGTTAGGCCACAACTGGAGTATTGCGTCCAGTTCTGGTCACCATACTTTAGGAAGGATGTGAAGGCCCTTGAGAGGGTGCAGAGGAGATTTACCAGAATGGTTCCAGGGATGGGGGAATCTTAGCTACAAGGACAGGTTGGAGAAGCTGGATTTGTTTTCATTAGAGCAAAGGAGGTTGAGGGGTGATTTGATAAGAGGTGTACAAGATTTTGACGGGTTTGGATAGGCTAGACGGGGAAAGGCTGTTCCCACTAGTTGATGGTACAAGGACTAGGGGACACAGATTTAAGGTTTTGGGCAAGAGATACAGGGGGGATGTGAGGAATAGCTTTTTTACGCAGCGAGTGGTGATGACCTGGAACTCGCTGCCGACGGAAGTGTTGGAAGCGGAGACACTCAATGTTTTCAAGGGGAGACTGGATAGGCACTTGAGAGAAATAAACTTGCTCCACAGAGAGCCGGCACGGATTCGATGGGCCGAATGGCCTCCTTCTGTGCCGTTGTGACTCTGACAGGCAGCAACCAATTTCATTAAAACCGTCCAAAGGCGCAAGTTACAAGCCAATCTTACTTGTCTTACTCTATAGCTTTATACAATGGTTATATTAACATTCACTTCAAACTCATACCAAGATTTTAAAAATGGCTGCTCTCATCTACAAGCTCCCTGTGATTGTAGAGGCCGCTGCTCATTGTAGTATAGGATCTCCATAGCCACACTGCCGCTCAATGGCAAGGTTGTAATGATTGCCCTTCCCATCTTTATAGGCACTCGTGACAATCCGCAGCCACCCAGACTCTCCCTGTGGGGATTAGAGACAGAAACAATAATCAGCCTTTCCGAATTATTCAGATGTTTTATATCAATACTTGTAGTAGTTAAAAATAAATTGCCCAATGGATCTGCTCTGTGGTGTCATCCATCAATACATTTATAGTGGGAGCTCTCAGAAAGGCAATCGTAGGTGACAATCATGTATGAATTAATTGCTTTTGTACATGTAAATAGAACTCGCCCAAAAATAAATTACAATGGAGTCGCTCAATGCATGTGCCCTTTTTGCTTAGCAAGGATGCTGCATCATAGAAGGGTTTGCATGTCAAGGTTACTGCATCATAGAAGAGTACCATTTCTTCTACACTATCATCCAGCTATCCAACAGTAATTAATCATTTTAAATCGGAGATCGATAGGTTTTTGCTAGCCAGGGGTATTAAGGGATATTTAGCCAAGGCGGGTGGATGGAGTTAGGATACAGATCAGCTGTGATCTCACTGAATGGCAGAACAGGCTCGAGGGGCTGAATGGCCTCCTCCTGTTCCTAGTAGTAGATATCAGTGTGGAAGGGATCAGATGTAACGATAAAAATAATCTGCTTAATTTAATTTCCGAATTTACTTTGCCCATCATTCAGTTCCCAGTAGAATAGTAATATAACAAGTATCGACTGCCTGTTCTTGAGTAATCTAGGCCTAGAAATAAATTTACATGGTAGACAGGGAGCTTTTTCCTTTAAGAGGGGAACTCAGGAACAAGAGGATATGACTTTCAAATGAAAACTAACTAAATGTGAATCCAGAAAAGCATTTCTTCATAGAGTTGAGAATGTGGAATACACTGATGCAGAAAACCTTGGGTGCAGAATAAATTGAGTCCTGGCCAATATTTATCCCTCAAACTAAAACTATGATTATCCGGTCATTATCAAACATTTCTGTTTGTGGGAGCTTGCTGTGCGCAAATTGGCTGCCGCGTTTCCTATATTACAACAGTGACTACACTTCAAAAAGTACTTCATTGGCTGGAAAGTGCTTTGGGACGTCCGGAGGTCGTGAAAAACACTATATAAATGCAAGTCAGTCTTTCTTTAAAAGGGAGAAAGACACTTGGAAAATTAAGGTATGAAGTAATATAAAGATTAAAATGATAAGAGAGTTGCCACACCTAACAAAATGGCAGAGCAAGCTCGATGGGCCAAATGTTCCTAAAGATTCTCCTTTCAGCAAATTTCTATTGAGGAAATAATATTTTAGTAATCACTTTTATTGGCAGACGCACTGGAAAAATCTTCCAGAGCATATTCGAGACTGTGATAGATAGATTTTTGGACTCTAGGGGAATCAAGGGATATGAGGATCGGGCGGGAAAGTGGAGTTGAGGTCGAAGATCAGCCATGATCTTATTGAGAAGTCGCACAACACCAGGTTATAGTCCAACAGATTTATTTAATTTTACAAGCTTTCGGAACAGTTCGCTCCTTCGTCAGGTAAGTTAGCAGTGAGAGAATCTCCCAGAATTCACAATTTAAACACAGACAAAATATATTCAAATCTTTCCTACATCAAAGAGCACAGCCAAGACAATGAGATGTGTCCCAGGGGGTCCAACGTGTCAAACCACCTGCTGGCTGCATATCCTGTCAATCTGTGTAGGTTCTTGTGTTAGTCTTTTTAAAAAAAAAAACACCTGGGAAGACCGGCCATGATGTCAAGTCACGTTCTGTATCGTGACATGAACCCGATATCGCGATTGAGACCATCCTCATGAGTGCGGAACTTGGCTCCACATCATGATCTTATTGAATGGCGGAGCAGGCTCGAGGGGGCCGCATGGCCGACTCCTGCTCCTAATTCTTATGTTCTTATACAGGTTGAATCAGAGTTGATTAAGTAGTCAGGTTTTTCGACGTTGCACTGTTGGGAAAAGTATTCCGCTCTCGACGTTGTGTTCTAGATAGAGCCAGTGCCATTCAATAGCTGCAGGGGCTTGGCCCCAGTAGTGAAGAGGATTTTCCCACCTCCCTTGCAATGGGTTCAATCACTTTCTTCCAAACTGACTTTCTGACCCTGAACGCACTTACCCTGCACCAGGTGGAAATACAGAACACAGCAAGCAGCACACTCACCCAAGGCTCACCCCACGAGTTCCGTACTATCCAGTACTCCGTCCCATCTTCATCCACACCCCAGCCCGCCACTGACACAATGTGATTGGTTATAGCCAGGAGCTCGTATTCCGCAAACACTCCTCCACGGTAAGCATCCAGCTTCTTTGTCGCCATTATACCACAGCTGGAACCCAATTAGAAGACAGCAGGTTAAAATTATTGAGGGGCTTCGATATAGAGTAGAGAGGGACTGTTTCCACTGGCACGCGGGCTCGATAACCAGAGGACACAGATTGTAAGGTGATTGGCAAAAGAACCAGAAGCGAGTTGTTGTGATCTGGAACGCGCTGCCTGAAAGGGCGGTGGAAGCAGATTCAACAGTAACTTTCAAAAGGGAATTGGATAAATACTTGAAAAGGAGAAATTTGCAGGGCTATGGGGAAAGAGCAGGGGGAGTGGGACTAATTGGAGAGCTCTTTCAAAGAGCCGGCACAGACACGATGGGCCGAATGGCCTCCTTCTGTGCTGTATCATTCTATGTTACACCAAGAAGTCCCAAATTCCTTTTCATCTGAATTTTCCTCCTTTTCCACAAATCTCAGCAAGCTGCCCAATTGATATAGCTCAGTCCCTTCTCTCATTTCTCTCTGATCTTCCCACGACCTTGTCTGACCAAGGGACTTGCTCGATTCCCATGCTCTGCTAATATTATCTCGTCTCAGGCTGCTGGGAAAGGCAAAAGTCTGGTGCGAGTGACAACGCTGTTTGTGACTAGGCTCATTTTGCTTTTTGATAAGGAAGTGCTTTTGGTGAAAATTGCACACGATCCAATACAATTTCACATTGTCTGAACTCAACACCTCAAATTCGCAGTCACCATTAGCACCGGTGAGAGATCAGTAAACACCATTATAACTGAAAATGCTCGCGGCAGAAAGAATCGACAATCGGTGTTTTTCAGTTCAAGTGAAACTGCTCGAACTATACAAAAACACAAATCACATGTCCACTTAATCTACCGAAAGACAAATCCTCTTGCTCAATTCTAATCAGAAAGCCTCATTAGTCTCCAGTGTACGTGGCCAACACAATCCAGGTCATCTGTCCTCTCAGCCCTTTGCTAGGCGAGTGGATTTCCCCGTGATCAATTCTTCACGGCCTCGCCCCTCCCCATCTCTGTAACCTCCTCCGGCCCTATAACTCTCAAGAGATCTCTGCGCTCCTCCAATTCTGACCTCTTGTGCATTCCCGCATTAAATCGCTCCAGCACTGGCGGCCGTGCCTTCAGCTGCCTAGACCCTAAGCTGTGGAATTCCCTCCCTAAACCTCTCTGTCTCTCTCTCTCTCTTTCTTCATACGCTCCTTAAAAAACCTACCTCTTTGACCAAGCATTTGGTCACCTGCCCTAATATCTCCTTATGTGGCTCGGTGTCAAATTTTGTTTGATAATCGCTCCTGTGAAGCGCCTTGGGACGTTTTACTACGTTAAAGACGCTGTTTAAATACAAGTTGTTGTGTCATAGGTCAACCAGCCGGATTCTAGCCAGACAGTTCGGGCAATCCTTTCCTCACAGACTGAAGTCCTTGCTTCTCACATGGCTCAATCTAATAGCTAAAAGCAAATGGGAGTCCAAGTGTGGGAGAGAGAGAGAGGGAATAAGTTTTAAAAAAAGCAGCACAATTAATCTCCGGCCTTTTATCAAACCCCTGATAAAGGCACCAATAACTGCCAAAACTTAAATCTTTCTTTTCTCCCCGTCCAAATATACTGGCCCGGAACTTGCGTTTGGGATGACAACGAACTGGCAGCGTTCGCCGTCATTCCACATTTGAAACTGACCGCAACTTCGGGATTTGGCGCAGACGGTATGCGGTAATCCTGAAGTTGCGTTCGGTCATCGACAGCTCCGAGACTGGCTGCGCTGTGCACCCCCTCCTCTCCCCCCCCCACCACAGAACCGGCGATCAGTGAAATCACCCAAATATTTGAATCGGACAAAAACTTCGGCTCTTCCACAGTAATCACGCTGTTAAATTCCCCACTAAAAGTTCGACCCGGAGGGATTCGGTGTAACTGGGGTTTTAACAGCGTATTGACTGCTAAACAAAGCCCTGGAAAACTCATTTTAATTTTGTGCAGTGTGAAAACTGTCCGTTTTAATAAAAAAATAAAACATTTTAAGAAACTTTTCAAGAAGATTGTTGCTGTTGTCACAGCAGCTCGCACAAGGGGATCCCCGCCGTACTCCGTTGATTTTGAATTGAAGGTCGGAAAACCCCAAGCTCTCGACACAGGGATCGCGAGCGAGATCCTTGTGCGGAGCGTACTTCGGGGCCAGCAGTGAACGCCTTCGCTTCGCCGCTGACCGCAAATCCCGGGCCAATGAGTTCAGATAAATAATCAGTACAATGTAATAAAATACAACAGGTCGGACAAACCAGTAACAACCTCGTCCATTACCTGACAGGCCCATTGGCGTAGATTTCTGCCATCATCTCTTCGCGTCCACTAACCTCGCCGTAATCTCCAACCTTCCACAGGGTATAGTTCTGGATCACACTGCAGACACCAAAGCCGGTGCAGGTGCCACACTGATTAAACGGCATGCACTCTACAGCAAAGAAATACAACAGTCTGGTTAATAGTCAAACGGTGCATGTCAAAATCTAAATGACCCCCCCTCAGCAGCAGCCCCAGTTACCAGAGGTCTATAAATTATGCGTGGATGATCTGGAGGCCGTTACTGGGTGCTCTGCAAGTGGGCACAGAACAAGTGGCACGGCAAGACCACAGAGCTTTCCTCGCCCAGTCAGCAGTGCAACCCTGTACGCTAATCACCTGCGCCCTGGCAACACCGGAGCCGACAACTGCATGCCGACTCAAAGTAATTGTTAAAATAAGACTTGCATTTCTATAGCGCCTTTCACGACCACCAGATGCTTTACAGCCAATTAAATACTTTTTGAAGTGTAGTCACTGTTGTAATGTGGGAAAACGCGGCAGCCAATTTGCGCACAGCAAGCTCCCACAAATATCAATGTGATGATCTGGTCTTTATCACATTGCTGTTTGTGGGAGCTTGCTGTGTGCATTTGGCTGCCGCATTTCCTACATTACAAAAGTGACTAAACTTCTGCAAAGCGCTTTGGGACATCCTGAGGTTGTGAAAGGCGCTATATAAATGCAAGTCTTTCTTTCTTAGAATACTTTAAAATTGCTTTATATACTTATATTCTATGCCTCAGCAAATGAAGGCAAGAGCAGGGAGTTTATGCTTGAACTGTATAAAACACTAGTTAGGCCGCAGCTAGAATACTGCGTGCAGTTCTGGTCACCACCTTACAGGAAGGATGTGATTGCACTAGAGTGGGTGCAGAGGAGATTTACGAGGATGTTGCCTGGACTGGGGAATTTTAGCTTTGAGGAAAGATTGGATAGGCTGGGGTTGTTTTTTTTGTAACAGAGGAGGCTGAGGGGAGACTTAATTGAGGTGCATAAAATAATGAGGGGCCTGGATAGAAAGGACCTATTTCCCTTAGCAGAGGGGTCAATAACCAGGGGGCATAGATTTAAAGTAATTGGTTGGAGGTTTAGAGGGGAGTTGAGGAGAATTTTTTTCACCCAGAGGGTGGTGGGGGTCTGGAACTCACTGCCTGAAAGGGTGGTAGAGGCAGAAACTCTCATCACATTTAAAAAGTACTTGGATATGCACTTGAAGGGCCGTAACCTACAGGGCTACGAACCAAGTGCTTGAAAGTGGGATTAGGGTGGATAGCTCTTTGTCGGCCGGCACGGACAAGATGGGCTGAAATGGCCTCCTTCTGTGCTGTAACTTTCTATGATTCTATGATATCTGCATGCAGTTGTCAGCTCTGGCCACTGGGTGACACTGTAGAGCACTTTTTTCATCAGAAATAACAACAGAAAATGCTGGAAGCACTCAGCCGGCCAGGCAGCATCCGCGGAGAGAGAAACAAGAGTTAGCGTTTGAGGTCTGGGCATCAGCTCTCACTCCCATGTTGAATTTCTGGTGTGGAAGGGAAGGGCTTTTTAATGTTAACTTTTTAAATTTCTACTTTAAGTATTTAAATGGAATTAATTTTTCTTATTTACACATTTCAGGCGCTATTTGCACCAAAAGCGTATGAGGGAGAAGGGAATAGAGAGTTATGCTGATAGAGTGAGATGAGGAAAGACGGGAGGAGGCTCGAGCGGAGCATAAACACCGGCATGGACAGGTTGGGCCGAATGGAGTAGTTGAGGCAAATAGTAAAGATGCATTTAAGGGAAAGCTAGATAAACACATGAGGGAGAAAGGAATAGAAGGTTATGTTGACAAGGTGAGATGAAGTAGTGGTGGGAGGAGGCTCGTGTGGAACATAAACACTGGCACAGGCCAGTTGGGCCCAATAGCCTTTTTCTGTGCTGTAAATACTACGGTCTGGATATTAGTGGTAACGACGGCGAAACTGTCAGTGTTCGCCTTCATTACCCCTCTGAAACTGGCCGCAACCTCAGGATTTAGCACATGCGCAGCTAAACGCCAAAATCCAGAAGTTGCGGTCAGTCGTTCCCTGCTCCACCACAGGTTGCGCTGTGGAACTCCCCAGAGCAAGTAATCTATTCAAATCACACTGAAGGACGAAAACTTCTGCTATTATGCTGGAATATCACTGTTAAAACATCGCCGAAGAAGTTAAGCCTTGTTGAAAGAGGTGGAACTGGGTTTTTAACGGCTGAACAACCGTTTTGGCCCTGAAAAACTCATTTTTTTATTTGTGGGATGTCAAATTTTTCCATTAATATAATTAAGAATTACATGGTTTGTAAATTTTTTTTTTAAGTTTATGATATTTCAGCTTCTACTTTAATCCTATGTGTATGTCCCAATCGCTCCCAAAAACTTATAAAAAGTAAATTAGAATCTGTGCATTTTACTTCCTGGTTTGCTGTCTGTGATAATTCTTCAATGTGATTGGCTGCTCAGCCTGCTTGATGGCGTATTAGTTGCTGGAGATTCGCTTGAATTGGCACCAGATTCAAACAAAGGTCAGGAGAGCTGAAAGCGACGCCAGAGATGGCGAGATCTTTTTGGGCAGCTTTCTTCGAGGTCAGCGGCGAGCGCCGTCACTTCACCGCTGGCCGCAAATTCCAGACCGATGTAATTCTATCTAACATTTTTATGACCTCCTTTAGTTTGCAGTTATGATGAAGGGATTACATGCAAAAAGTTAACCTGACCTCTGGACCAAGAAGAGCTACAGTAAAATATAAAAGTAATCCCGACACTGACATTTTAAGTCTATTTAAAAGTATTTGTGCACACACACACACACACACACACACACACACACACACAAAAAGGAAATTCGGGCTTTTGTCAAAGAGAGAGTTAGGAGGAGCCCAGAACATACCTTGGTCCTTAGCCTGGTAGTTGTTGCAGGTTTCATCTGGAATTCCGTTATGGTGAGCGTAACTCCAAACTGCCAAATGGTCTCCTCCATGGCAAGAGCCAGAACTGCCGCAGTCCAGAACATTCTGGACGGACAAGTATGCAGACGGCCAAGCACCTTTCCTCTTGATGTTTATACGATCTGTGGAAACCAAATAAAAGCAGACGGCTGCACGCTGCAAAACCTTTTCCGCAGACAATCCCATTACGTTCCTACATTACAAGGATGACTACACTTCAAAAAGTACTTCAGTGGCTGTGAAGCGCTTTGGGACGTCCTGAGGTCGTGAAAGGCGCTACATAAATGCAACTTCTTCTTTTATTAGTGTGTATTCAGGGTCAGGGTACACAGAAACATCAGGGTATCTCATATAGCTGAGATATCCGGGGCGAGACACATTGCAATCGGTTGTACGAAATGCAGTGCTGTGTACATCCAACGGGCTCTGAACCCGACGTAGAGGATCGCAATCTTCCACATTTCAGGACTCCCTTCAGCTGGATTAAATATTGATGGGAGACACCTTGAAATTGGCTCCTCCCATTTCTGAGCGACCATAAAGTGATGCAATTTCACCCCCAGCCCACAAGTTGTCTTTTTCTCATCACTACCATCTCAGCTCAGCGGAAGCCCGAGGACCAGCACCTCATCTTTCGACTGGACACTTTACAGCCTTCCGGACTCAACATTGAGTTCAACAATTCCAGATCAGAACCACTGCTCCCAGTTCGCCGGACAGCAGGCGCTGGTCATGGTTCTGCTGTTGTTGTTTCCACCTCCTCCGGACCCATCTTTTGTTTCTTAACTTGTCCCATTACCACCCCCTTTCACCTCGCACCATCACCCCTTTTGTCATTTAATCTCTCCTGCCTTCCACCCCATCACAGACCCTCCCTTCTGTTCGTTCCTCCCCTCCCCTCCCCACCCCACCCTTTCCCTGCCTAAAACCTGTTGCATCTCTAACTTTTTTCCAGTTCTGACCAAAGGGTCACCGACCCGAAACGTTAACTCTGCTTCTCTCTCTCCGCAGATCCTGCCTGACCTGCTGAGTGTTTCCGGCACTTTGCTGTTTTTTATTTCACATCACAGCTGTTTACTTTAACAAGAGTGAGAAGTCACACAACACCAGGTTATAGTCCAACAGCTTTATTTGAAATCACAAGCTTTCGGAGCGACTGCTCCTTCGTCAGGTGAAGTGAAGAAATACAAATGGGCACAGCATATATAGTCAGAGAACAATGCCTGTGCAGAGAACAATGCCAGACGACTACAGTTAATCTTTCTGACTGCCCTTTATCACACCTCGGCAGAGAGACAATCACAGCAATCAACTCCAACCAGGAAGACATTACATCAAAGAACTCCTGGTTGGATTTGATTGCTGTGATTGTCTCTCTGCCGAGGTGTGATAAAGGGCAGTCAGAAAGATTAACTGTAGTCGTCTGGCATTGTTCTCTGCACAGGCATTGTTCTCTGTCTATATATGCTGTGATGCGGAGATGCCGGTGTTGGACTGGGGTGGACAAAATTGAGAGGTCGCACAACACCAGGTTATAGACACTGAGACAACGTATGAACGAGCACCGCGCAACAATCGCCAGGCAGGATTGTTACCTCCCAGTCGGGGAACACTTCAGCAGTCAAGGACATTCAGCCTCGGATCTGCGGGTAAGCGTTCTCCAAGGCAACCTTAGAAACACACGACAACGCAAAATCATCGAGCAGAAACTGATAGCCAAGTTCCGCACTCATGAAGACGGTCTCAACCGGGATCTTGGGTTTATGTCACGATACATGACGTGATCCGGACTCGAGTCGTCGTTGGCTTGTTCACAGATGTGATTCCCAGTAAAAAAGTTAAAATTTTCCCAGTAAAAAAGTAAAAATTTTAAAGCTTTTCGTTTTACATACAGACGGCAGCTTTTGACACGTTAGAACCCCTGCGACTACACCTCATTGTCTCAGTTGTATCTTGCTATGTCTTTGATGTGGTACCTTCCTGGCTGACTTGATTAACTTTATCACACCTCGGCAGATAGTCAGGATGATTTAATTTAGTGGTCTGCAATTGTAAGGTACACATGCTTTGTTCTCTATCTATATATGCTTTGGCGATTCTGTATCTAATTTACTTCACCTGAGGAAGGGGCAATCGATAGCTCCGAAAGCTTGTGATTTCAAATAAAACTGTTGGACTATAACCTGGTGTTGTGCGACCTCTCAATTTTATATATGCTGTGCCCATTTGTATTTCTTCACTTCACCTGACGAAGGAGCAGCCGCTCCGAAAGCTTGTGATTTCAAATAAAACTGTTGGACTATAACCTGGTGTTGTGCGACTTCTCACTTTTGTCCACCCCAGTCCAACACCGGCATCTCCGCATCATGGCTACTTTAACAAAGATCGAGGAGAGTTGGGTGGGAGAACAGATACCAGGAACTAAGTGTTGCAGCTTAAACTCACCTGCAAGTGCGCTGGTTGATCCCATGGCCCAGCACGAGCCACAGTATTGAGGAATATGCTGGTTACGGGCGATACTGACATAGCTTGTGTTATTCACGTTGCGCCAATCCCAGACCCTTGGCAACTCAGAGGCTTTAAGATATTCATACGGTCGAGGGTAAGTCCTGGAAAGAGAGAGATTTTATGCACAACAGCATGGAAGGCAGAAAGGCCATTCAACCCAAAAAACCTGCTGATTCCATAGAACAGCTATAATCTACCCGTAACCATTTAATCGCCCATGGGGGGGGACAGTTTTTATAAATCCTCCCTTACCAAGAAGGTGCATCTATCCCCACATTTCCACTTATTCAATTTTGGACTGACACGGAGGAACTGGAAGTAGTCGGCTTCCTACCAGTCAGCTGGTGGGAGACAAACCAAGCCTAAAGTATGCAGAGCCCCCGAGAGCCTCGAGGTTGCTACGGAGTGGAAAAAAAACATAGGGCGACAGAGATAGGGGTACGGTAGCATAGTGGTTATGTTACTGGACTAGTAATCCTGAGGCCTAGACTAATAATCTGGAGACATGGGGCTGGATTTTACCAGCCCTGAGGAGGCGGGTTTGGAGGCGGGACTGCTGGGAAAATGGGAAAAATTGGGAGGGGGTCCCAACCCCGCTCCCAACCCGCCTCTGAACCATCTTCCTGGTCTCCTCGAGGTGGGAAGGGGATTAGAGCCAATTAACTGCCTGTTAACAGGTAGTTAACGGGCAGTTAAGAAGCTTTTCACCATTTTACGCCTGCTGATGTCGGCTTCCCGACATCGGGAAACCCCGCCAGGGTCAGCGAGGCGAGCAGTGGGTCTGCGGGGGTGAGAGGGGTCGATATGTCAGCTGTAGAGGTGAGTGACGGGTGCAAGTGTGGACAGGTAAGTATGAGAGGTGAGTGTAAAGTGTTGGAAAAAGTTTCCTTACCTTTGCTTCTTCCTTCAGGCTTCAACCTTTGAGGATGCAGAGGTGCCTCATCTTAACAGCAGAGATGACAGAATGGCTGCTGCATTCTCAGATGCAGCAGCCATCTGCTTTCTGCTGAGGAGAGAGGTCTTGGTGAGCCTGTGTGCAAGGGCTCACCTTAGAACAGAGATTGTCAATGTTTGACAGCTTCTCAAAGCTGTCAAACGCTGATAATTCATCTGTCAAAAAGTTTTCGACAGATTAAGCGTCATATGCTGATGTCATCTGTCACTGGCTTTCCCTTAATTGGCCGGTAATTAACAAGGCCAATCAAGGGAAAATAGCGTGGGTTGGTCAGACGTCACTGGGGGCGGGACTGAAACCCGGAAACCAGAAGTCCCGCCTCCAGCACGTCTCCTTTGAGAAAATTCAGCCCATAAGATCAAATCCCACCACAGCAGCTGGGGGATTTAAATTCAGTTAATTAAATAAATCTGGAATTAAAACGCTAGGTGACCATGATTGTCGTTAAAAACCCATCTGGTTCACTAATGGCCTGACCGGGTAAGGACGGCAGATTTCCTTCCCTCAAGGTCCAATATGTGACTCCAGACCCACAGCAATGTGGTTGATTCTTAACTGCCCTCTGAAATGGCCTAGCAAGCCACTCAGTTGTAGCAAACCGCTATGACAAAGTCAGCGCTGTGGGAGCACCTTCACCACACGGACTGCAGCGGTTCAAGAGGGTGGCTCACCACCACCTTCTCGAGGGCAACTAGGGATGGGCAATAAATGCTGGCCTTGCCAGCGACGCCCACATCCCATATGAAAATGTTAAAAAAATCTTGTAACCAAAATGGGGCACAGTACGAGCAATGAATATTCCGAAATACCAATAGGAAAATTAAAAGACATCAGACTGTACAATAATATTTGATGAATTCCTACACCCAGTCCTAATAAATTAATAAACCACTGAAGGATTAGTGATTACACTTCAAAAGTAATTAGTTGCCTGTGAAGCACAATGAAACATTGAGGAAATAAAAGGCACTATATCTAAAATGTTTCCCCTGGCTGGGGAGTCTAGAACTAGCGGTCACAGTCTCAGAATAAGGGGTCGGCCATTTAGGACTGAGATGAGGAGAAATTTCTTCACTCAGAGGGTGGTGAATCTTTGGAATTCTCTACCCCAGAGGGCTGTGGATGCTCAGTTGTTGAGTATATTCAAGGCAGAGATCGATAGGTTTTTGGATACTAGGGGCATCAAGGGATATGGGATAGGGCAGGAAAGTGGAGATGAAGTAGAAGATCAGCCATGATCTTATTGAATGGCTTGAAGGGCCGAATGGCCTACTCCTGCTCCTATTTCTTATGTGCTTATATCAATGCAAGTCCTTTCTTTACTGGCTGTATCCTAAAATTGAAACAACCACACACATCTAGTAGACAACCAATACTTAAGGTGGAGGACGACCCACATTCATAATCTCACTGTGTCAATTGATGTACCACTGGTCAAGGTCCAGGTACAGCACCACTTATAGTTGGGAACTCAAAGGAAAAGTAGGACTATCCATTCTGATACCATTCGAGGATTTTCTGTGCAATGATTTGAATGATGGGGACACCAAGACTGGTTTAGCTAAGAAAGCTTTAATGGTGACTCAGAGGCAGGCAAAGGCTGCAGAGCCAAGCTACTCCAATCTTGTGGTAGTACTGGTCGCTGTGGCAAACTCAGCTCATGTGACAGCCAGGTCTTGGGGTGAGGAGACTGCCACTACCACTGTGATGTCAATCCATGTAACATTACAAGAGAGACAACCTTCCTTCATACAATATTCTACGAGAAGCAGTCAACCAGGGAAACCTAGGTAATTCTAGACCACCAAGAGTTGGCAGAGGCTTAGCAGACTGACCCTACATTACAGGGGGTAGAAGCTCGAGCCATCCATGGCATCGGAGACACAGAGCCTGAACCAACAGGCTGGACTAGTTCTGAGGACATATTTGGTCTGGCTTTACAACTCCAAATCTGTTGAGGAACAGCAACTGGAAGAGTTCCGACAAATAGTGGCGCCAAAAGTGTACCAAAAAGATTGCCTATCATAGAAACATAGAAGATAGGAGCAGGAGTAGGCCATTCGGCCCCTCGAGCCTGCTCCGCCATTCAATCAGATCATGGCTGATCATCCAAATTCAGTACCCTGTCCCTGCTTTCTCCCCATATCCCTTGATCCCTTTAGCCTTAAGAAATATATTTAACTCCTTCTTGAATATATTTAATGAATTGGCCTCAACTGCCTTCTGTGGTAGAGAATTCCACAGGTTCACCACTCTCTGGGTGAAGAAATTCCTCCTCATCTCAGTCCTAAATGGCTTACCCCTTATCCTTAGACTGTGACCCCTGGTTCTGGACTCCCCCGCCATCGGGAACATCCTTCCTGCATCTAGTCTGTCTAGTCCTGTTAGAACTTTATAAGTTTCAATGAGATCCCCTCTCATTCTTCTAAACTCTAGCGAATACAAGCCCAATCGTCCCAATCTCTCTTCATACGTCATTCCTGCCATCCTAGGTATCAGTCTGGTGAATCTTCGCTGCAGTCCCTCCATGGCAAGAACATCCTTCCTCATATCCCTCTTGCAGGAGAAAAACCTACAAAATACAGGTTGCTAAACAACTTACATTTATATAGCGCCTTTAACGTAATAAAATGTCCCAAGGTGCTTCACAGGAGCGTTATCAAAAATAAAATTGACACCGAGCCACATAAAAGAGAAATTAGGGCAGATGACCAAAAGCTTGGTCAAAGAGGTAGGTTTTAAGGAGCACCTTAAAGGAGGAAATAGAGATAGAGAGACAGAAAGGTTTAGGGAGGGAATTCCAGAGCTTAGGGCCTTGGCAGCTGAAGGCACGGCCACCACTGCTGGAGCGATTAAAATCGGGGATGCTCAAGAGGCCAGAATAGTTTCATTGACCTACTTTCTCTAAAAGACATATGCTGAATTTTGTTAAGATGGGACCAATGTTAAAGCTTGGGTATTATATCAGGAACTGCAACTGAGCTCTATTGCAGCCCGTACCTATTATTAACAAATGTTTCAAAATTTGTGGCCTTTGATATTGTTGCCTAGATGTTCAACAGAAGTCAATCAGGGAAATGGTACACATTAACTATAATAGACTACACATCCTGGTATCCCGATGAGGTAACCTTCACATCCATGCATGCAGATGTCACGCTCACTTGAACTGAATTCCCAGAAGAAATTTTGTCTGATCAGGGAACTATTTTTACATTTCACTTAGTCACTCAATTATGGCAATGGTGCCAAAGAATAACTTTGATCCAATCCATACGATCCTCAGATGATACAAGCGGTTCAACAGCACACCGATCTGTGTGCTACGCTCTCCTGTGCGGAGCAGAACCTCAAGAACTGGGATAAAACCGTGACATATTTACTCTTTGCCTACAGGGAGGTAGCCCAAGAATCGACAAGGTTCTCACGGACACTCCCAGTGCAGTACTGAGGGAGCACTGCACTGTCGCAGGTGCCGTCTTTCGGACGAGACGTTAAACCGAGGCCCCGTCTGCCCTCTCGGGGTGGGGGGGGGGGGGATGTAAAAGATCCCATGACGCTACACAAAGAAGAGCAGGGGCGTTCTCCCGCTGTCCTGGCCAAAAATTATCCCTCATCAAACATCACTGAAAAACAGGTTATCTGGTCTCGTATCGATTTGCTGTTTGTGGGAGCTTGCTGTGCGCAAATTTGCTGCCACAATTCCCCACATTACAACAGTGACTACATTTCAAGATCACTTCATTGGCTGTAAAGTGCTTTGGGACATCCTGAGTTCGTCTGGTCCATTCAGGCAAAAAATTATTTTGCAAGTCTGAAAAATGCCATGTGCAGACCCTGAGCTAGGCTGGCCCAAGCACTCACTCTAACTTTCACAGTTCACACTGACTTCTCAGAGAGACATCAGAGCTTTAGTGGGCCAGGGCAATGGCCTAGGGAGGAACATCCAATGCTTTATATAATTCGTAAGCCTCCGCCATAAAAGATAGCTTAATCCGCTATTAAAAAGGAGTGTCACCTGGGCACTGCAGAAGCTACACCTATAGTGATATGGAATGGCATTTGCTGACCACAATCCTTAAATAAATACTTAAAAAGGGAAAAACATACAAGAAGGGGAGAAATTTGCAGGGCTATGGGGAAACGAGCGGAGGGGGAGTGGGACGAATTGGAGAGCTCTTTCAAAGAGCCGGCACAGGCTCGATGGGCCGAATGGCCTCCTTCTGTGCTGCATCGTTCTGTGAATCACTTTTATGCTTAACGTCAACTTGTGATGAAAATGCGCTTCTGTTGCAATGGAGTATTGTCCTTCAGAGATAGAAAATGATCATTGTGGTTTCCAAAGCGGAAATGCTGATGCACCGTTATTTGTAGAATGAATGCAGCTTTGATCTTCACAAGCAACACTTCAATGACACTCATTAGTGTCGGGTTCAAAAATGTAGTATTTTTGGCTTGATGCCTGTCTCTTTTAAATCCAGTCACAAGATTTCAAAGCCAGCTGCAGTTAACAAAAAAACACAAACCCATTTCCTAGTGAAATTTGGTACATACATTGCAAGACTGCTCAAATCGCAGGTTTGATGGGAACAAGCAACACACCTTTGAAGAAGCAGAAACCGTGAGATTTGTTCAGTTAAAAGTATGACAACCAACTATTATTGAATCCGAGGGTCAGTTATGAAAATTCAAACAAGCCAGAGCAACCAATGAAAGGTATTGAAGTGATTGGGTCTGTACATTCAGCAAGTTTGTCGTTGATAGTCTGCCCTATTGCCAGCTTCATAGGGAAAAAAAATAATCATAGAATGATGGAATCATAGTTTCATACAGCACAGGAGGAGGCCATTCGGCCCATCGTGCCTGTGCCGGCTCATTGAAAGAGCGATCCAATTAGTCCCACTCCCCCCTGCTCTTTCCCCATAAGGTAGACTCACTTGATCCCTTCGTCATAAAAGCTGACAAGAAAGAAAAGGAATAAGTCTATATAAAAAAATACTGTAATAGATAAACTTGCCACTAGATTGTGGTTCTTACTGTTTTACCACTTAAAATAAATAGATAATAGACTTTCTACACTAAATACATAATTGTGTATCAGTTAGATTAACTGTTTATTCATTGTCTGTTTAGTAATAGTTTAAGATTAAAACAAGGTCTATTTTGATGCTCGACCGCTTTCGAGGACTGGAGAGAGAACACCACAAATTCCAGTCATTTAGAAACAACCCACGGGCAGGGTTTTCTGTTTCCAATGACAGGCACAGAACTGAAAGCTTATCTAGGTCTCAAGGTTAGGATAGACACTCTTGAAAGTATGGGGATTTGGCCTCAATTGAGAGTGATCTAAGATACGAGAGCCAAAATAATCTAGAGTAAGAAGGGTAGAAAAGACCCTAAAATGTGATAATGTTCAGCTCTGCTGACTGAACATCGGATTTTCCAGAAATACTTTTACACACAGAGGAAATTGGAGCAACACGGTGCTGTCGCCAATTACCGCACCAGTGCGCTACAGATTAGTTGAGGTTCAGTGACGCTGCTGGAACCTCGAAAGGGGATAACTGAGCATGTTCTTCACCAATATTCTCCTTTTCCGACAGCTTTGACTCCTTGCCGATGCAAGGCTCCTGCGTGAGCCTCAGACAGCAAGTGTCGTCGGCTATTTGAGGCTGATGGGAAATTACAGCCGAGGCCCATCTACATGGACGACAGTGAGGGAGAGAGTGAGGGGGAGAGAGGGAGAGTGAGGGGGAGAGAGGGAGAGTGAGGGGGAGAGAGGGAGAGTGAGGGGGAGAGAGGGAGAGTGAGGGTGAGAGAGGGAGAGTGAGGGGGAGAGAGGGGGAGAGAGGGAGAGTGAGGGGGAGAGAGGGAGAGTGAGGGGGAGAGAGGGAGAGTGAGGAAGAGTGAGGGGGAGAGAGGGGGAGAGAGAGGGAGAGAGAGGGAGAGTGAGGGGGTGAGAGGGAGAGTGAGGGGGAGAGAGGGAGAGTGAGGGAGAGTGAGGGGGAGAGAGGGAGAGAGGGAGAGTGAGGGGGAGAGAGGGAGAGAGGGAGAGTGAGGGGGAGAGAGGGAGAGTGAGGGGGAGAGAGGGAGAGTGAGGGGGGGGAGAGTGAGGGGGGGAGAGTGAGGGGGAGAGAGTGAGGGGGAGAGAGGGAGAGTGAGGGAGAGAGAGGGAGAGTGAGGGAGAGAGAGGGGAGAGTGAGGAGAGAGGGAGAGTGAGGGGGAGGAGAGGGAGAGTGAGGGGGAGTGAGGGGGAGAGAGGGGGAGTGAGGGGGAGAGAGGGGGAGTGAGGGGGAGAGAGGGAGAGTGAGGGGGAGAGAGGGAGAGTGAGGGAGAGTGAGGGGGAGTGAGGGGGGAGAGAGGGGGAGAGAGGGAGAGTGAGGGGGAGTGAGGGGGAGAGAGGGAGAGTGAGGGAGAGTGAGGGGGAGAGAGGGAGAGAGGGGGAGAGAGGGAGAGAGGGAGAGTGAGGGAGAGTGAGGGGGAGAGAGGGAGAGTGAGGGGGAGAGAGGGAGAGTGAGGGGAGAGAGGGAGAGTGAGGGGGAGAGTGAGGGGAGAGAGGGAGAGTGAGTGAGAGTGAGGGGGAGAGAGGGAGAGTGAGGGGGAGAGAGGGAGAGTGAGGGGGAGAGAGGGAGGAGAGAGGGGAGAGTGAGGGGGAGAGAGAGGGAGAGTGAGGGGGAGAGAGGGAGAGAGAGGGAGTGGAGGAGAGTGAGGGGGAGAGAGGGAGAGTGAGGGGGAGAGAGGGAGAGTGAGGGGGCGAGAGGGAGAGTGAGGGGAGAGAGGGAGAGTGAGGGGGAGAGAGGGAGAGTGAGGGGGAGAGAGGGAGAGTGAGGGGGAGAGAGGGAGAGAGAGAGGGGGAGAGAGGGAGAGAGAGGGAGAGTGAGGGGGAGAGAGAGGAGAGTGAGGGGGAGAGAGAGGGAGAGTGAGGGGGAGAGAGAGGAGAGTGAGGGGGAGAGAGAGGGAGAGTGAGGGGGAGAGTGAGGGGGAGAGAGGAGAGTGAGGGGGAGAGAGGGAGAGTGAGGGGGAGAGAGGGAGAGTGAGGGGGAGAGAGGGAGAGTGAGGGGAGAGAGGGAGAGTGAGGGGGAGAGAGGGAGAGTGAGGGGGAGAGAGGGAGAGTGAGGGGGAGAGAGGGGGAGAGAGGGAGTGTGAGGGAGTGAGTGAATGGGTGTGAGGGAGAGTGAGAGAGGGAGTGTGAGGGAATGAGAGGGAGAGTGAGTGAGGGAGGGAGAGTGAGGGGGAGTGAGTGTGAGAGAGTGAGAGGGGGAGTGTGAGGGAGAGAGGGAGTGTGAGGGAGTGAGTGAATGGGTGTGAGAGAGGGAGTGAGTGAATGGGTGAGAGAGTGTGAGAGAGGGAGTGAGTGAGTGAGTGTGAGAGAGGGAGTGAGTGAATGGGGGAGAGAGTGTGAGAGAGGGAGTGAGTGAATGGGGAGAGAGTGTGAGAGAGAGAGTGAGTGAATGGGGGAGAGAGTGTGAGAGAGGGAGTGAGTGAATGGGGGAGAGAGTGTGAGAGAGGGAGTGAGTGAATGGGGGAGAGAGTGTGAGAGAGGGAGTGAGTGAATGGGTGAGAGAGTGTGAGAGAGGGAGTGAGTGAATGGGTGAGTGAGTGTGAGGGAGTGGGCGATTAAGTGAGTGAGTGGATGAGTGAGAGGGTGGGTGAGAGGGAGGGAACGAGTGATTAAGTGAGCGAGCACCGCCGGCCCATCTCTCCCTCGGCAGCTTTCGGCCGCCCGGACAGAGGGTCACAAAGAGCGGCGCTGTGCCGGGGAGATGTCCCTGGCTGGAGGGCGGCTCTGAAGCTCCGCCTGTCCCGGGTACCGAGCCGGTGCTGTTAAACCCCAGGGCTGGGCTGGGGCAGTCCGCGAGGGTCTGGTGCGGGTTTTTGCAGCGACAGGGAGGGATCCGCCGGGAGATGCATCTTATTTTCAGAGGCCAATAAACCAGTGACATCCCCCCGACCCCCGGGCACGGGTTCCTGCCCCGTCCTCGGGCACAACCACAATGTTCCTGTGTTCCCAGCATTGCTCCTTACTTGAGACTGCGGACTCTCCCGGCTGGTGCCAGCGGCTTGTGGCACGGCAGGTCGGGGTTCGAGAATAGCCAGGTGGCCCCCAAGGACAGGCAGGACAGCAAGAGAACAGCCCGGAGAAGCTCACAGCCCCGAGACGCCATAACATCCATGATGGAGAGAGAGAGAGAGGAGGGAGAGGGTCACATGAGAATCAGCTGGTTGGCAGCAGAAAGAAACTTGGAGATTGGCCACTGGCGCAAGAGCTGCTGGCCCAGGGATCAGAGGGATGAGGCTTCTGGTGCCTTGAAAATTAAGTAAGGTAGAATCATAGAATGAAACAGCAAAGAAGGAGGCCATTCAGCCCATTGCGAGCGAGATCCTTGTGCAAATTCCGGGCCAGTGTGTCAATTCCAATCAATCCTTTTACTCCTGCTGAGCCAGTTATACTCAACACAACCTGGGATAATTTGGGAGCACTGTTACAGTTCATGCTTTCCTGCAATTTTTTATGACTGCAAGGTCGACTTCCATAAGGGGACTGTGCCTCCTATGGACCAAAACCTGCATCTTTGCACGTGTCCATGGTTAATAATTACCCTCTAATTGCGGTATTTTTTTTGTTATTCGTTCCTGGGATGTGGGCGTCGCCGGCAAGGCCAGCATTTATTGCCTATCCCTAGTTGCCCTTGAGAAGGTGGTGGTGAGCCGCTGCCTTGAACTGCTGCAGTCCATGTGGTGCGTAGCAGTTTTTTTTACAACTGAGTGTCTTGCTAAGCCATTTCAGAGGGCAGTTAAGAGTCAACCACATTGCCGTGGGTCTGGAGTCACATATAGGCCAGACCGGGTAAGGACAGCAGATTTCCTTCCCTAAAGGACATTAGTGAACCAGATGGGTTTTTACGACAATCCGATAGTTTCATGGTCACCATTACTGATACTAGCTTTATATTGCAGATTTATTTAACACTGGCGATCACACAGGATGCCCGCCACATTCACCTGACTCTATAAAGCAAATGCCTCGTCGGACCAATTTTCACAAGCTAAAACTAAGTCCGATTTATTTTCAGGTTGGATAATACATAGAAGCTGTAAGATACAGCAAGATAACGTAGTATAATTCAGAACTATAAACAGAAAATGCTGGAAAATATTCTGCAGGTCAGGCAGCATCTGTGGAGAACTGATGAAGGGTCGTCCACCTGAAACGTTAACTCTGTTTCTCTCTCCACAGATGCTGCCCGACCTGCTGAGTGTTTCCAGCATTTTCTGTTTATGTTTCAGATTTCCAGTCTCCGCAGTATCTTGCATTTGTAATAGTGTAATTCAGTTTGGGCAGCCCTATGTTTGATCGTTACATCCTGTTGATCAATACATGCGGATCCATGCAGCAGTACGCTTCACGAATCAAAGAGTCAATTGGAACGCATTTCACCAATTTTATTTGCTCCCAAACAGCAGTGCAATGCTACAGCCGCTAGTTATATCGTAAGCACGTTAGCAGTGCAATAAACATAAGAAATAGGAGCAGGAGTCGGCCATTTGGCCCTTCGAGCCTGCTCCGCCATTCAATGAGATCATGGCTGATCTTCTACCTCAACTCCATTCACCGGCCCTATCGCCATATCCCTTGATGCCCTTACTAGTCAGAAATCTATTGACTTCTGTTCTGAATATACCCAAATGACTGAGCCTCCACAACCCTCTGGGGTAGAGAATTCCAAAGATTCACCACCCTCTGTGTGAAGAAATTTCTTCTCATCTCAGTCCTGAATGGCCTACCCTTTATCTTTTGAGACTGTGGCCCCTGGTTCTAGACTCCCCAGCCAAGGGAAACATTCTCCCAGCATCCATCCTGTCAAGCCCTGCAATAATTTTGTATGCTTCAATGAGATCCCCTCTCATTCTTCTGAATTCAAGAGAATACAGGCCTAGTTTACTCAATCTCTTCTCATACGACAGTCCCGCCATCTCAGGAATCAATCTTGTGAACCTTCGTTGCACTCCCTCTATGGCAAGTATGTCGTAAGAATGAGCCTTACGCGTGGTGAACTTAAAGTAAGCTTTAATCAACTAAAAAAGGTGCTACATACAAAAGAGGTCTTACTCTATGCCTCTCCAGGATCCAACTGATCAGCCCAGTATTTATCCTGGACTAATCACAGGAAGTGATGTAATAAAGTTCGAGTCACAGGAAGCTGTATTGTGTTACCACATTCTCCCCCCCCAAAAGATTAGGAGGCCGGGATGAAGTTCGAGTCACAGGAAGCTGTATTGTGTTACCACATTCTCCCTCCATTTCGTAGCCGCTGGACGAGGGAGAGCCGCACCCGTTTGGGTTCTCGTAGCGGTAGAGGGCCCCTAGCCCGTTTACCCGTCGCGGGCCGTGGACCAGAGTCCGAGTGATCCAGCCCGCTCTGTGAGGGGTCAGGACGATCCTGACTGTGTACTGGTGCCCGAACGGGTGTCAGGCAGGGCTGTGGTAGATCCGTTTCCGAGCGTATGGTATGGGGTGGATCGTGGCTGCGCGTGCGAGCCCCGACGGGCTCGTAGTCAGTCTGCCCCAGGTCGGCACGCTGGAGTGAGGTACCAGCCGGCGTCAGATCCAGATCGTGATGAGAGGCACCTGGCGAGCCCAGAGATGTGCCTGGTACAATATCATCCCCTGGTGTCCTTCTATGTTTCGGTGGGCAGGGAGCCAGATCCCGTAATGACACGGTAGATTCCCGACCGTCAGGATACCGAATATAGGCGTAGGTAGGGTTGACGTCAGTGAGCTCAACCTCATCTACCAGGGGGTCATTCTTAGACGCCCGAACATATCTTCGGAGTAGCACTGGTCCCGGTGCAGTCAGCCACAACGGGAGAGATATCCCATAGGATGAGCGACGCTGAAATCGGAAGAACCGTTCATGAGGCGTCATATTTGTGGCGGTCGAAAGGAGGGACCGTGTGGAGTGTAATGCGTCTGGAAGTACTGCTTCCCATTGCTGGTTGGGTAGGCCCCGAGATCTCAAAGCCAGACGTACCGCATTCCAGATGATAGCGTTAAAACGCTCGACTTGCCCATTCCCGACCGGATGATAAGGCGTCGTTCTGCTGGCAGCAATACCCCGTTCCGAGAGATAGGCCTTGAGTTCTCCTGACATAAAAGAAGGGCCCCGATCCGAATGAACATAGGATGCCATGCCACAGAAAGCAAATACCTGCTCAAGGCAGCTGATAACCGTGGTCGTCAGCATATTGGGGCAGGGAAAGGCAAATGGAAAACGGGAATACTCATCGACCATGGTCAATAGATAAGTGTTGCGAGTTGAAGAGGGCAACGGCCCCTTAAAATCGATGCTAAGCCGTTGCATTGGCTGGGTCGCATGTATGAGTATACCACCCGAGGGGCGGAAAAACTGAGGTTTCAATTCCGCACAGACTCTGCAGTCCGAGCACATCTTCTTTACATCCCCGGTAGAGAATGGGAGATTTCGGGACCGCACGAAGTGTAGCATGCGAGTAACGCCCGGATGACACAACCCATCATGGATGTCTACGAGCGTAGAGGGTGCCATGGCGGAGCAGAATGCTCGTGTGAGGGTATCCGGAGCCACATTCTCCTTGCCAGGTTGATAGTGGATGGTGTAACCAAAAGAGGCCAATTCCAGCCGCCAAAGCTGGATTTTATTATTTTTAATTTTGGTCCATTTTCGATTATCGAGCATGAAGGCGACCGATCGCTGGTCCGTGATTAAGGTAAAGTGCTGGCGAGCTAGGAGATGAGTCCACTTCCGTACTGCCTCTATGATGGCTGTAGCTTCTTTCTCGACTGGAGGATAATGTAGCTCAGCCCCTTGAAAAGTCCTGGACAAAAATGCCACCGGACGACCTTCCTGATTCAGAGTGGCCGAGATCGCCACCTCCGAGGCATCACACTCAACAACAAAAGGAAGACTCTCATCGATGGAGTGAAGAGCCGCTTTCTCCAACTGTTTTTTCAGGAGGTTAAAGGCTGCAACAGCCGCTGTGTCTAGTGGGAATGTGCTGGCCTTCAGTAGAGGTTGGATTCGGTCCGAGAAGTTAGGAATCCATTTAGCATAGTATGCAAACAGGCCGAGGGCCCGGCGCAAGGAGGCTGGATTCTTAGGTGGCGGGAGTTCTTGGAGTGGGCGAAGCCTTTCAGGGTCAGGTTTAATGATGCCATTGCCCACACAATAGCCAAGGATGTTGATGGTTGGTTGTGACTCAATGGATTTAGCCGCATTTAATGTCAAATTACGGTGCTGGAGTGCATCCCAAAATCGTTGGAGATTGGCGTCATGTTCCCGCTGATTGCGACCTGCGACAGTAATATTGTCCAGATAAGGAAACGTATCCTTTAAGTCTTCCTGTTTGACCAGGTCATCCATTGCTCGCTGGAAGACAGCCACTCCATTAGTGACCCCAAAGGGGAGGCGACGAAATTGATACAGCCGTCCATTGGCTTCAAAGGCCGTATACTGCTTGTCTGAGACCTTCAAGGGTACCTGATGATAGGCACTTTTCAGATCATATGTTGAGAACACCGTGTACTCAGCCAGTTTATTAACCATATCATCGATGCGCGGCAATGGGTATGCGTCCAAGTCCGTATATTGATTGATGGTCTGTGAATAGTCAATGCACAGCCGTTTCTTGTGAGGTTGTAGAGGGTTCTTAACAATAACGACCTGGGCGCGCCATGGCGACGAACAAGGCTCGATGATATCCTCTGCTAAAAGCCGAGAAATCTCAGCCGCAATAAAAGACTGGTCTTCCTGACTGAAACGTCGTGACTTTGTTATAATCGGTTTGCATCGAGGAGGGATACTGGTAAACAGTGAGGGTTCATCCAGTGAAGCTGCTGACAATGCACAGAACGGTAATCGAGGTCGTATATTAGAAATAGTGAGTTCAGGTTTGGATCCGCCGAACTCAATGGTGAGCTTCTTATGCTGCTTTTGAAAATCTAGCCCTAAGATAAGATCACTACATAAGTCCTTGAGCACCGAAAGCCGGGTGGAGGGATACCTGTGACCATTAAGTGTTATTTCAACCATACAAAAGCCAGAAATTCTGGTATTAAGTGATGACTGAGCCATCGCAATTGCCTGGTCCGATGGGAAAACATGTAGCTTTAACTCTGCAACAATCTGTTCCCTAATGAAACTATCAGTGCTACCTGAGTCAATTAAGGCATCTAAAGTATGTCCATTAATTGATGCTTTTGTAGCTGCATGGAATAGGTTCTGAGGACAAGCAGCTGTAATTGGTGTCGTTGCACAAAGAGTGGCTGAAACTCTAGGTGTGTTTCTTCGAGAGAAAACCCGAGAGGAAGCACGATAGATTTTAGCCGGAACATCTTGATAGGCCCTTACCGGGGCAGTTCGGTAGGACTTAGCTTGATAAGCCCTCGTAGAGGCTCTTGATAGGCAAACCTTTGCAAAATGACCCTTTTTGTTGCAATGACTGCAAAACGCATTGCGAGCAGGGCAGAATTTCCGAGGGTGAAACTCATCACCACAAAAGAAGCATTTCTTAGATTGCCAAGAGGCTGCCACAGTGGGATCATCATCCTCTTCATCAGTGAAGTCATCAGATTGATCGTCAGGGATAAAGTCCTCCCTAATAGAGTTCACCTGTGGCCTCTTAAATTGCCTGACTGTAGTTAAGGCAGCAGACCGAGGTCTGGGCACTGTATAAAGGTCTGCATTTCTTTTTGTCAGATCTAGAGAGCAAGCCATGTCATAAGCTCTCTGAAGCTCAAGTGTCTTACTTTCCAGTAGACGCTGGCGTATAAATGGGGAGGCAAGCCCGCAGATGAAAGCATCATGGATCATTTCTTCACGGTACAGCTCAGCTGAGGCCGCCTGAAAGTTACAGTCCATACTAAGTCTGCGAAGCTCTTGGAGGAATTTATCAATGGATTCCTCCGGCCCTTGTTGGGCTGTAGCTAGTAGATGTCTGGCATAGACCTCATTCGGTGTCTTAGTATATAGTCTTTTAAGCGTCCGAATTGCCTCCTCGTAACTGCCCCATTCCTCGACATACTGAAATACATTCGGGGTGACACAGTTGATGAGTATCCGCAATTTTGAGTCATCATCAGCCTTGCAATATTCGAGAAAATTGTCAAACGTGCGATACCAGTGTTTCCACACCTTACCGGCTGCTGGGGTGTTTGGGTCCAAGTCAAGACGCGATGGTTTAAGGATGTTTTCCATGATGGGTGATTCCCTGGATCCTTAGTTCCGAGTTCGTCCAAAAAGTTTGAGTGCGAAGTTTTTCAAAGTTGATTAAATTGTCGTAAGAATGAGCCTTACGCGTGGTGAACTTAAAGTAAGCTTTAATCAACTAAAAAGGTGCTACATACAAAAGAGGTCTTACTCTATGCCTCTCCAGGATCCAACTGATCAGCCCAGTATTTATCCTGGACTAATCACAGGAAGTGATGTAATAAAGTTCGAGTCACAGGAAGCTGTATTGTGTTACCACAAAGTATATCCTTCCTTAGGTAAGGAGACCAAAATTGTACACAGTACTCCAGGTGTGGTCTCACCAAGGCCCTATATAATTGGAGTAAGACTTCTTTACTCCTGTACTCAAAGCCTGTAGCTCTCTTCTGCTGTCTGGTTGCGTCTACGGAATGAGCAGCCAGAGTGTGTATGTGATAAAATAAGCACCAGTCAACAATATGAATTAGCTGCTTCCCCATTCTCAAGACATAGAATCATAGAATAGTACAGCACGGAAGGAGACTATTCGGCCCATCAATTCTGCGCCGGCTCTTTCGAAGAGCAACCCAGTTATTCCCATTCCCCCGCTCTTTCCCCATAGCCCTGCAATTTTTTTCTGCTTCAAATATTTGAATGAGAGGGCTGTCCTACGATGAGAGATTGTGCAGAATGGGCCTGTACTCTCTGGAGTTTAGAAGAATGTGAAGTGATCTCGTTGAAACATACAAGATTCTGAAGGGGATTGACAGGGTAGATGCTGAGAGGTTGTTTCCCCCTGGTTGGAGTGTCTAGAACTAGGGAGCATAGTCTCAGGATAAAGGGGTCGGCCATTTAAGACTGTGATGAGGAGGAATTTCTTCACTCAGAGGGTTGTGAATCTTTGGAATTTTCTGCCCCAGAAGGCTGTGAATGCTGAGTCTTTGAATATATTCAAGGCTGAGATCGATAGATTTTTGGACTCTAGGGGCATCAAGGGATATGGGGATCGGGCGGGAAAGTGGAGTTGAGGTCGATGATCCGCCAGGATCTTATTGAATGGCGGAGCAGGCTCAAGGGGCCATATGCCCTACTCCTGCTCTTATTTCTTATGTTCTTATTTATCCAATTCCCCTTTCGAAGGCTACTATTGACTCAGTTCCCACCGCCCTATCAGGCAGTGCATTCCAAATCCTAACCACATGCCCTAGAGGTCTAGACACTTCTCCATTTCTTCCAACAATGGCATAATAAGTGTTTCCTCTTTGCTTCCCCCAGTCTCCTCCACTATGGTTTTCCCATCATTGTTGAAAGACTACTTGTTCTATGTAAAATTATCGGGCCAATCGGAAGAACATCACATGAAAGGGCGTACTGTGTCCAGCATGGGAGTGCGTTCTTAACATCTGGAACTGGGCCAACACATGTGCATTTGCAATCTGGGTTCTGACTGGTCAGTCAGGCATTCGTGATTCTATTCTTTTCCTTTATCAGGTTAAACAATGTGGGCGTTTGGAGTGTTTCACGGATCCCTTTGGCTAGGTTTTGATATTTCTCAAAGGCCTTCAAAATCTCTCACCTCGCTTTGCAAGGTAAGCACAGACTGAGTTCAACCAGGCAAGGAATGGTGTACAAAGCAATGTGTTCCTCATCAACAACAACTTGCATTTATATAGCATCTTTAACATACAAAATGTCCCAAATGCACATTACTGAAGACTGAGGCAGCAGAGTACGTTTAGAATGGGTTGAGAAGATGGGTTTTGAGGAGTTTTTAAAGGAGAGGGCAGTTGAGAGAGATATAGGGAAGGGAGTTCCAGAGCGTAGCCCGGAGTTTTCTGAAAGCTCCACCATCAATGATTGGGAAAAGGTGGGGATGTCTGGCAGGCCAGAATCAGAAGATGGAAAGGTGTGGGAGGGGAAATAAACTTGGAGGATGTTGTAGAGGTAGGGTGGAGCAAGTCCATGGAGAGATTTGAAGATGAGGATAAGAATTTTAATTTTAGGGGACAGGGAGTTGGTCTGCGAGGGTGATGGGCGAGTGGGATTTAGTGTGGGACAAAAGGCAGGCAACTGCGTTTTGGACAAGTTGGAGTTTATAGAGGATAGACAAAGGAAGGCCAGTGGATAATCAAGTCTGGGGATGACAATAGCTTGGATAATGGATTCAACAGCAGAGAGGCTTACACAGGTTCAATCTCCCATCGAGGTATTTTGGCACAATCCCACTTCCTGTGCTACTGTCGCTCAGTAGTGCCAATTAGAATAAAGTATTTAATACTCTCCTCGAATTCTCTCCCTGCCTCTTTATCTCCCTCCTCCGTTAGTGCTTCTCTATTTCCAAATAATCCTGAGTTTTTCTCTCACTCCGCATCCCTATGTCTGTATTTCTCTCTTTGCAGTATGTCTGAGATTCTCTATCATTCTCTCAATGCCTCTTATTTCCCTGTGTCTTCAACGTCTATCACTCTCTTCTGTGTCTGAAATTTTCTCTCTCTTCCTCTATGTACCTGATCTTCTCTCACTTCCCAACGTGCTTTACCATTCCTCTCTCCCTGCACTTCTGTCTTTTCCCTGTGTGTCCAAACTCCTTTTTCCTCCTTGTCTGGAGGTCAAGTTTCAGCAGAGTTCCGGCAGTTGAAGGAGCTCAGTGAGAACAAAGACACACAGGGTCGGGGGATGGGCAGTGGACTGGGCAGGGGTAGCTTTAAACTTGTAGTTTGAACTTGTAGTTTGGGCTGAAATGCCTTCACTATCAGAGGCGGGGTATCTTAAGCAATGGAAGAAAGGAGATTGGGGGAAGAAAGGGCAAAGGATGGCAATGGATGACCACGGATACAGTTGAAGTGAAGAGCGGCTCAGTAAGGAGCTGCCAGCCCAGGAGCCATTGTTGTTGAAGCCATCCTTGTTTTCAAATCCTTCCATGGCCTCGTCCCTCCCTATCTCTGTAATCTCCTTCAGCCCCACAACCCCCCGAGATATCTGCGCTCCTCTAATTCTGCCCTCTTGAGCATCCCTGATTATAATCGCTCAACCATTGGTGGCCGTGCCTTCTGTTGCCTGGGCCCTAAGCTCTGGAATTCCCTGCCTAAACCTCTCCGTCTCTCTACCTCTCTTTCCTCCTTTAAGACGTTCCTTAAAACCTACCTCTTTGACCAAGCTTTTGGTCGCCTGCCCTAATTTCTCCTTTTGTGGCTCGGTGCCAAATTGTTTGTCTTATGACACTCCTGTGAAGCGCCTTGGGACGTTTTACTACGTTAAAGGCGCTATATAAATACAAGTTGTTGGTGTTGTTGTTGTCTGAACATTTCTGCCTGTCTTTCTCTCTGATCGAACTTCCCTCTCCCTCTCTCCGCTTGCCAGAATGTTTCTCTCTTTTCCTTCCCAAATGCCTGAACTTGTCTCCTCCCTCTGTCAGTCAGAAGTCTCTCTCCCTGCGGGTCTGAACCCTCCCTCCCTTTCTCTGCTAGTTCAACCACTTGCTCTCGCTTTCCTCGCAGGTCTGAACTGTCTCCTCCCTGTGTGCCTGAATTCTTTCTCCCTTCCCTTCACACATGAAACCACCTGTACAGCTGCAGTAACAGAGATGCACAAGCAACCGTGTGATAAAGTGCAGTTACTTTTTGACCCGAAATAGTCTCAGGTGAGCAGAAGAATAAAGGAGCGATGGTGGCAGCACGCAGGGGTCAGGAGCGGCAGGCCAGCCCTTAATGACAGTTGAATGTTCTGATGAAAGGTCATCGACCTGAAACGTTAACTCTCTTTCTCTCTCCACGGATGCTGCCTGGCCTGCTGAGTTTTTCCAGCGTTTTCTGTTGTTATTTCGGATTTCCAGCATCCGCAGTATTTCGCTATCGTATCAGCCCTTAATGACAGTGTGCAATATGTTTTATATGTAACAAGTGACAATTCATCCATATCTTAGAAAGAAGAAAGAAAGAAAGGCTTGGATTTCTATAGCGCCTTTCACAACCTCAGGACGTCTCAAATGCTTCACAGCCAATGAAGTACTTGTTTGAAGTGTAGTCACTGTTGTAATGTGGGAAACGCGGTAGCCAATTTGCACACAGCAAGCTCCCACAAACAGCAATGTGATAATGACCAGATAATCTGTTTTTAGTGATGTTGATTGAGGGATAAATATTGGCCCCAGGACACCGGGGATAACTTCCCCTGCTCTTCTTCGAAATAATGCCGCAGGATCTTTTACGTCCACCTGAGAGAGCAGACGGGGCCCTCGGTTTAACGTCTCATCCGAAAGACGGTCTTATACTTACACTTAATCCAGATTGATGAATAGCTTCATGTATGGAATGAGGTAAGAGCATTCAGCTCATCAGCCCAGTGGCCACTTGTCCACAGAACATAAACAATTTGTCCTCTCTTGGACTTTACCCCAATTATGGGTTGAAATTGCTCTTAGTGATATTTGTAACTAATGGATTAGCGCACTCCTATGAAGTTGTGCACTCTTTTAACGCAGTTGTTAACTCATTTACTCTAAGTGGGTTAACAAATGCATTAAAATAGCAACAAGAGGATTTCACACTGATGCATTCATCGCATATCCCTTAGTTTCCCAAGAGAAAGTTCTACTAAGTTGCTCTTCATCTTCCCTAAAAGTAGGCAACATTCCAAAATATCCAAATCATCATAAAATGCACAAGGTCAATATTTCTTAAACACTAGTGGATCTCTCATGGTGTTGCTCATAGTAAATGATTGAATATTTTCTTACTTATCCGTGACATTGTTGTGTTTCTGGGTGTGTGTGTATCTTTCTCTCCTCTTCTTTCTGTCTATTTCCTTACCCCATTGTGTTCTGTCTCTATTGTCCACAGTGCAGCACCGTTGTCGTGTATTAGCCGCTCACCGTGAGATGAGGGGCATCTCTGTTTCATGCCCTTTCCCAGCTCATCTCATCGATGAGACAACTCCCCTGCTCCCTTGACTTCATTCCCAATAAACTGCTGACCACCCAACATCACACTTGTTTCCCGTGCTGGCGGATATTGTAAATGGTTCCCTCTCCTCAGGTATTATCCCCTCCCTTTCAAAATCATCGTCATCACTCCTTCTCAAAAAACATCCTTGAACATGTTGCCGCCTCATGAAATCCATGCACATCTTGCCCGCAACTCCCTGTTTAAATCTCTCTCACAGAGGAAGACACAAGAAACCTCCCAGAAATACGAGAAAACCAAGGGTGTGGTGAGAATGAGGCACTTAAAGAAATTATTATTAGTAAAAAAACAGTACCAGCAAAATTAATGGAACTAA